>CM032452.1:75324861-75827361 GCA_019049505.1 Pachyrhynchus sulphureomaculatus | reverse complement strand
GAACTGAAAATGTTGTACAAGATACAAATATTTGCAATAACCATAATATATCCATTACTCAAGAATTAAACATATTACAACCGGATCCGACTTGTTTAAAACTTCTAATATTTTATCCCCTTACGACCCACTTTTTTACTCCCTTCAGAGGGATAAAAAGGCTCTAACACCTGAAAAATCAAATTTGGCGTACCCGAAAACTCCAGGGATACATGTCTGATTAAAAAATGCTTATATATGAATTTTATAATTTAACCCCATCGCAACCCTTATTACAACCCTTTAGAGGGCCGGTAGGCCTAAATAATATGTCTAAAAAATTAAACTCGGCTCTCCCGAAAACTCCATGGCCCTCTGGGTAAAAAGAGCCTTACACATAAATGTGATCTTATACATGAATTTTAATATTTCATCCCCGTTTGTCGGGGTTTGTAGGGATTGTAGCAAAAAACTGATAGCGTAATCTGAAAGAGCATCCAATTTTACTTATTGAGTGAAATTATTACCCTATTTTGAGCACCGGAACATAGTTTTTTTTTGGATTGCTAGTAAATGATCGATTGGATTCGCTTAGGCTCGGTTAGAGTTGATTCGGTGAATAGCGGGGGGTAGGAAGGATTTTCGCGAGTTCTGCCCATTGAGACTCTTGTTCAGGAGTACAAGATCTACCTCTGTGCAAAATTTGGAGTCATTTCACCCAAACCCAATTTCCATTTAAAGTGGGGGTGATCCTTTAGTAATTTTCATTGGGAAATCAGTTAATATCATAGAAAAATATTATGTTATTTTAGATAAATTTTAACATTTTTTTTTATGGGTCTAGCACACGCGCTGAAGGGAAGTCCCTAAAGCGCTACAGGAGCGACACGTGTGCGGAGAAAGCGATGCACGTTGTTCTTGAATCGCTGTAAATTGTACTCGGTGGGAAACACAGTCCTGGGTAAATTATTCCAAAGGGATGATGTTCTCCATATAAAGGACTGCTTGAAAAGAGTTGTACAAGGAGTAACACGCGGAACCTCATACGGATGTGAATTATTAGCGCGACGTGTACTTCTAACATGCACCGCTCTGGGAGGAATTAAGCGGGCCACATTTTTTTCGAACTCTTTCCACGAAAAATACTTGTAGAATAAGCTCAAGTCGCCAACCGTTCTTCGATGTTCCAGCGAATCAAGGCCGCTGGTCAGTTCCGGGTCTCCAATCAGACGAACAGCTCTTCTCTGAACAGAATCCAACAAATGCAGTGTATGTTTGAGAGCGGAGCCCCAAACATGGGAGCAGTATTTCATTTGGTCGAATCTGAGCTTTGTAAAGAATTAACAGTTGTTGTGGAGTGTAAAGCTTTCTGGTTCGAAATAATATTCCCAACTTTTGAGTTCTCCTTGCTATGCCTGCAAAATATTTGCTCCCAAATTAACGACCAACAAATTGAGTGCCGTTGTTAGAGGAATGGAGTGCCCCGACATAACTATGTCGGGTTCAGCAACGTTAATTTTTTTAGAAAAAACTGCCGCCTGGGTTTTTGTAGCGTTAAATTCCACTTGGTTACTATCACCCTAAGATAGAATTTCTTCCAAGTCTTTGTAAAGTTGAATGACTTCCTGCGGATATTCGTCTGAGTAGCCGATGTCCGAGCGTTCAAAGTGAATGCAGAGATAAGCGTACTGTCATCTGCAAAGCTGTAGATTGGATTCTCGGTCTTTTCCAGCAGATCGTTAATGTAATTAAGAAAGAGAGTAGGAGACAGTATGGAGCCTTGAGGTAAACCGGAGTTGATAGTGAAGGTGTTAGCAAGAAACCCGTCGACTGCCACTCGTAAAGAACGCTCTCTGAGGAAACATGAGAGCCACAAACAGAACTTCTCAGACATACCATAAGAGCGCGTAACTTAGCCAACAGCCCATCGTGCCAAACACGGTCGAATGCCTTGGATATGTCAAAAGCAACCGCTCGAGATTCTCCAAAGTGTTCAAATGCGTTGTTCCAAACGTGTGTTACATAACACATGGGCTGAAAAGTCTCGGGCCTAACACATAGATGGCGCTAGTTTTATTGCAGTCACCTTTTTTTCAGTTAATACTAACCTTCAAAAGACAGCTGTTAAAAATTTCATGATATTCTATTCATTAGTTTGTGAGTTATTGTGCTAAGAGTGACGCTACTTTTGTTATTTTTCAAAACAATGGATCAAAAACAATTTCGTGTTTTAATTTTACACTGCTTCTTGATGGAAAAAATAACCGTTCAAGCGAAGCAATGGCTTGAAAAGTGTTATGGGGACTCCGCTCCATCAGAAACAACAATAAAACGTTGGTTTGCTGACTTCAAACGTGGTCGTAGAGACACCGATGATGCAGAACGCAGTGGACGTCCAAATGAGGCGGTAACACCAGAAAACATCAAAAAAATCCATAAAATCGTTTTGAATGATCGAAAAGTGAAGTTGCGTGAGTTAGCTGACATCGTAAAGATATCAAAAGAACGTGTTGGCTTTATATTGCATGAGCATTTGACTATGAGAAAGCTCTGTTCAAAGTGGGTGCCGCGTTTGCTCACCGTTTGATCAAAAACAAGAACGTGTTGATGATTCTGAGCAGTGTTTGGCCATGTTTAAACGTAACAAACCGGAATTTTTGCGTCGATATGTGACAATGGATGAAACATGGATCCATCACTTCACTCCGGAATCAAAACGATCGTCATCTGAGTGGACAGCAACTGGTGAACCTCGTCCAAAGCGCCCGAAAGCACAACAATCGGCTGGAACGGTTATGGCCTCGGTATTTTTGGGATGTGCGTGGTGTAATATTCATCGACTATCTTGAGAAAGGAAATACCATCAACAGTGAATATTATATAGCGTTATTGGAGCGTTTGAAGGCCGAAATTGCAAAGAAACGACCGCATATGGCAAAGAAAAAAAATTTTGTTTCATCAAGACAACGCACCGTGTCACAAGTCAATCAAAACAATGGCAAAACTACATGAATTGAACTTCGAATTGCTCCCACATCCACCGTATTCGCCAGATTTGGCTCCCAGCGACTACTGGCTGTTCGCAGACCTGAACTAAAAAAAAAAATGCTCGCCGGTAAGAAATTTCGCACGAATGAAGAGGTTATCGCTGAAACTGAGGCCTATTTTGAGGCAAAAGATAAATCGTTCTACAAAAGTGGTATTGAAATGTTAGAGCGGCGCTGGAAATGATTGCGTTGCTCTTGATGGAGATTACGTTGATGAAATAAAGCTAATTTTGAACCAAAAAAAACCGTGTTTTCTTTGTTAGGCCTGGGACTTTTCAGCCCATGTGTTAAGTCAGAAGATCTCCTGTTGATGTATTTTTTACGGAAGCCATATTGGTGATCGCTAATAATGTTGAATCCTTCAAGATATTTTAGAAGATGCTGATTGATAGCCTTTTCCATGACTTTCGATATTATTGAAAGCAGTGCGATTGGTCGGTAGTTATTTGGCAAAGTCTTCTTGCCTTTTTTAGGTATCCGCTGAACTGTAGCACATTTCCAGCAGGAAGGAATGTTTGTGCAATTAAACTTTTAATACTAACCCAGTTCCGTTCTATTGGGCTGAATGTGCATAATTGAAAAAAAAAAGCTATAACGACCCACCCCGTCTAGTTGCATTCAGGTCCGGAGACCTTAACCCAACCTTTCTGTATTAATAAAAAATACATTCGATTCCCACATGTGGGTCTAGGTTTCACGAAACAAATAACATTAAGCATTAAGAGCTCGTTAACGGCATGTGCATTGCACACACCACCTACGCGATAATCATTATTATACTTAAAGGTTAACATATTCACTAAATTAATTTTTAAATACAAAGCTGACAGGATGAAGGCATTATGCGTTTTTTAGTTTTATTTCACCTTTAGTGCTACAGGTGATTGAATGAAAGTGAAAGAAATTATTTCCACATACAGGGTGTCCCAGTATTCCGTGTACGTAGAGTTACTGTAGATTTCTGGGATGACCATTTAACCAAACTTACCTCAGTACAAAAATTCGTAATTTCTGAGATACAGAGTGTCAAATTTATACTTTTATTTTAGTTTTTCTTAAGTAGCTTTCTTAATATTTGTACTATTTGTACAAGATTCGGTTCTAAAGCGTTTTCTAAGATGAGAAATCGAAATCAGCTCACAGTTTTGTTGTAAATTATAGGAGGCGCCACTTACTGCACTGTGTATACTTTCAAATTGTCATAACTTTTTTATACCAGTCTGTATGACAATTTTAATTAAATATTCATATTCTCCGCCTTCTCCTGTCTAAAAAAGCTCTCTTTGGTAAATGTTGCTCCGAGCAACAGTTTCTGAGATAGTGGGATGTTTGTTTCCATTTTTGGGTAATTTGTGGGTAATCTTTTATGCCCTTAGTCAATTGAGTTTTACATTCTTACTGGTGTTGGCCTGTCGGTCTTTAAACTCATTAGTGTAGTTAGCCTGTTTGTCTTTAAGCCCCAAATTTCAAAGACTATTCTTTTGAACCTGTATTAGTGTGAAGGAACGCATTTGCAAATTTGACACTGGAATTAAAAACTGGAAACAAACATCCCATTATCTCAGAAACTGTTGATCGGAGCAACATTTACCAAGAGAGATTTTTTTAGACAGGAAAAGACGGAGAATACGAATATTTAATTAAAAATTATCATCCAGAGTGGTATAAAAAAGTTAGGACAATTTAAAAGTATACACAGCGCAATAAGTGGCGCCCTCTACAATTTACAACAAAACTGTGAGCTGATTTCCAATTTGTGATCTCAGAAAACCCCTTAGCATCGAAACTTGTACAAATAGTACAATTATTAAGAAAGCTACTTAAGAAAAACTAAAATAAAAATATAACTTTGACACCCTGTATCTCAAAAATTACGAATTTTTGGATAAGGTAAGTTGGGTTAAATGGTCATATTTTCATCCCAGATAGCGTTAGAAACTGTGAAACCATAATTGTAGTGGAAAGTTCCATCCTTTATATAAACACATAGAATTTCGATCTGTCCATTCATTCGAGTCAGCTGTTTAATATTTACGTGTCACTGTTTTTTAGTGTTCCGTACGGAACACTTATAAGATCACTTCGGTGTCTGTCTGTCTGTCTGTCTGTCTGTCTGTCTGTCTGTCACACCCGATTTTCTCCGGAACTATTTGACATAGAAAGGTGAAATTTGGTAATAATATAGGAATTGATGGCCTCATCAGAGCCATGTAGTTTTGAGAATTAAATTTTGACTTAAGGGGTTAGTTTTGGGGGGGTGAAGTCGGAAGTGAAAAAAAATTTTTTTTACTAGGTCATCGAGTGTGGTGTCAGATGAAAGCTTGTGAAAACACGAGTAAAAAATATATATGTAATATTATACTTACGCGCACTTTTCTTTGCATTATTTTTAAAAATTCGCGAAAAATCGCTGTCCCGGGCCTTATCTCGAAAAGTACTTATCAAAAAATTTCGAAAAAATTCTGGAATATTCCCCACGGGGTGTAGATTGAACGAAAATTGTCACGAGTGCATTACCTTTAATAATTTATATGGTACATAAAAAAAATAAAAATTTCAAGGTCATCAGATTTCAGTAAAGATTGGAAACAACCTTTGTTGAAAACTCATTTAGGGTGTGTTTTGTGAAGTCACTGATCATTTTATACCACCGTAACATAAATTTTGACTTAAGGGGTTCGTTTTGAGGGGTGAAATCGGAAGTGAAAAAAAATTTTTTTTTACTAGGTCATTGAGTGTGGTGTCAATGAAAGCTTGTGAAAACACGAGTAAAATATATATATATATATATATATATATATATATATATATATATATATATATATATATATATATATATATATAATATATATATATATATATATATATATATATATATATATATATATATATATATATATAATGTAATACATGCGCACACTTTTTCTTCGTATTACTTTAAAAAAAATTGCTGTCCCCTACCTTATCTCGAAAAGTACTGATCAAAAAATTTTGAAAAAATTCTGGAATACTCTCCACGGGGTATATGTTAGATTGAATGAAAATTATCACGAGTGCATTACCTTTAATAATTTATTTGGTATTTAAAAAAAAAACAAAATTTCAAGGTTACCAGTTTTCAGTAAAGATTGGAAAAAAACTTTGTTGAAAACTCATTTGAGGTGTGTTTTGTGAAGTCACTGATCATTTTATACCACCCTAACAAAAATTTTTATTTTAAAAACAATCAACGTACGGAACACTAATTGTGCAAGTTCAACTTGCACTTGACCGGTTTTTTTAAAATGGAAAAACTGAATATCGTGTAGTGATTAAATTTTTTGTTTTGGATTACTTAAGACCAACAGAAATTCATCTGAAATTGTTAAAAATGTATAAGGATGCATCATCACCTTCACTTTCCACTGTGAAAAAATGGGCTGCTCTTTTTAAATCTAGTCGTACAAGCTTCGAAGATGATCCACGCGAAGGTCGTCAAAAACTGCTACAATACTACAAATCATTCAACAAGTCCATGATATGGTGTTAGAAGGTCGACGAGTGAAAGTACGTGAAATAGCTGAGGCCATGGGCATCTCAAAAGAACAAATTGGAAATATTTTGCATGAAGAATTACATATGAAAAAACTTTGTGCAAGTTGGGTGCCGCTTTTGCTGACAATTGACCAAAAACGCTATTCGAATATGTGTTTCTCAAGCGTGTTTCGATCGTTTTTAAGCAAAATAAAATGGGTCGTTTGATAACTGTTGATGAAAGTTGGATCCACCACTATACACTGGAGCGAAAAGAACAATGGAAATAATGGACTGAAGCCGATGGAAGTGCACCAAAGGAGGCAAAGACGGTTCCATTAACAGGGAAGGTTATGGCAACAGTATTTGGGGATTACAAAGGTGTTTTGTTGATCGATAATCTTCAGAAAGATAAAACAATTAACTCTGAATATTATTGTAACCTTTTGGATCAGTCGGATGCAAAAATTCGTGAAAAAATACCTGCTTTATAGAAGAAAAGAATCATTTTTCATCAAGACAATGCACGTGTTCACACAAGTGTTTTGACGATGGCAAAATTCAACGAATTAAAGTAGCAATTGCTTGAACATCCAGCGTATTTACCAGGTTTGGCCACCTCTGTCTATTATCTGTTTCCAAACCTGAAAAAATTTCTGGCTGGAAAGCGTTTTTACATCAAATGGCGAAGCTATTGCAGCCGTGGATGGATATTTTGCAGACCTTCTGGAATCACACTTTAATGATGACATTGAATTATTGGAAAAAATGTTGAACACTATTTAAAATGGGCCAAAAAAACGTTATTCCTATAATAAATTTGGTTATATGATTACCCATGGTGGATATTTTTGCAGAAAATGTACAAGCGATAGTAATAGTGCAGGTGCGTAGTTTTTATTTACAAAATTCATATCGTTTGCTCACAGTTTTATCGTCTACTAGACATCCAAGCTTCCAAAGAGGCAATGTAATTTTACTTCACCACACAATATCTTAAAGAATAAGGCCACTCCAGGTCCCAGGCAAAAGGGTAATTTTTTTCAGGAGGATAACAAAGCAGTCAAAAGTTTATTTGAAGTGCTTTATTAAACAAAATTTAAAATGTACATAAATATTCTTTTTTATCTTTTTAATTCAAAATGGTCGCTGCAGTATCCAAGACGACAAGGCACGTTTTATGCGAGGCCTGAAACAGCCGAAACGATTGCTTCCATAGATTTCAACCTAGAACAAAAAAATAAAAAATGTTCATTAATACTCGTATGTAAAGGGTGGGCCATCTATCGGTTTAAATTTGAACCACCGGTTATTTCGAATCTGACAATACTTATGTCATTCGATTCTGTCACAAAAGTCAGTATATTATCTCCACTGAACGAAATGAATCGATTTACGCTTGAGCAACGTTGGGATTTATTGGAAATTTATTTCCAAAACAAAGACAATTGGTCGGAAATTGCACGAAAATGTCGTACAAAATTTGGTCGCAGAGAAGGACCAACAGTGCCCGGTATACGCAAGTTTATTGCTAAAGTTCATGAAACTGGTTTCATTGTTGATGCGCCAAGACGTGAGCGTGCTCAGTACACCCGAAAATATCGAAGCTGTGACGGCGCAACCATTAGGGTCAATGGAGACACCTATCGCACCATGATAACCGATTTTTTTGTGCCCGCTCTTCATGGTATTGATGTGCACGATGTTTGGTTTCAACAGGATGGTGCAACTTGCCACACATCTCATGCCACAATCGATTTATTGCGTCAAACGTTTGATGGCCGTTTAATTAGCCGAAATGGTGATGTCAATTGGCCGCCAAGAAGCTGCGATTTTGACACCGTTGGACTATTTTCTGTGGGGCGCCGTTAAAGTCAAGTGTTATGCCGACAAACCAGAAACAATTAAGCATTTGAAGGCCAACATTCGTGATGCCATTGCCGAGATACGACCCCATACACTCGAAAAAGTGCTCGAAAATTGGTCCGATCGAATGGTGTACTGTGAGGCCAGCCGCGGCAGCCATATGAATGAAATAATATTCCATCTCTAACCGGAAACAATTGTACTTCACAACAAAAAAATAAATTTGGCAAAATTTCAAACCGTTTTTGTTTTATTGCATTTTTAAATTTAAACTTTTAAATGGCCCACCCTATATATGTCAAAAACTAATTGATAACTTACAAAAATTTGAAAATATCGTTTTAAAAAAAAAAAAAAATTTCACATGTGCACCATTTTCAAGTTTCCGTACGTTATCCACTGGTTTTTGATACATATGATTATTTTTTTGGTTTTTTGTTCTAGGTTGAAATCTACGGGAAAAATATTTTCACCTCGCACAAAAGGTCTTTGTCTTGTCTTCTTGGATTCTGAAGCGGCTATTTTGAATTAAAAAGATAAAAAAAATATATTTTTATGCACTCAAATATTTGTTTAATAAAGTACAGTAATACCCCGCTTTACGCGAGGGATACGTTCCGAAAAAAATCGCGTTAACTGAAATTCGCGTATATCGAGGTTTATGATTAAACATAGTCAAAATTTAATACAAAAAAATACAAATCATTTTAATCAATCACTTTAATTCTAAGAACACTTTATGCAATACATACTCTTATTTTTTACGGAAAAATACATCTATTGTCTTTTGGGTAAACGTTTTGTTTTACGTTCTTTGTAAAATACGTTCATAACACCCAACACTGTTTTTAATTGTTTGACACACGGTCAAGACACGGTCATCATTATTGTCTATACTCTGCAATATGTCCAAACCTGAATAAATTTTTGAAAGTGCATTTTGTATTTCCCCTGAAGATAAAACTTTCTCTTCTACTTGTTCTTCCTCATCGTAGATAGGATTATTCTGTAACTCGATCAGATCTTCATTGCTAATAGGATCGTCGTGCGTTGCTACAAGTTCTACGAGATCTTCTACCGTGACATCTTCAAGTTCAGACCCCTCAATCATTGCAGCAATGTCTTCAAGCACTTGTCTCTGCATCTGGACAATTCTTCTAGGTGCTTCCACTACATCTGGCCAAAGATTACGCCACACCCCCATTCATACAACTCATTTTAACTTCCTTCCAAGCCTCTTCTATGTTGTGAATAGACTTCATAATGTTGTATGACTTCCACCACTCTCGCATAGACTGTCTTCCTTCCCCGTCAGTTTCATGAATTAGTTGGCTAAAAGTGCGGCGATGGTAATAAGCTTTGAAGTTTGCTATTGCTCCCTGGTCCATAGGTTGTAATATTGACGTAGTGTTTGGTGGAAGGAACTTTACGTACACTTTTAAGTCTCTGGGCGTATCAAGTGAGGTTGGATGTCCTGGGGCATTGTCTAAGAGTAATATAACTTTAGGTTCAAGCCCATTTCTGTCACAGTATGATTTGACTGATGGGCAAAAACTATTAGAATACCATTCTTGAAAAATTTCCCGTGTAACCCACGCCTTTCTGTTTGATCGCCACACAGCTGGTAGACTTGTCTTGTCTGTGCCTCGCATTGCACGGGGTGTTTCTGAATGGTACACTAGTAAAGGTTTCAGTTTGAAATCACCAGTGGCATTACCACCCAGCAGAAGTGTTAGTCGATCTTTCGCAGCTTTGAAACCACTGGCTTGACGTTCTTCCTTAGAAATGAATGTTCGAGATGGCATTTTTTTCCAGTAAAGTGCGGTCTCATCAACATTGAAGATGAGACAAGCAGGAATTTTCTCTCGTCTAACGAAGTCTTGAAACTTGTCTGGAAACTCAGCTGCAGCTTGAATGTCCGCGCTGGCCGCCTCGCCTGTTATGTGGATATTGTGAAGATTAGAACGCTGCTTGAACCGATGGAACCAGCCTCTGCTGGCAGCAAAAGTCGGAGTGGCACTCCCTTCTCCTTCTTTTGTTTTCAGCATCTCATACAAAGATTTTGCTTTTGTGCATATGAGATCTTGACTTAGTGGTGTGTTCTTCTTATTCAAATCTTCGATCCAGACTGACAGTAATTTCTCCATTCTTTCTAAGATAGATGATCTCGAACGAGAAAGTTTTGTTGCACTTATAGGTGTTGAACCTTCGCTGGAGATTTTAATTTTTTCCCGATTTTTATAAATCGTTCTCACAGTCGATTCTGAGAGTCCAAAATCTCTCCCAACAATTGTTGCTTTGCCTCCATTTTCCATTCTTCTTAACACTTTCATCTTCAATTCCAAAGTGACGCTTTTACGCTCTTTTTTTCTTTACAGGCGGCATTTTTAACGTAGGGTTAAATTATGTATGTATGTATCTCCAATAAATATTAAAACAAAACTGCCAGCCGACCGAACTAACATTACGGAACAAATGAACACACGAAACGAACGAGGAAATCCCCATAGAACAAAGTCGAAGGACAGGGAATTCCCAATTCTTCAAAGAGAATATTCAGAGAAAGTGGGGATCCCCCCGCGACCATAGAGAAGTTAATGACTACATGAGCGCGAAATTTGAAATTCGCGTTATAGTGAAACCGCGCGTAACGGGGTCGCGCTAAGCGGGGTATTACTGTACTTCAAATAAATTTTCGACTACTTTTATTATACTCTTGAAAAAAATACCCGTAGTTAGCCGTTTTTCCTGGGACCTGGAATGGCCTTACTCCTTAAGTCAAGTGCACTACCTTGGAAGGAATTAAGCGGACTACGCCCAACAAACACTCTCCATGAAAGTACTTATGGAATATATATTCGATGTTCTAAGGAATCAAGGTTGCTCGCGAGTTCTGGGACTCCGATCAGGCAAATCGCTCTTTTCTGAATAGAATCTAACAAATCCAGGATATGTTCGGTAGCAAAGTCGCAAACAAGGGAGCAGTATTTCATCGTTAGTCAAATTTAAGTTTTGTATAGGATCAGAAGTTGTTGAGAGATATAAGGCTTTTTAGTATGAAATAATATTTCTCGCTTTTGCGAACCTCTTTTGTCTAGCATGCAACATGTTTATGTCAAAACAGATTTGCTCCCAAGTTAAACCCCCAGCAAGCTGAATGAAAATGCTAGCGGAATGGAGTTCCCACGACATAACTATGTCGAGTTTTGCAAGATAAAACTTCTTCCAAGTCTTTGTTAAATTGAACAACTTCCTCCTATCTGCAAATATTTGCATGAGGAGCTGATGTGATGATGATAAATCTCTCTGGAGAAACTCGGGAGCCATAAACAAAACATTTCAGATATACCATAAGACTGCAGCTTAGCCAACAATCCCTCATGCAAACAATCGAATCCCTTGAATATATCAACTGCAACCGCTCGATCTTTTTCAACATGTTTACCAGGTGTACAAGTATGAAATGTTTATTTTTTTTCTAAAAAAACTAAATTCGGAAGAATGATAAAAAGTGCTTTATTGAAAGTATGCTCCGTCGCTTGTTATACATTTTTCCCATCTTTTGGGCAATTTGTGAATACCACGCCAGTAAAAATCTTCCCCTTTTGCTGCGAACCATTCATCGAGCCATTTTTTCATATCTTCGTACGAACCAAAGCGCTGCTCAGCAAGTGCGGGACCCATCGATGCAAACAAGTGGTAATCGGAAGGAGCCAAGTCTGGTGAGTAAGCCGCATGGGGTAGAACTTCCCAGCTGAGTGCTTCCAACGGGTCGCGAACTGGTTTTGCCGTATGTGTCATTGTCATGAAGAAAAATGACTTTGTATTGCCTCTTTCGGTATTCTGGCCTTTTTTCAAGCAGCGAACGGTTCAAATCGGTCAAATGTTGTTGGTAACGTTTAGTATTAATCGTTTCCCCAGGTTTTAACAGCTCATAATAGACCACGCCCCTCTGGTACCACCAAACACAGAGCATCGTCTTTCTGCCAAAGCGATTCGGTCTTGCGGTCGATGTGGATGGTGCGCCTGGGTCTACTCATGATTTTTTGCGCTTGGGATTCTCAAAATAAATCCACTTTTCATCCCCTGTAACTTTACGATGCAAAAACGACTTCCTTTTGTACGAGCGAGCAAAATGTCACACGTGTTTTTGCACTTTTCCATTTGCCTGTCGTTCAACTCATGTGGTACCCATCTACCGGTCTTCTGAATCTTTCCGATCTCTCGTAGCCGATTGGAAACAGCTTGTTGACTAACTCCCAATTGCTCGACGAGTTGTTTTTGTGTCTGCGAATCATCTTCGTCCAACAATGCTTGCAATTCCACATCTTCGTATTTTTTTCGCGGTTTTCCCCTTTTCCAATTTATCACTGTCTGACACTTGTTGATGACACAACAAAATGGCGCAGTGTCAAATCTTTGTAGCACAAACTGCATTGGTGCACCATCTGTTGTCTGAAATCCTCATTTCATACTTGTACACCTGGCAGTTTCGTTGTTTCAAACATGTGTGCCATACGTTAGAAAGTTTTCCGTTGATCTTTCCTTACTTAAGCCATGTTGATGGTTGCTAATAATATTATGTCCTTCCAAATATTTTTAAAATGCTGACTCATAGTCTTTTCCATAATTTTCGACTTTACTGAAAGCAATCTGACTGGCCGGTAAATATTTCGCAAGGTATTTCTGCCATCTTTGAGAATCCGCAGAACTCTACCGCCTCTCCAGCAGGAAAGAAATATTCCTTGTCTGTAGGTAGGTTAAAAATTCTACAAAAAAACTGGTGTTAATAATATATTAATATACGCAACAAAAGTATTTTTATATAAGAATTTGAAGAAAGTATTGCAGAAAATTTCAACAGAAGTTTCAAGGATTTCGGCAGAATTGATTTATGATATAAATTAAATATTACTAATAACATACCTCCAATAAAGTAAGAACAGATGTTCTAGGTTGAAAAGTAGCTAAAAAAAATTCACGGTTAACAGACAAAACTGTTAGTTCTCACATTAATGATTCATTCTGCAGACCCGTTGTTTTGCCTCGTAATTACATGGGTGCCACAGCAAGAATAATTCGCGGTCAAGGTCGTTCATGAACGTTACATTCATCAAAGCATGAAAAAAGCTACGGAAAATAAAAACCATTTGCGAAGGTAGACGACTTAGAGGAATATATATTTTTTGAAGAATTAGATTGAAGAATTAAATAAAGCTGATAAAGTGCGAGTTAAATTCATCCACTCAGATTCTCATATCTACTAACACGTAGGCTGAAAAGTTTTTAGTCTGACACATAGATATCGTCCTTTTCAAAAAATCCCTATGATTTTTAGGAAGTACCAACTTTCTAACGATACGTATCAAAATTTCATGACATTTCGACGATTAGTTTACAAATTACAGTGGTTTTAGTGACGCTACTTTTGATATTTTCAAAACAACGGAAAAAATCGAATTTCCTATGTTGATTAAACACTGTTTTTTGATGGGAAAAAATACCGTTCAACAAAGCAATGGCTTGATAAGTGTTACAGGAACTCTGCCCCTGGAATATCACTCATCATTTACTGGTATGCAGAGTTTTTAAACGCGGTCGTACAGACACGAGTGATGCTGAACGCTCTGGATGCCCAAATGAGGTAGTTACACTGGAAAAGATCAAAAAAATCCACAAAATTGTTTTGGATGACCATAAAGTGAAACTGCGCGAGATAGGTGACACCCTAAAGATATCAAAAGAATGTATTTTGCATGCGCATTTGAGCATGAGAAAGCTCTGTTCGAAATGGGTACCGCGTTTGCTCACAGTGGACCAAAAACAACAACGTATTGATGATTCTGAGCACTGTTTGGACCTTTTTAAGCGCAATAAAAAGGATTTTTTCGTGCGATATGTGACAATGGATGAAACATGAATCCATCACTACACACCAGACTCAAATCGGCAGTCAGCTAAGTGGACAGCGGCCGGTGAAAGCCGCCCGAAGCGACCAAAGACACAACAGTCGGCTGGGAAAGTTTTGGCCTCTGTATTTTGGCTCCAATGAAGAAGTTTTCGCTGAAACTGAGGCCTATTCTTTCTAACATCTTCACTATCAACGCCGGTGTGCCCCAAGGCTCCATACTGTCTCCTACTCTCTTTCTCATTTACATTAACGATCTGCTAGAGAAGACCGGGAGTCCAATCTACAGCTTTGAAGATGACAGTACGCTTGTCTCTTCATTCACTTTGAACGCTCGGACATCGGCTGCTTAGGCGAATATCCGCAGACAGCAGGAGGTCGTTCAACTTAACAAAGACCTGGAAGAAATTCTATCTTGGGGTGACAGTAACCAAGTGGAATTTAACGCTACAATAACCCAGGCGGAAGTTTTTTCTAAAAAAGTTAACGTTGCTGAACCCGACATAGTTATGTCGGGGCATTCCATTCCCCTAGCATCGTCATTCAATTTGTTGGGTGTTAATTTGGGAGCAAATATGTCCTGGCATGAACATGTTGCAGGCATAGCAAAGAGAGCTGCTTAAAAGTTGTGAATATTATTTCGAACCAGAAAGCTTTACACTCCACAAGAACTATTAATTCTTTACAAAGCTCAAATTCGACCAACTATGGAATACTGCTCCCATGTTTGGGGCTCCGCTCACAAACATACACTGCATTCTGTTCAGAGAAGAGCTGTTCGTCTGATTGGAGACCCGGAACTGACCAGCGGCCTTGATTCGCTGGAACATCGAAGAACGGTTGGCGACTTGAGCCTATCCTACAAGTATTTTCATGGAAAGTGTTCGAAGGATATGGCCCGCTTAATTCCTTCCAGAGCGGTGCATGTTAGAAATACACGTCGCGCTAATACTTCACATCCGTATGAGGTTCAGCTTGTTACTCCGCGTACAACGCTTTTCAAGCAGTCTTTTATATGGAGAACATCATCCCTTTGGAATAATTTGCCCAGGGCTGTGTTTCCCACCGAGTACAATTTACAGCGATTCAAGTTGTAAAATCACAAAAGTTATTATAGATTAAGACCATCTATCATCTGTATATCTAGCAACGCGGCCAGCATAGCTCCATTTGAGTTCAGCCACCGTCTCTGCTAGATCTCTGACGTTAGTGATTGACCTCATATAAGTGTTGCTTTTACAATCTGTTTAAATGGTTGCCACTCACAAACGTCACAAAAGTCACGCAGCGACTTAAAAATTTGATAGGATTTTTGTGAAAGATTATGTTTACGAAAAATATATTTTTTTAAATAGTAGTAGCGCCTTCTCTAGACAAAGCCAGGTACTTATCATACAACCTTCGTATTTATTGGCTACATGATATTAACTAGGCTTCTATTATTATGTATTACAAAAATAAAGCAAAATGTAGTTTTAACTGGTTTTTAATACCTTTATAATTTATTTAATCTGCAAATCTGACTATTACAAAATGTTATGTTTGAATAATTAAACACTTCCTGTTAACCTAATCACTTGTGTACGAGATCTTAAACAGATGGCCCCGGTTGAGAGATCACTAGCGCAAATTTGCATTTTTTCTGCTTTTAAGTAAACAAACATCTTAAGTCCTCATTTGTTATCTCTTTATGTTGATGGGGCATGTAAATAAAAGCCCTGATTATACTATATTTATCCATAGACGTAACATAACAAGAGAAGTTCAGATCTAGTAACGAGGACAATAAAAATAGAAAGGTTCCGTCAATCCTCTTTAGCTAGTAGCAAAACTTATGAGATTCTATCCTTCTCAAGATAATCGAATATACTCTATTTATTTGAAACTGATAGTAACAAAAATGCCAGTGGACTCACCGGCGCACTATGGGACAGAATCGTGCGTACCGTCTCAAAAATCTGAAACTTTGTCGTTGATTGAAGTAAATAGCTGAAATTGGGTACGTAGTATCTCTAATGTATATACTATCAAATAATGGTACATTCGTTGTTAATTTTTAACCGACTTCACGTGTATATTTTTTTTTGTTCCTTTTTTTTTGTTTTTTTTTTAAATGTTTGTTCCAATATTACTCCGCCATTTGTGAACCGATTTTAAAAAATCTTTTTTTGTTTGAAAGGTATTGCTTGCAGTTGGGTCCCATAAATTTTTTTTGGAAATCGGACGGACAAAATGTCCGTCCGAAAAATTAATTTTTGAATATCTCGGCCGATTTTCAAAATTCTTTCTTCTTTTTGAAAGAATTTGTCAACAGGCTGAATACATAAAAAAATTTCGGAAATCAGACGGATATTTTGTCAGTCCAAAATATTGATTTTTAGATAACTCTTGAAAATTTATGAAAATCGGAGGGAGGAAGTCGGTTTTCTTTTTTACGAGAATTATTTTATTTATAATATATAAAAAAATAATACAAAAATAAAAATGACACTTTTTCATACAAAAACATAGTTTACTTAACTTATTGAATGATAATTATACAGTTTAATGATATACACTATTATTTCGTATTTTTGTTAATATTACATATGAAAATAGCATATAATAAATGACAAACATCTATTAATCCACTACATAAAATAGAAAAAAAAATTGATATACAAACTACAATTTAAATATCTAAGAGGTTCTTAGCTTCGTCTAACAGTTCCTTGGCAACAGTGGCTGATGGTTTTCTGATACTTGATATGTATGGGTCTGATGTAAATAAAAGACCATGAAATACGTCTTCGTTCGTTGCGGACCTAGAGCACTTTCTAGCGTGACATAATCTGATATTTTTGTAATCTTTATTACGAGATTCTTGGGCATCCTCAGATAAATTACCAATAGGCAGAACAGCAAAATGTCTAATTATACTTTCCCCATGTATTAAGATCTTATGTACTGAAGAAGGCATGTTATACCACATATATTGTGTAACGTACAATTGTGCAGTAACGCGAGTATATTCACCAAATTTTTCTGGATTTACAGCAATACCGCATGCCAAAGTCTGAAGAATAACATAAAACCTTTTAATCAGATCCTCATTAACTCCTGTTATTTCTGAAGAGCAGTAGTAGTTCTCAAAAAAACGTCGAGCTGTATTGCCGTCATTGCTATTTCCACTTCCTTGCCGGGGTTTATCAACATGCAATCCCATTCGGCTTCGAAATAGACTTTGTGCAAGTTTTTTCTTGTCTTCTCTACTTTTTTTATCTTCCGGAGTTCTCGCAGCCCATTTTTTAAACGAAAGATTATATGAAATATGTAAAACTAACTCCATGCACCTAATCCATGCATGCTACGTCGACAAACCGTACTCGTAAGCAATCATATTATCTGGCTTTGATTCAATCTTCTCTAAATTATTCATATCGCTTGGTTTAGCCCCACACACCGTAC
The DNA here is from genome assembly GCA_019049505.1 of Pachyrhynchus sulphureomaculatus. Classification (NCBI taxonomy): domain Eukaryota; kingdom Metazoa; phylum Arthropoda; class Insecta; order Coleoptera; family Curculionidae; genus Pachyrhynchus; species Pachyrhynchus sulphureomaculatus. The sequence goes on along the minus strand of CM032452.1, from coordinate 75,809,601 downwards.
ACACAGCTCCAGAACTTGTGTCAGTTAGAACTTGTGTAACTTTTCCATCCACCATAGTTAAGAACAGCTCGTGACTTATTTCAATTAGCTGGTCCCCCATGTGTATCTCAGAAATTTTCAAATTATTAATTTGACCCCGAATATCACCGACCACCGAACGGGTTTTCATCAGAATTGGTCGGCAATATCGAATAGAAGAGCAAGCCGGATTTTGCCAAAAAACCTCTTTTGTTTCTGTATCAATCAGCTTTATTGGTACCAAAGACGCTATAAATAAGTTTGCATCTGAGACCAAGTTATTTTCATCTGTTAAAATTTGTTTATATTCACTTTGTCCCGATGAACCATCACATCCCCATTCGGTAAACAATTTAAGATTTCTTCTTGTTGGGTTGTAAATATTTTCAATTTTTAAGATACGGGCAGTAGTGTGATCCAGCAAATCTTGTAAATTTACTTTAGCGCCTGTATCGGTTATTTCAATGCTGGAGGGTGGAGCATAACACAGTTTTTTGCGTTTGTTAACATATTATATGACGGCAATATATCGAAGTTTTTGATAATCAGACTTGCTCGAAGTAATCCGTATTGTGATTTCGAAAGATCTAAATCAGCAAAAAGAGTTAAAGCTTCATCCGCCGTAAAATATGTTGCATGGCGAGTTTTATGCAACAATTTTTCCTTTATGATCTTTTTTTCATCTCTATCACAATTCCGCATCATTGCAACAACAAAAGCTTCTTCCAATTCTCCTTCAGACCGTAATCCTTGGACGTATGCGTCCATATTTCTCGAGTCCATATTCTTGAATTAACTCCATATTCTTCCTTTTTTTCGATTTCTCTGACAGATCTTCATAAGACTTTGATGGATGTCCACGTTCTCCAGAAGTTGTAGGTTTGATATCCATTGGTATTTCGTCGAACTGTACCTTAAATTCACCGTCTAACCACGTTGTATTTTTATTAAAGAAACGTTCTTTAGTTCGGTTAGATGTGGTCCAGCGATTGTTAAAAGCTGATATAAGCGATTTTTGAATACTTTTCACAACTAATTCACTTTTTGAAGACGACAAATGATGGTGTTCTTCTAAGTATTTTTGAATATCTTCTCTTTTTGTCCCATGGTCAATGAAAAATTCGCATAATACTCGTCGAGGCACAACAAATTCACTCATTTTGTTGTATAGGTACTTCGCAAATATTGTTTTTTACCGAGGTTGGTGAAGACTCTATGTCGAAGCACAATAAAGTACTGGTAAATGACAGTTGAATCAATAACTTTTATACTTCAATTCCGTGAGAAAAATATTATTATCTGCGGGTAGTCACATATTTATCGCGTTCTTATGATATGATATGATTTCCAATAACAGTATTTCCACCTTACCTAAACTTTAATTTAGGTAGTAATCTATCTTTATATACACAAAAAATGTTTCTACCTACACAAGGCAGTTCTACCAGGTAGTAGCAGCAAATTAGGCAATAGCAACAAAGCCGAAAAAAATCACATGTATTTTGTTGGTAGAAAATTCACCACATTGTCAAAAATCACGAGAGCTTCTCTCAAAAAACAACCACTTTATGTATGTATGTAGTTCATTCTCTCAAGAAACAACCACTTTATGTATGTATGTAGTTCAATGCGGTATTTTATAAACAAAATTTTGACAACTTGCTAGGATGTAAACAATAGTCACCTGTTCTAGTGATATTACCTGGTAAAGCTGCCTTGTACCTACCTACCTATCTACCTACATATCTACCTGCCTACCTATGTCCGCTATAGACGCTAGTAGACAATATTATTTAACAATAAAATGTCAGAAATAATCTATTTTTCGAGAAATCTCCTGAATCAAATCTTAAAATTTTTTTTTAAATATTTTGCATTTCCCTCCCCATCAGGTATTTTTCGTCCCATTTAAAAGAGGGCAGATTCGGGCAAATTTTTTTTTTGCCTTGACTTTTATATGAGCTGCTCTATGTGATGGTATCAAAATTACGACATCGGCAGACATCACTAACTGTCAAAAGTCTATTTAAAGTTTCTAATAAGGTTAGGATATTTGATACTGCAAAAACAATCGTGTACCTCTCCAGTTTTTACATAAATGTCTACTTAAATGCTTTTTAAATAAGGTACTTAATAACCATTCTAACCATATATCACACTTACATATTTGCATTGAAAATAATGAAAATATAACCATGTAAACTGGTGCAATTCTGTTCTACATAATCGACATTATTTTGAGCGTGAACTTGCAAGTCAAGTTTTATTAAGAAAAAATGAGAAATAATCTATTTTAAATTGTATATAATAAAAACTAATTTGGGTGAAAACACTTTTATTAAGAATTGCAATTAATATTTAACAAACTGGCCGTCTACTTCGGCTCTCAAAAATATAATAATCTGTGAAATGCATACCCCCTACATTCGTTACCCAAAAACATAATCTTAATATAATATATAGCCAAACCTGTCACATAAAAATACTCTTGAGGGTCTGCAATTTGAGACATGTCAATAACAGTAACTTAAACATAACTTAATCTAGGTAATTTAAACAAGTTGAGGGCATTGGTGATTAATTGATATTTTACTTCTCACGCTGCATTTTTCTATACAGAGGCGGAGATGATGTTGTTTACAGTCGGCCACGCTATCTTGTCCACGACCCCGTGGACTTATTAAACCTGCGTAAAGAAAACAAGTCAATCAAAATCTTGTTTATACTAAGTTGATGAGTTAATATATTATATGTACAAAATAATTATGACGGCATATCTCCACACTGCTTCCGGTAAGGCAGACTGAAAATAAACAAAATGGGGTAAGTAACACATAATTTATGTAAAGCCGATGCATCAGCGGGGGAGGGAATAACGATTTATACATACAAACCCATAAGTATACGTAATATAAATAAAATATAAATCAATAAAAAAATAACTAGAAGGAGCGCCAATCAACAGCTTCTGTTGATCAGCTCTCCACGTATTTACGTAATAAGCGCTTGTTAACTTTCGTCAGTAATAGACTCCACGTCGGAGTCGAAACTAACACTTCCGTTAAGGCCTTTATTTTATCGATCGAAACTATCCCATGATATTTTCGTTGTGATCGAGAAGATCCTCTTTGATCTTCCACTACGTATCGATCGTGGTCCAGTCTCGTATGGTCCACTATATTTGGGGAGTAGTTTCTTGCTTTTTCCGTCGTCGGAATTCTGAGTCGTACGACATAGAAGGACTACTGCTTTACGATGCGCATCAAATCGTGCCTTCTGATATCGTCGCTTTTCGTCAAGCCGAGCTTTTACGTTAGGTCTAGTTTTATCCAGATATCACTGCTTTTCGTTAAGCCGAGCTTTTACGTTCGCTCTATTCTTATCCAGATATCGTTGCTTTTCATTATGCCGAGCTTTTACGTTCGCTCTTGTCCAGATATCATTATCAAGATATCGCTGCTTTTCGTTAAGCCGAGCTTTTACGTTCACTCTACTCTTATCCAGATATCGTTATCTAGATCTCGTTGCTTTTCGTTAAGCCGAACTTTTACGTTCGCTCTGCTCTTATCCAGATATCGTTATCTAGATATCGTTGCTTTTTGTTAAGCCGAGCTTTTACGTTCGCTCTACTCTCATCCAGATATCGTTATCTAGATATAGTTGCTTTTCGTTAAGCCGAGCTTTTACGTTCGCTCTACTCTCATCCAGATATCGTTATCTAGATATAGTTGCTTTTCGTTAAGCCGAGCTTTTACGTTTGCTCTACTCTCATCCAGATATCGTTATCTAGATATAGTTGCTTTTCGTTAAGCCGAGCTTTTACGTTCGCTCGTGAAGTTGCAGAGATATTTAATTCATGTTTAATATTTAGATCCTTACAAAACTTATTAAAGTTCTTGGTCATGAAGCAATTCCCTCCACTAGACCTTCTCGATCACTCGTAATTTTCTACAACGCTGTGTAAGAATGTGATTAATGGTTGCGTTTTAGTGGATGGTACAGCTCTTTTTTTTAAAAAAAAAAAAAATTGCAAACTTAGTGAAGGTTGAGGCGATTCCTTTTTGATCTTACAAACGGTCTCCAATGGTCAATATGAAGGGTGTCAAATGGAGTAGCTATCTTTGCAATTTGATGCAAGTGTCCAAGCGATCACATAATACCCAGGCGATCTTCCGCTCGGCTACTTGTTACACGTACACGGCAGAGAAGCGGTAATAAATTTCTTGACATACTGGTTATTCTTTTTCCTTTCAAGTAACTTTCTCTACAGTCGACCATGTTCAAAGCAGTATTCCTTATGAATACGTTATTTTTCTCGATCTGCTCGCGACTTTATTGAGTATTTCGACAGGAAACTTGTGCCTTTCGTCCATCATTTGGGCGTGCAAGACCCAATCAGCGTTATTAATGTTGGCTTCATTTAAGATTACACAAGAAAATTAGCGACAGCCTTCGTCGGCTGTGTTCCTACTTAGTGCATCACTATGAGACATTTTAAATCTTGAACGATACTTTATGTCAAATCTGACTAGCCTTCCAATTTGAGGAACAAAGTCAGAATATTGTTTGAACAACATTAAAGTCGGTAACATTGAGCACAATCCCTATTAGATAAATTCGAAAATGTTTTAGTGTGTCGACTAAGGCAATAATTTTCAGCTCGTAGGAATGGTATCTCTATTCCCCTTTACTTGTTTGTCTTAAATAATACACATAATACATGACTGGCTTGAGCTTTTCGTCATGTTCTTGTAACAGAATTCCTCCGATACCCCACTTTGAGGCGTCTGTATGGATTTCTATTGGGATCGTAAATAGCCAGCAGAAGCCTTGAAACGAGTCTTTTCTTAAGTGTTTCCAATGCTCTACGTTGTTTTAACAACAAAATTTTACGTCCTTTTTCGTTAAGGATGTCAAGGGCCTTGCTATCGTTGCAAAATCCTTAATGTACTTTCGGGTGTATCTAGTTAAATCAAGAAATTGCCTTACTTTATGAACATCTGTGAATTCTGGGTAATTTTGAACTGCTCTATTTTCAGGCTGCACACCTTCCAGACATAGTTCATGACCAAGGTATTCAACTTTTTGCATGAAAAATTGATATTTTGAGTATATCTGTTCAACTCAAGTTCCCCCGTATATTTCACAAAACAACATTTAAATGAATTTATTAGACCAAGCAGACGTTTTACTTGTTCGGACGTGAGGTTTTTATTATAAACCAAATCGTTTTGGTCAAATGGTTCAAGATTAATTATTTTAATTGAGAGTTTTGTATAGCTTTACCAGTAAAAGATGTATCTTCAAAACAGTGAACACATCGGACTAAAGTAATTTTAGAACTCGCCCTGATATCTTGGGAGAAAACGTTTGTGATGGAAATGTATCTATTTTCGCTTCGTATAGTGCATTCCCCGATGTAACATTCCTTGTTGGGAACCGGTCTTAAGCCCCCTTGGATGTATACCTCTCAATTGAGACTACCTTTCGATGTAACAGCAACCAATACTGATGTTTCAGGTGGGAAAAATACTGTCCTTGGCCCATAGTGGTATTTTCCTCTTCCCTATTCGTAGGACTTCGCTCAATCGTTGGATAAGGAAGATATTCTAACTCCTCCATCAGTCACTGTCATAACTACTTGATGTAAATTCAAGAAAATATCTCTCATTATGCGCTGTTCTAAAATCGTCGAATTTTACCACCTAATTTCTAAAATGACGGCGACACTCTTTTTCAATATGGCCCAATCTCTTGCAATGTGAGCACTCAATTCGTGGTTTCGGACAGCTGTTGGAAAAATGCCCCGATTGCCTACAGTTGTAACACTTCTGTTCGTTCTTGGTGTTACCTTTAAATTTCTCTGCTGATTTTTCAAAGTTAAATCTATCCTTCGAGTAGAGACGTTTTTCAGAGGGTCCCGGATTTTCGAATAGTCTAGAAACAATTTGTTATTTCAAAGATGAGAGAAATTCTGCATAAAGAGCATCAGGTGTTTCGTATTGCCCGGCTCTCGCTCCCACTTGGATCGTCGGATCGCTAATCCCGTCTATCATACAGGAAACTGCGTTTTTCGGGCTTATCTCGCATGCATTAATCAAGTCCATCTTATCAAAGTAGTACTCTTCCCAACCTTCGGTGGATAGTTTTCGTCTATTAAGTAGTTTTCTTAGCGAGGATGCATAATTTTGATGCTCGGGAAATGATTTTAATAGCAACTGCTTCCATTCTGCCCAGCTTAGGTCGTATGAGCTCAGATTGTCGTACCATTTGCGAGCTAATCCACTTAAACGGCTCTGCATGTGGAAAATTTTAGTGTAATCGTCCCATTGGTTAATTTTCCCCAGTTGCTCTATCTTCTCGAGCCACTTAGCACAGTTAAGGTTAGGATTTCCCGGCTTAAACTCCGGTATACATTCGGGTTTTACCAAAATCCTACTGGGACCTGACCTTGACGTGACGTCGCGTTCTATGAGTTTTTCAACCAGAAGTTCAAGTCTTTGAACACTGTCTTGTGGAGGTGGAATAAAACTTCTTTCGCTAGATCGCGCTGTTGCTTCAACAACTTGTACCGTCGATTGTACGCGCGAATCACTGCTTTCCAGCCGACGATTCCGACGACGATGACGACGCTTGCGGTCATAACTACTATCACGTGAGCTCGCATTTGAACTTTGCGAACGTGATCTTGAACGTCCCATATTATTACACCCTAGTTCTAAAGCTTAGTTGGTAAAAAAAAAATTATATTAAATTAACTATGACGCAATGACACCGTAAAGTTTATACGTTAACTACGGTTGCCCCTCAAAATGTGCCAACTCTAATAATAAAACTTAATATATTACTATAATAATTTTAATACAATAAACAAGTATCAAAACTTCCTGTACCTATAACATTTAACTTAGTAATGATAGTAATTCCAACTATAAAATACGATGCCTAATTTGTACGTTAATTAGACTCTAATTTTTTTTTGTTCCAAAATTACAATATATTATATTACAAAATATTTTAAATCGGCAACCTCCAACAATAAAATTTATATCTATTTGTTTTATCAATAAACAGGTAGACTTAAATATCGAGTCCAGTTCCTGGAAAGGATACACAACAGTCGAATAAAATAAATAATCAAATATCGTACTTACGTAGGCCTAATTTATTCGTTTTGTTTACTAATATTATTTTTTTTAAACTTATTACTTCACTTCAAAAGTGTAATTTAATTTGTACGTTAATTAAATGCACTTTTGTGAGCCTAACACAATGTTTACGAAAACAATCTAAACATTAGATCACACTCCGGTAGGAAAACAACACACAGGAACTCCTTTATTTTGCAAGCACAAAAACTTAAAATCACTCGGCACAGTGAGATCAATCCCACCGCTGCACTAAAAACTAATTTGGGTGAAAACACTTTTATTAAGAATTGCAATTAATATTTAACAAACTGGCCGTCTACTTCGGCTCTCAAAAATATAATAATCTATGAAATGCATACCCCCTACATTCGTTACCCAAAAACATAATCTTAATATAATATATAGCCAAACCTGTCACATAAAAATACTCTTGAGGGTCTGCAATTTGAGACATGTCAATAACAGTAACTTAAACATAACTTAATCTAGGTAATTTAAACAAGTTGAGGGCATTGGTGATTAATTGATATTTTACTTCTCACGCTGCATTTTTCTATACAGAGGCGGAGATGATGTTGTTTACAATAATATGTATTAGACATTCAGTTAGATATGTGCATTAACAAAATATTCAATATCGAACATTCGCAAAACCTATTTTTGAGACGGTACGCACGATTCTGTCCCATAGTGCGGCGGTCCTACAACAGAGGCGTGCTATGTATTTCCAGGTATGTTTCGGGTTTTCTTTTGTAACGAAGTTTTATTACCGATCAAATCATTTAATTTACATATCTTGTTGTCCCAGCTATAAATACACATTTAGAGCAGCATGCCCAAGTGTCAAGCCAGTTTTCAACAAGTCAATTAGTGTGTTAATAAAATGTCTTCTCCAGCGAAACGCCAAAAGTTAGGGCATCTAAACCATAATGAAAAGCGTATAGTTAAAAATGTATTCGACTACGTTAAAACGATCAAAATTGTGATTTAAGTGTGGACGATTGTGTGGCAAAATATTCCTTAATGACTAGAGTTGGTAAAGCTACAGTTTACAGAATTTTAAGAGAAGAAATGGAGGGGGGCATAGATTCTCGAAAAAAGATATCAGGCAGAAAAGAACTTCAGCTCACAGGCAGCACAAAACAAGCACTAAGGTGTATTGTTTATGACTTTTTTATGGAAAGTAGAATTCCAACTTTGAATATGACCCTGCAGGTTGCGACAAGCCACCCAGAAATACTGGAAATGAGTAGAGTAAAACTATGGAGTATTTAATAAGGTAGCTCACTCTGAAGGAAAAAGGATATATTATTTAGATGAGACGTGGATAAAATGACATCATTGGTATATTTTTTAATTAATAATGTTTCATTATAATATGTTTTTTTTTTAATAAATGTTTAAACATTACAAAACTGTTTCATTCATACTATTCGCAAATAATACGTATACGCCCAGGCGCACCACCACTGGTCAAAACTATTTAGCCCCAAACAACAAAAAAAAGGGTCGTAGTGACGGATCCGTGTTTCGTCCATTGTTACGAATCGACGCAAAAACTCCTTTGAATTACGTCGAAATAGTGCTAAATAGCGTTCTGAATCTTTGACATGTTGCTGTTTTTCAGTGAGAGTACGCGGCACCCATCGGACACATAGTTTTATACAAATACGCACACACGTTCTGTTGATATCTTCACGATGTCAGTCATTTCGCTCACTTTCACTTTGCGGTCGTTCAGAATAATATGGTGGATTTTTTGGAGGGATCGCCTCATTTGGACATCCGCAAAGTGGTGCATCATCGGTACTTCTACGACTGCATTTTAATTCACTCAGCTATTGACATATAGTTGCTTTCGAGAGAGCAGATGTGCCATAACACTTCTTAAGCCATTCTTGGGTTCTGGCTGTATTTTTTCCCATCAAAAAGCAATGTTTAATCAACACACGAAATTCTTTTTGCAAAAATCAGATGTACCGTTACTCAAACAGCTGTAACTCACAAACTAAGAGACAAAATGACATGAAGATTTTACACGAATCTTCTGAGAGTTAACACTAACTGAAAATCATATGCATTTTTTGTTTGTGATACCATCTCTTCATCTGAAAATTTAGTTTTTAAAAATATATTGTACAAACTACTTTTTAAATGGACGGGAATATTTTGTACGAGACCAAAGTGACTTCGTTTTGATCAATTGGTGATATCCCAAAACAGTATTATACTTGTTGCAGCATACCCAAAAGCAGACATCGGCCCCATCCTCTTGTTGCTGACTACTGCTTCCAACAAAAATAATAAAAAAATGTCCCCATCTCAAAAATCCGAGGTGTTTCTTTAAGTTATGTTTTATTCCATCAATGCACTAAATTCCGTCGAGGTCTAAAAAACGAATTTTCGCCTCCTTTGGATGTGGCGAGCCCTTATGAATCCATTGCATCGATACCTGCTTCGTGGGAGGATCCCGATTAAATTCCTCAGTCTCGTCGTCTACGATAATTCGCAAAAAATTACTTTCATCTTTATATAAGGAGGCTAAACGGTAAAGTTCGATTCTCACCAGTTTCTGCTCTGGTGTAAATGTTCGTGTATACTCTTGGAAACTGTAGTTTCAGATAATTCAGCTGCTTTAGCAAGCACTGGGATCTTCATTCGCCGATCTGATTGCAGCAAATTCGCAATAAGCTCGTTATCATTCAAAAACTATAGGTTCGTTTCCCACTTTAAGTGTATACTTGTACATATTCAAGTAGTCGTGGTATCAGACTGACGGAAATTGAATTTTTTTTTTGTGATTAAAGACCTTAAAATGCGAGGAAATGTAAAATCCCCAGAAGCTAATTTTTCAGAGAGAAAAATAAAAAAAATTTCAACCAAATTAATTAATTAGTTTTTAATTTATGCTTGGGATGGCCAGAATGATGACGACAAAAAAGCTCCGTTATTAAGATATTCATATTATCCAACCCCTAAAAACGTGCTTATTTTTTACTCACCATGTAATTAATTAATAAAATTTCAGGGACACCACGTATGTTGTGTAATGTACTGTTACTAGAAAAATATAAAAATGAACAATACATACTGCGATATCGTAATTACCTCAGAAATAAAAAACGACGCTACAGCGGCTTTCAATTTATTATTTAATTGTCCAGAAGACTTAGCATTTTGCTGCCGATTTTGAGATAATAAGCTATAAATTGGTGTATACCTTCGTTTTGGCATTGTTTATGTGTAGTCAAAAGTCACCGATGATAGCTTGTTCGGTTCATCAAAAAAAACGAAGGTCAAAGGTCACAAAAATTGATTTTTCAACAATATCTCGTTTTTTATGCTCTAAATCACTTTGGGACCTATTATAAAAGTTGTAGAGCATAAAATTCTCTACAAGATTGGTCTAAGGTATTTTTTTCTAAGTCTAACCGTCTTTGAAATAGAGCGCGGAGAGTAGGAAGTATTTGGTCGTATGCATGATAACGCTACGTTAGCTGCATAATGCAATACGTTGTGCAGTTTATACGTTAATAATTTACTAAAAATGTTTAAATAATCAACGAATTTCAATTATTTACTTGAAAATAAATGATATTTGTTTATAATATTTAGAAATAACATGTGTTTGATTAAATTTAGTAAATATTAGCTTAATTGCATTCTCATTATATTTTTATTTTCTCTGCTATGAAGTTGTAGAGATTTTCAAAATCGTTCTCCGAATTATTTATAATAAACGGATGGAATCATACTACTTTATGGCAGGATCTATGTAGTCAATTACGGACCGTATAATTTCCAAAAATGTTGGGTCCCTCATGGATACAATGCAGGTACATTTGCACTAATCAGTTTTAAATTTCGGTGATTTGTGCGATGTCGTAAATTTACAGTTTCGAGCGGATGATAATTCTAATTTATGGAGCTTATGCATATTATAATTTGAGAAATTTTAATATATACATAGAAAGTATTCGGATTAGTTAGTCTAGGGACTGCTCTGTAAAACCAATCAGCGGTGTGCACCACCAAGCAGCCATCCCCCTCTATTGAGTGGTTGCAAGAGAGCGAAAATACGAGAATATAAGTTCAAGAATTTTACCTTCTTAAGGCATTAGTGCGTGAAGCTTCGAAGAGCTAGAGTTTCTTCAAATTCACGTATATTCTCATATATTCTCTCTATACATCTTTACGATCAATGTGTGCGCGTATGTGTGTCGTCGACTACCTGTGTAATAGTTCACGTGTTATAGACGTAGAGGGCCACGCTTGACAGAGGGGGGCCTCTACCAACGGTCTTTTATGTTTTCATATAGTGTGTTGGGACAGATGTTACATAAGACTTGTACCGTTCTCAAGGCTTCTCCTTTTATTTAGTTTCACTAGACTTCTCTTCAGTGTAAAACTGAATTTTGGCAAATACAGACATACGATTTCGGGTAAAATGGCTGAATTGTGTTTTATATGTGAAAAGTTACTATCAGATGACAAAACTGTGAATGTTTCGCGTGGCTTACAAGTTTTAAAAAATGCAAGTATTCAAAGAAATGACGGTAAAATTGACTATTTGAACACTTTAAGTTCTGTAAAAGTGCATATTAACTGCAGGAAACAGTACACCAGTGAACATAGTATAACTGCATATAAGCGACGCCTGGAAGATGATGAACCTTCGACATCAAGTTCACCTCGTAGACTAAGAACTGAGCCTTTTGACTTCGCAAAATTGTGCTTGATTTGTGGCCAAACAGCTGATGAAGGAGAAGAAAAACGTAAACATCAAAAGTATAAGCGCGTCATTAGTAAGGTACAAACTATAAATATGAAAGACAATATAATTAAAAGAGCAGTTGAACGAGGTGATTCTTTTGGAGAATTAGTGAAAAGTCGCGTAATTAGTGAATTTGACTTGATTGCTGCCGGAGCAAAATATCACACTATTTGCATGACTAAATTCTTTCATTCAAAGCCGTCTAAACATGAAGAGCCGAGCCGAAAAGATGAAATCGAAGTAGCAATGCAAGAAATTTTTTCTTTTATTGAAAATAACGAAGATTCACAATTTACATTGAAAGAGCTTCGAGATGTCCCTACGCAGTATTTGCCCGATGATGCTACTATTATTTCCAATTTAAGACAGAAATATTTAAGTAATATAGTAATCACGGTGAAGAATAGATCATTCACTATTATAAGTTTTCGCGACACGCAAGCTGATCTATTATCACAAAAGTGGTATGAAAATAAAAAAAAAACTCCGGAAGAAGAACATTTTTAGTAAATTATTAACGTATAAACTGCACAACGTATTGCATTATGCAGCTAACGTAGCGTTATCATGCATACGACCAAATACTTCCTACTCTCCGCGCTCTATTTCAAAAACGGTTAGACTTAGAAAAAAATACCTTAGACCAATCTTGTAGAGAATTTTATGCTCTACAACTTTTATAATAGGTCCCAAAGTGATTTAGAGCATAAAAAACGAGATATTGTTGAAAAAACCAATTTTTGTGACCTTTGACCTTCGTTTTTTTGATGAACCGAACAAGCTATCATCGGTGACTTTTGACTACACATAAACAATGCCAAAACGAAGGTATACACCAATTTATAGCTTATTATCTCAAAATCGGCAGATAGGCTCTTTTTTCAGCTATATTGCCTGGACTATAAGCAAAATTCTCGACCCCTGAGTCTTTGAAGTCGCAGGGCTGGTTGTTATAACTCGGTGAAATCACAGCTTTTGGTAATGGCTTAAACTGTGCGAGCCTCGTGGACTCTGCAGCACACGTGCAACAGCAAAGTTTTTGGTGGCCATGAATTCAGACGTTTTCCTCTAATGGCCTGCTTCAGGTTTTGGATCGCCCTTCCCTAAGCTTTTCCGTTAATTTTGGGCCCTGTATCTATTAATTTTAGACCATTTTATTCATATATTCAATGCGCAAGATTCCTTCGATGTCTAAAAAACGAATTTTCGCCTTCTTTGGAGGTGGAGAGCCCTTATAAATCCCTTGCATCGATACCTGCTTCGTGGAAGGTTCTCAATTAAATACCTCAGTCTCGTCGTCTACGATAATTCGCAAAAAATTATTTTCATCGTTATCTAAACAGACTAAACGTTCTTGGGAAAGTACTTTTCTCGCCAGTTTCTGCTCTGGTGGAAATGTTCGTGTCTAATCTTGAAAACAGTAGTTTCAGATAGTTCAGCTTTTTTAGCAAGCACTGGGACTTTCATTCGCCGATCTGATAGCAGTAAATTCGCAATAAGCTCGTTATCATTCAAAAACTATAGGTTCGTTTCCCACTTTAAGGGTGTACTTATGTATGTATTCGAGTTTTCATGGCATCAGACTGACGGAAATTGATATTTTTTTTGTGATTAAAGACTTTAAAACGCGAGGAAATGCAAAATCCCCAGAGGCTAGTTTTTCAGAGAGGAAAAAAACAATTCAACAAAATTAATTAACTAGTTTTTAATTTATGCTTAGGATGACCAGAATGATGACGACAAAAAAGCTCCGTTATTAGGATGTTCATAATATCCAACCCCTAAAAAGGGGCTCCTTGAGCTTATTTTTTACTCACCATGTAATTTGTTCATAAAATTTCAGGGACACCATATATGTTGTGTAATGTACTGTAACTAGAAACATATAAATATGAACAAAATATTTGCGATATCGTAATTACCTCAGAAATAAAAAACGACGCTACAGCGGCTTTCAATTTATTATTTAAGCAAAATTCTCGACCCCTGAGCCTTTGAAGTCGCAGGGCTGGTTGTTATAACTCGGTGAAACCATAGCTTTTGGTAATGGCTTAAAATGTACGAGCCTCGTGGACTCTGCAACACACGTGCAATAGCAAAGTTTTTGGTGGCTATGAATTCAGACGTTTTCCTCTATTAGCCTGCTTCAGGTTCTGTATCGCCCTTCCCTAAGCTTTTCCGTTAATTTTGGGCCCTGTATCTATTAATTTTAGACCATTTTTTTCATATATTCAATGCACAAGATTTCTTCGATGTCTAAAAAACGAATTTTCGCCTTCTTTGGAGGTGGAGAGCCCTTATAAATCCATTGCATCGATACCTGCCTCGTGGGAGGTTCTCAATTAAATACCTCAGTCTCGTCGTCTACGATAATTCGCAAAAAAAATATTTTCACCGTTATCTAAAGAGGCTAAACATTCTTGGGAAAGTTCTTTTCTCGCCAGTTTCTGCTCTGGTGGAAATGTTAGTGTATAATCTTGAAAACCGTAGTTTCAGATAGTTCAGCTTCTTTAGCAAGCACTGGGACTTTCATTCGCCGATCTGATAGCAGCAAATTCGCAATAAACTCGTTATCATTCAAGAACTATAGGTTCGTTTCCCACTTTAAGGGTATACTTGTATGTGTTCGAGTTTTCATGGCGTCAGACTGACGGAAATTGAAATTTTTTCTGTGATTAAAGACTTTAAAACGCGAGGAAATGCAAAATCCCCAGAGGCTAGTTTTTCAGAGAGAGAAATAAAAAAAAATTTCAACAAAATTAATTAACCAGTTTTAAATTTATGCTTAGGATGACCAGAATGATGACGACAAAAAAGCTCTGTTATTAGGATGTTAATTTTACCCACCATGTAATTTGTTCATAAAATTTCAGGGACACCATATACGTTGTGTAATGTACTGTTACTAGAAAATTATAAAAATGAACAAAATACATATCGCGATAATCGTAATCACCTCCGAAATACAATATATTATTATCTCTAAAATAATACTCATGAGTCATTGTTTACTTTCATATTTTAAAAAAAACAGCCAAGTGCAAGTCGGACTTGCGCAATTAGTGTTCTGTACGGTCATTGTTTTTAAAATAAAATAAAACCCTTACCCGGGCTAAGTTAACTGGTCCCTGACATATATATATTTCCAATATGTATTTTCAGGTTTTTTTAAGTCAGTAATGTATAATAGTTAAACCTTCTTAGCTGCCTAATAGCCAATAAATGATTCTAGCTCAATCTAGAATATATTAGTAAAAGCTTAAAACAAATATTTACTACCTAAATATCATAAAAAGTTTTCTCAAATCTTTTGAGAGTTGACACTAACTGAAAATCATTTGGTTTTTTGTTTGTGCTACCATCTCTCGGAAAGTCTCCGGTCTTTGCACCCCATGTAAATAGGATGATTTTTTTTTGATTTTCCTCTAACACGTAGGCTGAAAAGTTTTTGGTCTAGCTACTTAAAATACATTTTTTTTGCAAAATTCGACTTTATTCATCAATCCTTCAAGAGCGATACAATTAGTCCAACGCTTTTCTAACATTTCTATAGCTTTCTTGTAGAAGGATTTGTCTTTGTCTTCAAAACAGGCCCTCAGTTTCGGCGATAACTTCTTCAATGGAGCCAGATCTCTTTCCCGCGATCATTTTTTTTAGGTCTGCGAATAGATAATAGTCGCTGGGGGGCCAAATCTGGAGAATACGGTGGATGAGGAAGCAATTCGAACTTGAATTTATGCAATTTTGCCATCGTAACCATTGACTTGTGACACGGTACATTGTGTTGATGAAAGAACACTTTTTCTTGTTCATTTGGGGCCGTTTCTTCACGATTTCTGCCTTCAAATGCACCAATAACTTTATATAATATTCGCTATTGATCGTTTTTCCCATCTCAGCATAATCGATGAAAATTATTACATGCGCATCCCAAAATACAGAGGCCAAAACTTTCCCAGCCGACTGTTCTGACTTTGATCGCTTTGGACGGCTTCCACCGGCTGCTCTCCACCCAGTTGACTGCCGATTTGATTCCGGTGTGTAGTGGTGGATCCATGTTTCATCTGTTGTCACATATCTCATGAAAAAAACCTTTTTATTGCGTTTAAACAGGTCCAAACATCGCTCAGAATCATCAACACGTTGTTGTTTTTGGTCCACTGTGAGCAAACGC
Source organism: Pachyrhynchus sulphureomaculatus (assembly GCA_019049505.1). NCBI lineage: Eukaryota > Metazoa > Arthropoda > Insecta > Coleoptera > Curculionidae > Pachyrhynchus > Pachyrhynchus sulphureomaculatus. Next base: position 75,793,484 of record CM032452.1, on the reverse strand, counting down.
ATTACCCATTTCGAACAGAACTTTCTGCCCAAATGTTCATGCAAAATATGACCAACACGTCATTTTAATATCTTTAAGGTGTCAACTATCTTACGCAATTTCACTTTAGGGTCATCCAAAACAATTTTGTGAATTTTTTTATATTTTCTGGTATAACCACCTCATTTGGCCGTTCAGAGCGTCTAGCATCATTTGTATCCGTACGACGGCGTTTAAATTCAGCATACCAGTAAATGATGAGTGATTTTCCAGGGGCAGAGACGCCGAACACTTATCAAGCTTTGCTTGAACGACACTTTTTCCTATCAAAAAACAGTGCTTAATCAACACACGAAACTCGATTTTTTCCATTGTTTCGAAAATATCAAAAGTAGCGCACTAAAACCACTGTAACTTGTAAACTAATCTTCAAAATGTCATGAAATTTTGACATGTATCGTTTGAAGATTGGTACTTTCTAAAAAATCATGTGGATTTTTTGAAAAGGGCGATATCTATGTGTCAGACCAAAAACTTTTCAGCCTACGTGTTATAAAAAGTATCCTCACATTTTTTTTACATTCCGTAAATTTAATTTGTAATCAAATACAGCTTTTTTACCTTTAAAAAATAGAATATTCACCCACGCAAGATTCCTATTGCCAAATTGTTGATATGAGTACAGATAAAGATAAAATGTTTTAAGAAAATATGAATTTACATAAAAATCACCACTTTGAAACATACATCTGTTGTTTCCTTTGTGAAAGCTACTATTTAAAATGAAAAAGTAATTTAAATAAAATAATAATTAAAAATTAATTACCTAGTCCGCATAGTATTACTCGATTTGTTATTCTTAGAATTGTAACAATAAACCTGCTTTCGTACTTTTGGTAGAAGTTAAACAGTAGCAAAAATATTACAATTTATTTGTTGGTCAAGCTTATACAATACATTTGATTGTCTTATTTGGCAGTAATTAATTTTTTTGCATAACATCTAAGTTAGGTTACATTAGGTTTAAGATGATGGTGTTTTATACTCGTTTACTGCGATTTATTGTAGCTCACAGTTACTTCTTAGATTTCACCAAGCAGGTCCCTCTTAACAAAGGGTGAAAGTGATATAGTTTTTTTACCAAAAGTAGGAAACCTGATTCTGTTGGCCGACGGTGTTTAGCTATCTCGTCATCTTCCATGCGTAGCAGCCCCAGCTTTTACATATGATGCCTTAGCATTCGATGGCCAGTGCACAGACCTACAGACCTTAGTGCAGTAAATAAAACATTTGAAATTGCACAGTCTAGATACAGCAATATTATGATTTTATCCTCTCTGGGATATCACGAGGAGTATTGTCCTGAGTTTTGCTCTATGCTCTTTTGTTTATAAAAAAATTATGTTTTCAAAACTTAAAATTTGAATAACTCCGGATAATAAGTGGAATCGAGACAAAAAAAACTTTTCGTAATGAATTTTCCAACAAATCCTCGTTGGTTTTAAGTCGCTCAAATGTGTCCATAACCAACAAAATTGGAAAAAAAACAGACAAAAACTTTTTTTTTTCATTTTATTATACATGTCGACTAAGTGAATCGATCGGCTTGAAACTTTCAAAAAATATGCCTTTCCCCCCTTAAAAGTCAATAAAGATGTTTCGGTCCAGCTTCTCAGGATTTACCATTGATAATGCGGCAGGTCCATAATGAGAACAGGCTTTCTGGATTGTTTTCTCCAGATGAGAATTAGTATTTAACGATTTATCTAGAGTTACTCCCAGATATTTCGCCTCCTTCAAATTGTTACCGTTACTCCTGGTAGGGAGGAGGGCTATAGATGTTCTACTCTCCTTCTTCTGAAAGGAATGTTTATCATTTTATGGGGGTTAATGTGGTGTTCAGTACAATTTGACGGGTGTCTGGAATTTTGTTTTATGATCGCCTTTTCACTATGGTAACTAGATCGTCGGCACATATTTAGAACTTCACCTCACACAGTTTCATTCTAGCCAGTAGGTTGTCCACTAGGAGTGACCAAGCAAAGGTCACAGCACACTTCCCTGCTGGCAGCCGCTGGCATGAAACCTATGTAAGAAGAATAATATTTGCCACAAGTATGGGTTGTAAAACTTAAGCTCCTGGATGGTTAATGCTCAAATGATTTGCGATAGTGCATCGAGCGACAATGGCTACATAATTATACTAAAAATTAGATAGAACGGACATGAGTATACTCGTAAAAAATCAAAAAAAAAAATGAAAACCTATCTGATTAGGAATTTTTACATAATCAGTTTTGACGTTGCTATAAGTATATTCGAAACATAAATAAAAAAAGTCGCCAAATGTTTGAATTATTGAACATCCGACCTGTAAAGTTGTGCGAGTTCTGAAATACAAATTAAACCTGATATCCAATCGGAAAATGATGACGCAAAGATGAAGATTATTTGTACAGTTTATGTCGCTCAAACTTCAACAGTTTAATGACTAACATTTTTGTTACTTATTGTAATTACAAATTATAATAAACCCCCGTTTGTATTGTTTCAGGTCATCGGGGAACTTCGGGAGTGCGGGACCCCGTTCGGCGCCATCCACGCCCCAGGGGCAACTCGGTGCCCCTCAGGGGCTTTCCGAGCCCCTGGCCAGTCCAATACAACGCAGTCCCAGCCATTCTGTTTTCACCAAAGCTGACAAGTAAGTAAAAATATTTTAAACAAAATCAGAGTGATTTTGCAACGCTTATTTTGCTTTTGTCCTTATCGTTATTTCAAGCATGCGCAGTATTAACGCGAAGGAATTGCAAGGTTAGGTTACTATTCATCTTCTGTAAACTAAGGGGATTTTGTTTCATTCATTTCATGGTTCTGCACACCGGTTATTAGTATTTGATGAGTCAACGCAAGTTTCTAAATTAATGTTGTATCTAGCAGGTTTCTATTCACTTCCTTCAATATTTCCAAGGTAATACGAATACGATAAACAAAATTTCATTTGAAAATAGAACTACACACATTTTAATGTCATTCTGCCAAAGATTGCAAAATCCCAACATAATCTGAAAATTAACTGTTGTCAGTATTATTTGCAATAAAAGATTATCATTGCAATTTTACTGTATTTTCTTAGTGGTTTGTATACCTAAGTAGGAAAAAAAATGGACCCCACCATAATAGCGCAAGTTCCAAATGGTGGACGCATGCTTTAAATAACCATAACAGCCAAGTCCTTATCATAGAGATATTAGAATAGAAGAGGTAAAGTATGGAGCTTGCTGTAAACGAAAGCATAGTATCGATAAAAAGAGAAAGAAATATTTTGTCTCTCTTATCAGAGCGAGCGAAGAATACTAATAACATTCTCGCACGGGTACGCACTCTGTGTTGTGGGCGCGCGCCGAGTAAGAGAATGACTTATGTCATTTCTTTCTCTTTCTATGAGCGCTACACTTCTCGCGGGAACTTACCTCCTCTATTTTAATATGCCTGTGGTCCTTATATTTAATTTCTTCCTTTTACTACTGCGCAAGCTCCAAACGGTGGGCGCATGCTTCAAATCAAGATAAAGACATTGGCCTACCAAAGTCAGCGCTGCAAAATCTCTCTATTATCTAAATACTGGACTTTATTAAATGAATCTTTATTTGAGATTTTTTAAAATTGGAAAACATTGCGGATTATGATATTGACAAGGAGTAGATTCCAGAGCTTATAGAAATAATTCTTCTGGATTTCTTCTGTGGCGATAGGTCAAGAAAAGGCATGAGATGCGTATCATTTTGTACAAATAAACAAAAAAAAAAAACAGTTTATACCAAACTATGAGTTTTTTTTTATCTTTTATCTAAATTAAATACAGATGTTCTCTTTTATCTCAGTTGTATACCACCGGTATAATTCTAACAAAATAGCTATCGCACCTGCGAAAATGTGGTACAAATTCTGAATAAAAGAAAAAACAACAAAAACTTTTGAAAAATGTAACATGATAAATTATTGGTCGACAATTCTGAAAGCCATGTCATTTTGCCATTTTCTTTATTGGATTAAAAATAAGACGTAGCCTCTTACTTACATTTATAACAGTTAAAAACATAGTTTGCTTAGCTCTTAAACTAGTGGTCCTATACTAGCTTAACCTAAGAGTTGGGTTTTTTTAAAACATAATTTTCTTAACCTAAAACTTATGCTTCCTTAATCTAGGACTTATGCTAGCTTAACTTAGGACTTAATGTTAACTTAACCTAGGACTTATGATAAGTTACCCTAGTTGACATTCTTCTGTCAGGGCGGGTGAGGAGGGCCATCCGTCTCCATTCTGACAGTAGATATCTTAATTGTTAATCTGTAGAGGATTGTAGAATTGATTGTGAGGATTTAATAATAATAAAATAATTATTTGAGATAACTCTGACTAAGTGACTAACTTTTTTCAGACAAGCAAATAAATAAAACTTAATTATATAATTATACAGACGGTACAATCCTAGAATTGAATATGATTCATACTTACACAGGTTCTCTAAACTTTTATTAGTTTTTTATTTTCAAGTATACTTAGAAAATACAATTCTGTGAATTTATTTTTTAGTGTTCCGTGCGGAACACTTATGGAATCATTTCAGTGTCTGTTTGTCTGTCTGTCACACCCGATTTTCTCCGAAACTATTTAACATAGAAAGTTGAAACTTGTCACAAATATAGGAATTGACGGCCCAATTGAGCCGTGCAGTTTTAAAAGTTAAATTTTGACTTTTGGGGATAGTTGGGGGGGGGGGGGGGGGTGAAATCGGAAGTGAAAAAAACGTTTCGAGTGGGGTGTCAAATGAAAGCTCGTGAATAAACGAGTTCAAAAATGTATATGATGTAATACTTGCGTACACTTTTCTTTGTATTATTTTTAAAAAATGGTCAAAAATCTTTGTCCCCCGTTCCATCTCGAAAAGTACTGATCAAAATATTTTGAAAGAATTCTGGAATAGTCTCCATAATGTGTAAATTCACCGAAAATTGATAACACTGGTATACAAAAAAATTCTCTGTCTTTTAAGTAAGACACGTGTTTTCTTAAGTATTTTTTTTATGCTGAATCCAAAAAAACCATAAAAAAGCTCTCCACAGTAAGGTTTTTTTCAGAAAACACACTTAAAGTTGCCAGAAAACTATTAAATTAAAAAAAATACATTTAATAAATAATGTAAAACTGTATAATCATTAAAATTATGGAATAAAACTATTATTTCGGACATCTTTAAATGTTCTGAATCTACATTTACCATAAAAACTTAAAAATATAAGGTTTTAGTTTTTCATGGTTAATAAAAAACACGCACACCACCTTAACTAAGCTACGTAGCAAAATGCTATTTAAAATAAATATGTCCAACCGCTAAATTAAAAAATTATTTTTAATTTTTATTAACATTGAATAAAATTATCATTTAATTGCCTTTATTTACTTAAAAAAGCATTTTACCAACCACATAGCATCCTTGTAAGTGTTAAAACCGAGTTTTTTGTTGAAACTGAACATAAAACTTTTTTTTTTGTTTATGGGTCTAGCTCACGTGCTGCAGGGAAGTCCCTAAAGCGCTCCAGGAGCGGCACGAGTGCGGAAAAAGCGATTCACGTTGTTCTTGAATCGCTGTAAATTGTACTCGGTGGGAAACACAGCGCTGGGCAAATTATTCCAAAGGGATGACGTTCTCCATATAAAAGATTGCTTGAAAAGCGTTGTACGCGGAGTAACAAGCTGAACCTCATACGGATGCGAAGCACCAGCGCGACGTGTATTTCTAACATGCACCGCTTTGGGAGGAATTAAGCGGGCTACATCCTTCGAACACTTTCCATGAAAATACTTGTAGAACAGACTCAAGTCGCCAACCGTTCTTCGATGTTCCAGCGAATCAAGGCCGCCGGTCAATTCCGAGTCCCCAATCAGACGGACCGCTCTTCTCTGAACAGAATCCAACAAATGCAGTGTATGTTTGGGAGCGGAGCCCCAAACGTGGGAGCAGTATTCCATAGTTGGTCGAATTTGGGCTTTGTAAAGAATTAACAGTTGCTGTGGGGTGTAAAGCTTTCTGGTTCTAAATAATATTCCCAACTTTTGAGAAGCTCTCCTTGCTATGCCTGCAACATGTTCATGCCAAGACATATTTGCTCCCAAACTAACGCCCAACAAATTGAGCGACGATGCTAGGGGAATGGAGTGCCCCGACATAACTATGTCGGGTTCAGCAACGTTAACTTTTTTAGAAAAAACTGCCGCTTGGGTTTTTGTAGCGTTAAATTCCACTTGGTTACTGTCACCCCAAGATAGAATTTCTTCCAGGTCTTTGTTAAGTTGAACGACCTCCTGCTGTCTGCGGATATTCGCCTGAGCAGCCGATGTCCGAGCGTTCAAGGTGAATGAAGAGACAAGCGTACTGTCATCTGCAAAGCTATGGATTGGATTCCCGGTCTTATTGGATTCCCGGTCTTTATTTTTTTATGTCAAGTCAGGATTAAGAACCTCAAAAAATACTGGGAATAATAGTTTTGTTCAATATTAAAAAAAAATTAAAAACAATTTGTTAATTTAGCGGTTGCACATATTTATTTTACACAGCATTTTGCTATGTAGAGTCTTATCATCCCTCAACTCTTGGGCCTCCAAATGCGGCTTTGTTTTTTCCCCCTCCAAATCCCCCACCATTCATTTCTGTAAGCTCTGAAACTGTCCTAAAACCAACCTCCTACATCTCTCTAACACCAACATACCCTCCACAGAAACCTTAAGGATACTTGGCCTCTTGTTCGAAAGCAAACTGTCTTGGACCCTGCACATCGAACTCCTCAAAAATAGAAGAGCCACTGACTTAAACCTAATGCGAGTACTTTCAAACACTAAATGGGGGTACACTTGCCTTCGCTACTCATCATCTACAAGTCACTCATACTTGCCAAATTATCTTATGAAGATTTTATCTACGATGCAGCTAGCCCCAATTCCAAAAAAACTACTCGATACTATCCAAAATCAGGCACTCCGCGTATCATAGGCGCTTTTCGCACTTCTCCCATCTCTAGCCTACAATGCATTACATCCACCCCACCACTACAACTCATCAGACACCACTCTCTCCTGAAATATTATATCACGGCATTATACCGCCCCCAAACAAAGGAATCTCTGAATCTCTTCAACGTTCATCGTTCGAATGAGCTCTCTCCACCTAACTCTATACAAAAGAGGATATCCTCCCTACTCTCCCTATATGACCTCTCCCCTCCCAAATTCAATTACCCACTACACTCCACATTCTCCCCTTGGCTCACATACTGTCCTCAAATAGACTTTTCCAAGCATGAATACTCTAAAGCACATCTTAATAAATTATTTCTGGACTCGATCAACAACAAATACCTAAACTATTTTCCCATTTACACAGACAGATCAAAGATAGACCAAGGAGTGGGAGCAGCATTCTACTTCACTATGAGGATGTTCAAACTCTCCAATCATTCAACCATCTTCTCTGCGGAACTTCTAGCCATCAGAGAAGCTATCCGCTTTACTCTGTCAGCCACCTCTACAAACATATTCTTCACCATCTCAGACTCATGTAGTGCACTGTTATCCATAAGATCAAAGAACATGTCATACAACTACAACCGGCAAATATATGACCTTCTATATATAGCCAAACTAAGGCAAAAACAAGTTGCTCTTTGCTGGATACCGAGTCACATAAATAATTACGGCAATGACAGAGCAGACTATTACGCTAGATCGGCTAGACAGAGGAATTTGCATCCTGGATGAGAATCACCCGCCAGATTATAACAAACTACTCCAGACGCTACTTACAAATCTAGTTCAACTCAAATAGAATCGGGGGGACCCCAATAACAAATTGTGGCACCTCAAATTACGGGTAACTCCCAAACTACATTCAACAAACTTGACCAGAACAGAGAATGTTATCATGCGTAGACTGGCAATAGTACACACCTACAGCACTCACTTACACCTCCTGAAGAGAGAACAAGCCCCTCTTTGCACAATTTGTGAGGTTCCCCTATCGGTTAAACATGCATATACTTGAGAGTACACACTACAAAACCCTTAGAGAACAATATGACTTACTATTCAGTCTAAAACAAGTTATTACCTCTTTCGAGACATACAAAACAAATATGAAGGACTTTCTACGAGACATTAAATTCAAAATTTAGACTCATTTTAAAACAAACTTAGGGGCGCTAAATGACCTAGCAGTCTATGCGCACAGCACACATAACATCCATCCATCCACTAAAACCGATGTCCGAAATAATCCTCTTATTCCATAGTTTTAATGATTATACAGTTTTTCATTATTTATTAATAGTTGTTTGGCAACATTAAATATGTTTTCTAAAGAAACTTCACGGTGGATGTCTTTTTTTATGATTACTTTGGCATAAAAAAACACTTAAGAAAACACGTGTCTCATTTAAATGACAGATTTTTTTTGTACATCTGTGTAAAAACTATTTACAAAATGGTAAAGGTTTATTTCGTCGAAAGTGGTGAATTTAACCGGGCCGAAGAGCTACTGCTTTAAGAATTAAGTACCAAGACGAAATGGTCTTATTTTATTTGTTTATAATTAAACAAGTATTTGGGTAGTAAATATTTGTTTTAAACTTTTGCCACTAGATTCTAGATTGATTTATTAGCTATTGGGTAGCTAAGATGCTAGAAATATTATACATTACTGGCCAAGAAAAAACGTGAAAATACATATTGAATCTTAGATATATACATGTCAGGAACTCTTGTTCTGGTTGGTTTGAATAGCCTGCTAAATCAATATCTGACTAGACATGGTTGTAATCCGGATTCTTAATTAAAATCTTTATTTTAAAGGCAATCGCAGTATGAAACATTAATTGCGCAAGTCCAACTTGCACTTTACCGGTTTTTTTATACCTAAGGGTGAGTAAGAGAATCCAAATGAATAATAAAACAAATATTGTACTTATTTTTGGTTATCTAATACAATATTTGCTCAGGGTATTTTATAAAATGGGGAATTATTTTTACCTGATTACAGTAGCGATTATTTAAAAATCCACCGTAAAATGTCCTCGTTCTAAATAAACATTAAATGGAGTATAGCCTGTCACAAAATATATCCTCATTCTTGCCGTTTTAAGTGAGCAATATAAAAATTCTGACCTTTTGTTTATAATAGGTTGCAGAGATGGACTTAAGAATTGTATTCATTAATGCAAATAAATAAAATTACAAGTGCTTTTGGAGATGTTTATTTATAGACGCACCTAAAAACAAATGGATAAGAAGTACAAATATACAGTTTGAATGAATGGGGTTTACAAGAGGGGACATATTTTATAAATAAAAATATATTTTAACTTAAACCTAATTCGTTTTCACTATCACTGTCATCAGCTGAGGTAATTATCAGTGGTTTTATATTATTTACATAAATATATGAATCTTCAACTTTAACAACGTGCTAAATGGAATTCTTCCAGCTTTCACAAGGTATATGATTTATAACTTTTTTTACTAATTCAACCACTAACACGTTTAAAGTAGGAGAAACATTTTGTGTCCTTATTTTTGATTTAACTTGATGCCAAATATGTTCAATTGGATTAAACACACAATAATACGGAGGACGCCGCAAAACAGTGTATCCCATTTTCTCAGCCATACTATGACAAACATATTTCTTTTTCAATTTATAGTCTTTCAAAACTTCCAAAAGATCACTTTTTTGTAACTAAAGTCAAAATAAATGTCATTTTCTAACATATATTCCTATATTTCCGATTTGGTGTTGGCTGCATTAGGAACCTTATTTAATAGGCGACTATGGTAACTTGCATTATCCATAACTATAACACTCCGTTCGGGAACTTTTGGCAAAAGGGAATTTTGAAACCAATTTTCAAAAAGTTTTGCGATCGTATCTTCATGATAGTCAAAACTAGAATCTTTTATGTTTTTCGCAGATAATAGTAGACAATTTGAAACCCAGCCCTTTTCAGATCCAGCATGCAAAATGATTATTCGTTTGCCTTTAATTGAAGGTGCGTTAGTCTGACATTTTGTATTGCTGTCAACCCACCCTTTTTGCACAGTGTCACGAGTATCGAACCATGTTTCGTCAAGGTAAATTATTGGTCAATTCTCTGATCGATACTTTTTAATTTCTTGTAAATAAGTATGTCGCAAGATTCGTAATCTTTGTAACTCCATCACTACTTCCCTTTTGTTGATTTTTCGGAACGTGAATCCCATTCTTAAGAGAATTCTGTGAAGGGTGCTCGGCCACGATGTATATTGGTCCCGTCCTGCACCAGTCTTAATTTTATTTTGTTTAAGGTCAGTACCAACTGCTCTTCATGCATAGAATATATTTTTCTCCTGATGACGTTTTTTCATAATCGTCTTTTTCCTGTTCCTGAGTGATGGTTTTCTTACAATATCTTTAATCGTAGAAATTGGGGTTTTTGTTAGTTCACTGGTCTCTTGCAAAGCACTTTATTTATTCAAATTTCTTTTTACCAAACTGCCGTAAACAATTTTCACTATTTGTTTAGCGTCAAGTGATAAATGTTCTCTCTTCCGATAGCCACTATTGCAATTTTCCCACGGACGCCACATAATTAAAATAGAACCGTTACCTTGTAAGTAAAACTAAAAATAAAAATAATAAAAAGTATCTTTCGAATCTTAATGGGGACCTGTGGTCATTAGGCCTATATTATCAAATACTTAAAGGGCTCCAAATCAGGTTACCAGGTAGTAAATATATAGGTAAAAATAGATACAATATGATTGCAGGTGCAAGTGAGGGCGGTATACAAAGCAGGTAAAATAAAAAATACGTTTATCGTAATACCTGGCAACTATGCACAAAACCTTAATAGGGTCGTTTACTGCCCCATTAAAAAAGCAAAAAGGAAGGATCTTATATCTTGGGATTTACTTTACTTGTCGCCTAAAATATTAGTCGTTCAATTAGGTAATGCAAATGAAAGCCCATAAATTCCTTAAAGATTGTTGTTTGTTGGTTTTATTTCTCTTTCTAACCTGTTATACTCTCGATAGTACCATCTGAGTAAATAAAATGTATTGATATCGCTCAAAAACCATAGGTTCCTTTCCTACTTTAAATATTATTTGTGTACCAAATTTTTAATCGATATCGCATTCCGTTCAAAAGTTATCGTGGCCGATGTAAATGAAGATTATTTCGTGATCTAAGGACTTTAAAATTTAGGAAGTGCAAATGCAAGAATCTTTCCTAGCAAGGAATGGAAGAATGCTATACAATTTTCAAATATACAAAGTTTTTGTAGAGATACAGCATATATACCGCGGAAAAACTCCAAAGTCGCACTAGGATTGTCATGTGTGCGGAAATAGCGACTGGTTGGAAAACAGATCGTCAGTGCTTTGGGTTGTTTTTTGATGGTTCATTTCCTCGCCTGATTAAGGATTTTACCTTTTTTATATCCTGAGGATATCGGCGGGGATGTTGTAATACCCGTTAACCTTGTCCAAGTGCCGGAACATACGTTTTTGTATTTCACGACACCTTTTAGATTTTTTTTTAGATTTATTTTGTTTTAGGGCGCGTCAACTGCAAGGTTATTTAGCGCCCATGACGGTGAGATGTGAGAAAGAAATAGTTTATTGAAGAGTTATTGTTTTTTTTTTGTTGTTTTTTTTTTTCTATATAGTTATATTTAGTTCCTTTAAGAAGTTAGTGATGTTGTTATAGTTTATTTTGAAGGAGGTTAGGGTTAGTTTGAGGGAATGAGGGAGATTGTACTTAGTTCTGGTGTGAAAGAAGTGGGGAGATTCAAATAAATGCTTAACAGAGAGGGGGATGTTGCAATTTGGGCAGGTGGGAGCTCTTTCATTTTTCAAGAGGTGGGAGTGAGTGTGATATAAATGGCCTATGGCAAGTCTTCTTAGGGTGACATTAGCTTTTCTGTTCATATTTGCGAGATGGAGGGGGGGGGGGGGGGGGTGGGTGTCGGGCTTTATGGCCCATAATTTATTATTAGGATCCTCGAGGTCCCATTGGAGTTGGAAGATTTTTAGGAATAGTGAGTTTAAGAGTTTTTTGTAATCTTGTTGGTGGTTTTCGCCTTGGGAAGGGGAACCCGTTTAAAGCCGCTTGTTTTGCTTTTTTGTCAGCTATATCATGGCCTGTTATTCCTATGTGACTGGGAAGCCACATAAGAGAAAAGGACTTCTTTCTAAGGTGGGCAATATATGTTAGGTCTAGTATTTGGCGGATGAATGCAAAGTTTAAGTTTCTGGATTTTATTGATTGGAGGGCACTAAGTGAGTCCGATACTATGAGAGAAAATGAAGTGGGGAAGGAATGGTCAGTATGTATCTTAAAGCTTCCTTAATAGCAAGGAGTTCTGCAGTAAATATTGTCAAATGGTTTGGGAGTTTAAAAGATTTAGTAGCATGAGTTTTGGAGTCGTAGAAGGCGGCTCCCACTCCATTTATGTTTTTGGAGCCATCGGTGAAGATGATCCAAGAGTTACAATGTTTGTTATGGATGAGATGGTTAAAACTTTTGTTGAAGAGTATAGATGGGGAGGAGGATTTGTTGTATGCTTGGAGGGATAGGTCAATTTGGGGGGTGGGGGAGAGCACCACGGTGGAAATTGATTGAAAAGAGGATATTCAAGTTTAGGAATTGTGAGATTATGAAGTAAAATGAGTTTGTTAATGTTGTGAGGGATTGAGTTGGGGGTGAAGAGTGAGGTTTGATGGTGAACAAAAGATAAGTTTAAAGAGTTTTTCGTATGAGGACGGAATAGGGATGAAATGTAGAAATTTAATAAAGATTTTTGTCTGAGCAGGCTGAGTGGAGGGATAGATGAGATGCATTGGAGGCTTGAGATAAGTGAGGTTCGAAAGGCACCCGTAGCGAAGCGGAGAGCTTGATTTTGAATTGGGTCCAGTTTTGTGATTATACTGGGTTTAGCTGAATTGTAAATGAAGTCGCAGTAGGAGATTTTGGATCTAATTAATGCTTTATAGATATGGATGAGGGTAGGAAAATCAGAGCCCCAATTGATGTTGGAAAGGGAACGGATGAGGTTTAAGTCCCTAGAGGTTCTGGATTTGAGATCTTCAATGTGGGGTTTCCAGTTTAGGTTCTGGTCGAAGGTTAGACCTAATATTTTAAGGGATTGTTTCGGAGGAATTGGACAACCAGATATGTTAAGGGGATTAAGTTTTGAGCAGGATCTGGATTTGCAGAAATGGATGTAGGCCGATTTGGATGGAGAGAGTTTAAAACCGTGATTAGTGATCCATGAAACAAGAGTGGATAGAGATTTCTGGACGGTAGAGGATAGTGATTGGGAGGATGAAGATGAAGAGTAAAGGATTAGATCATCAGCGAACATCTTGTAGTTGATGAGGGGAGGAATTGATTTTATCATGGGGGTGGTAGCAATGTTAAACAAAGTTGGGCTTAGTATAGAGCCTTGAGGAACTCCTAATGTGAGGGGATATGGGTCAAATAGGATACCGTTTGCTCTTAGTCGGAAAACTCTTGGTTGGAGGAGGTTTTGGATGAATTTTGGGAGTTCACCCTCTAGTCCCCATTTATTTAGTTGGGATAGGATTAAAATTTTTGTCGGTAAGGTCGAAGGCATTTGAGAGATCTAAAGAGATCAGGAGGAGATGGTTATTGTGGTGAAGAGAGCGACGTATGTCCGTGTCGAGGGAAGCTAGGTAATCAGCGGTGGATCTATATTTTTCTGAAACCGTGTTGGTGGGTGGGAAGGAGATTTTCAGTTTCTAATATCCAAGAGAGTCTGAAATGAACCATCCTTTCAAAGATCTTGAGGAGGTGACTGGTTAAGGATATGGGTCTATAACTGTTAGGAGAAGAGCGAGGTTTGTCTTTCTTGTGGATCGGGATGATGATAGACGATAGCCATACTTTAGGAAAGGAAGAAGAGTGCCATATGAAGTTGTAAAGTTTCAGGAGGAGAAGTAGCATATTAGTGGGTAGGTTTTGGATCATTTCCAGGTGAAGGTTGTCAGGACGGGGGAAGTTTTTTTTTGAATTTGCGAGGGCCGTATTAAGTTCGAGAAGAGAAAAGGGGATATTGTATTTGTGGTGATTAGGAGAATGAAAAGGGGGGGAGGAGGAAGGGGGAGTGGATTGGGTTAAAGGGGAGGATTTGTTGGAAAGGTGAGTTGCAATGCAGTTAGCTATGTCTGTGGGATTTGAGATGTGTTGGTTGTTGTAAGTTAATGTTGAGATAGAATTAATGGGGAAGCCTTTCATACGGCGAATTGCGTTCCAAAGGAGACCGGAGGGGATGGGAGCTTTGAGGGAGGACGACACCTTTTAGAAAACGCGGTAGTGTTGTGACGTTCGTTATTGCATCTCTTCAAACAATTATTACCTATGTATGTGGCCAGGCCATATATACTTAAATAAAAGTATACCGACCTGCCGGAATTGGAACCCGAGACCTTCTGCACCGCAAGCAAGTACTACGCCACGGAGCCACGGGTCACCACACGTAATATATTCGACAGAAATTGGGTTGTTTACATAAAAAGGATTACTGACGATGGTAGTACGCGAAGTATTAAGTTGAACCTTGTATAGATGAGATGATCGGTATTAGTACGACATGTATCCTTATCCACATATCAAAAACTGATAAAGACTAAATCCCTAATTAAACAAATAACCTAGTTTGAGCTTTGTTCAGCATGACGAGTGTTTTTCTGAATAAAATTGTCTAGGGCAAAACTATCTTTCAGGTCATACTCTCCTGTTGCCAGCAGGTTGGTGAAACCATTAGAATTCAATTTTCTGTTACAAGCATCCGGTTACATGCAAGGGTTTTATGAAATTTATTTTTACAATGTTTCAGGCATCTTAGATATCAAAACTTTATTTATTATTCGTTTTAAAATAGCTAGAAAATTGATTTGCTACAATTCCATTGACTTAGATTACTTTAGCTGTGACCCTTCTGTTCTGACAGATTTGTGCACTTTTTCCAGTCATATCTGTATTATCTATATCTATTCTTTTAGAACTTTATCCGGAATGCCCCAGGGTTCCAATGCGGGGCCCCTACTTTTTAGTGTTCCGTACAGAACACTTATAAAATCACTTTGGTGTTTGTCCGTCTGTCACACCCGATTTTCTCCGAAACTATTTGACATTGAAAATTAAAATTTGGCACTAATATAGGAATTGACGGCCTCATCAGAGCCGTGTAGTTGAAAGTTAAATTTTGACTTAAGGGGTTAGTTTGGGGGGGCGTGAAATCGGAAGTGGGGGAGCGGGATAGAATATCTCCCCCGGTATGTTCTGCCTGTCGTAGGAGGCGACTTAAAGAACAACCTAGATGGTAGATGCCCAGATAGTGATACCATCGCATCGGCTTAGGCTGCGTGAAGTTGCTTAACGTTTCGTGGCTGTGCCGATGTCCCGGACTGTGGGACCAAAGAGCATGATGAGGCACCTGGATACAAAAAATTCCGGAGGTAAAATAGCCCCCCGTTCGGATCTCTGGGTGGGGGCTGGTTCACAGGCGTCGACATGCAGAGATCAGAATTTCAAAATGGATTTTTGCAACATACGAGGTTTAAACACGAACATAAATTCAGTGCACCAACACCTGCAATCAAATAAACCTCATGTACTCGCACAGTAAACTATCTTTATCCTGGGTACGACTTCTATTCCCCATTTAGGCGTAACTTTGGAATCTGTCTTTATGTCAGAAGCGACCTCTCTTGCCAACGAGAAGAGGCTCTGGAGCCCCCAAACTTTGATGTTATGTGGTTAAAAATAACGACTCAACCAACCACAAGGTTCATCTGTATCCTCTATCGACCACCAAGTGATACTAACTTTAGGACACTTTTCGCTTCCCTTGCAGACACCATCGATCATTTACAAATTAACTATCCAAATGCCAAAATTGCCATCCTGGGCGACTTCAATGTCCACAACATCAACTGGCTTAAATATTCAAATACTACCGACGAACAAGGTCGTGAAACCGAATCATTTTCAATCAGTTGTGGCTTAACTCAGCTTATTGACGAACCAACACGGATCCCTGATCGAGACGGAGAGTTTGCCAGTCTTCTTGATCTCTTTTTAACCACCAATCAGGAGATTTACACAGTCAGCGTAAATCCGCCGTTAGGTTCTTCCGATCATAAACTACTTTCGACATCTAGTATTCTATCAATCAATGACAGAGAGGCGCCTAAACCGCGCAAGATTTGTCACTACAAGTCTGCTAAATGGGAAGATCTCATGGAATATTTTTGAACTTTCCCTTGGTTAGACGTTTGTTTGCGATCCGACGGCCCATCTGACTGCGCCAGGGAGGTTTCCGATGTTATTTTGGCCGGTATGGAGGCTTACATCCCTTTTTCGAAGAAATGCCCTTCCAACGGCAAGCCTTGGTTTGACCGAAAATGCAAAGAAGTTGTTGTTTCTAAACATCTTGCATACCGACAATGGCGCGAAAATCCTAACACCATAAATCGTAACACATTTGTTCGTGCCAGGAACAGATGCAAAGAAATTATCGACGAAACCAAGGAGGTACACAATCAACAGATTAGAAACAAACTTCTCGCCTGTCCCGGCAACTCAAGGTCCCTTTGGTCGGTCGCTAAGGTAGTTGGTCAAAATTTCACCAAAACCACCATACCACCACTCACACGGCCAGATAATTCTATTGCAACGACACCTTTGAGAAAGCGAACTTGTTGGCTGAACTCTTTGCTTCATATTCTACTGTCGATTTCCAAGGAAAAACACCACCTACTATTCCCATAGTGCAGTTAAGGATGCCCGATGCTGTCTTCAGACAGCCTATCATAAAGCGTATTCTGATGAAGTTAGACACCAAAAAGGCTTCTGGCGCTGACGGAATACCTGCCATAGTTCTTAAAATCTGTGCGAGGGAACTAACACCAGTTTTCTGTAGACTTTTCAACATATCCTACAGAAAGGGAATATTTCCTTCCTGCTGGAAATGTGCTACAGTTCAGCCGATACCTAAAAAAGGCAAGAAGACCTTGCCAAATAACTACCGACCAATCGCACTGCTTTCAATAATATCGAAAGTCATGGAAAGGCTATCAATCAGCATCTTCTAAAATATCTTGAAGGATTCAACATTATTAGCGATCACCAATATGGCTTTCGTAAAAATAGATCAACAGGAGATCTTCTGACTTATGTAACACATGTTAGGGACAATGCAATTGAACACTTTGGAGAATCTCGAGCGGTTGCTCTTGACATATCCAAGGTATTCGACCGTGTTTGGCACGATGGGCTGTTGGCTAAGCTACGTTCTTATGATATGTCGGAAAAATTCTGTTTGTGGCTCTCATGTTTCCTCAGAGAGCGTTCTTTACGAGTGGCAGTCGACGGATTTCTTTCTAATACCTTCACTATCAACGCCGGTGTACCCCAAGGCTCCATATTGTCTCCTACTCTCTTTCTCATTTACATTAACGATCTGCTGGAAAAGACCGAGAATCCAATCTACAGCTTTGCAGATGACACTTATCTCTTCATTCACTTTGAACGCTCGGACATCGGCTACTCAGACGAATATCCGCAGATAGCAGGAAGTCATTCAACTTAACAAAGACCTGGAAGAAATTCTATCTTGGGGTGACAGTAACCAAGTGGAATTTAACGCTACAAAAACCCAGGCGGCAGTTTTTTCTAAAAAAGTTAACGTTGCTGAACCCGACATAGTTATGTCGGGGCACTCCATTCCTCTAACATCGTCACTCAATTTGTTGGGCGTTAATTTGGGAGCAAATATGTCCTGGCATGAACATGTTGCAGGCATAGCAAGGAGAACTTCTCAAAAGTTGGGAATATTATTTCGAACCAGAAAGCTTTACACTCCAAAGCTCAAATTCGACCAACTATGGAATACTGCTCCCATGTTTGGAGCTCCGCTCCCAAACATATAGTGCATTTGTTGGATTCTATTCAGGGGAAGAGCTGTTCGTCTGATTGGAGACCCGGAACTGACCGTCGGCCTTGATTCGCTGGAACATCGAAGAACGGTTGGCGACTTGAGCCTATTCTACAAGTACTTTCATGGAAAGTGTTCGAAGGATGTGGCCCGCTTAATTCCTCCCAGAGCGGTGCATGTTAGAAGTACACGTCGCGCTAATTCTTCACATCCGGATGAGGTTCAGCTTGTTACTCCTCGTACAACGCTTTTCAAGCAGTCTTTTATATGGAGAACATCATCCCTTTGGAATAATTTGCCCGGGACTGTGTTTCCCACCAAGTACAATCTACAGCGATTCAAGAACAACGTGAATCGCTTTCTCCGCACATGTGTCGCTCCTGTAGCGCTTTAGGGACCTCCCTTCCCTGTAGCACGTGTGCTAGACCCATAAAAAAAAAAAAGTGAAAAAAAATTACCAGATCATCGAGCAGATAAAAACACGAGTTCAAAAATATATATAATGTAATATTTGCACACTTTATTTTTAAAAAATTGCGAAAAATCGCTGTTTTCCCCTTTATCTCGAAATGTACTGATCAAAAAATTCCGGAATATTTTCCACAGGGTGTAGATTGAACGAAAATTATCACGAATACCTTTAATAATTTATCTGGTATGTAAAAAAAATTTCAAGGTCTTCAGTTTTCCGTAAAGATCGGAAAAAAAAAACTTTGTTGAAAACTCATTTGGGGTGTGTTTTATAAAGTCATTGATCATTTTATACCTCTGTAACAAAAATTCTTATTTTAAAAGCAATCAACGTACGGAACACTAATTGCGTAAGTCTGTCTTGCACTTGGCTGGTTATTTAAATATTCATAAACGATATCTATGAAGTTATAGATGTCAATTATCAAATATTTGCCGACTTAAAGCTGTAGCTTACCAGTGGAGAACCCTGAGGGTTGCAAAAAAATTACAAAACGCTGTTAACAGAGTTTATAACTGATGTGTGGTCAATAAACCGATACCAACGCTAGAAAGTGCTTAGGTACTACAATTGGGTCTAGCTCTATGATTGTTATGTTGATTAGTTAAAGTAGAAAATACATGTGATTTAAGGATTCTGTTTGACTGTAAGCTAAGTTTTAGTGCTCAGATAGACAAAGATAACAGCAGAAGCTGGGATTTATCTTAAGAAATTATGCACCATTTAAGAATACAGCTTTGCTTAAAGCCTTGTTTACATCCTTAGTGGAAAGCAAACTGGAATATATATTAGCATTGGATTAAGTGCAGAGATAATTTGTCTTCCTTTAACAGAGGATGGAGTGTACCCGCAGAGGGAGATAGACGATGCGTTATTATTGCAGCGGTTAATTTTGATACCTTTCAGAAACGCAGAGAATTTCATTCAATAGTAATTTTGTTTAAAATCATTAATGGTAATGTCACAGTAAACATAAAACACAGTAGCGACGTTCAGGAAAATTTTTAGTTCCTGTTTTTTTTATTACGCATGCGTCCCCTATCATACCAACAACGTGGCTGCCAGCGCGGTCGCGGGTTCTGTTTACATCTAGATTTCAAGGAAGGAAATTCAATATTAATAATTTTCCAGTAAGTAAATGACTCATTTGACGTTATACTGAAAATAATTATAAATAAACCGCTCAAGTACAAGTCGGACTTGCGCAATTAGTGTTCTGTGCGTTGATTACTTTTAAAATAAAATTTTTTCTTACGGAGACATGAGTTTTCAACAAAGTTTGTTTCCGATTTTTGTTGAAAACTGATGACCTTGAAATTTTTGTTTTTTTATATACCAAATAAATTATTAAAGATAATTTTCGTTCAATCTACTATTCCAGAATTTTTTCAAAATTTTTTGATCAGTACTTTTCGAGATAAGGGGGAACAACGATTTTTGGCATTTTTTTGAAAATAATACAAAGAAAAGTGTGCGCAAGTATTGACACCTCACTCGATGACCTGGTAAAATTTTTTTCCACTTTCGATTTCACCCTCCAAAATTTAACTTTCAAAACTACACAACTCTGATGGGGCCATCAATTCCTATATTAGTGCGAAATTCCAACTTTCTGTGTCAAGTGTCAAATAGTTTCGGAGAAAATGGGTGTGAAAGACGGACAGACAGACAGACACCGAAGTGATCTTATAAGTGTTCTGTATGGAACACTAAAAAGACGTCAAGGGGAAGTTTTTGTTGTACGGTTAGTGATTGTCAAAATATATGTGGTATCTTCAAGGGAGTTAGTTTTTTTGGATTTCCCAAAGATCCTAAAAGGTAATTTATTGATAATTCTTTATTTCTGTTTACATTTTATTTGTAAAACAGTTAATGTTTTATTATTCTTAAGTATTAGTTTATAATATTCCACTTGAACTTTTTTTTGAGTTGAGGGCAGAATGTTTGCTAGAGATAAGTTATATTATCCGCTAAAATTCGATAACCAAACTTTCAAAACTCAATCTGGGCATACAAAAGTACTAATTCTCCAGCACGAATGAATCAGAGCGTGGATTTAATTTTTTTATATAAGTAGTACATAGGCACGAAAAGTCATTAGTTGTATGAAAATTATTATATTAGATTTAATTAATGATAAAATAGAGTAAAAAATGTGTTCACTTCATTTTTAAGTTCAGAAGAAGGACGATCTCATCTTAAAATGATAAATATAATTATTTTCAATCCGTCGAGAAAGAAGGAATTTGAATATATCAAAAACCCGCGGACATCCTACCAGCAATATGTCGACAGGTCATGTCGCCACTGTGTTAATGTTCTTTGTTATTCTTTATTGAAAGAAGTCAAGATTGTACCAGAGGTCCTGGTACATCAAAAAACTGTCCCTATCTTACGCCAGCTACTACGAATCTTATGTTAGCATCACCAATCTACAAAATATGTTCAGGTGATAACTAAATAGTGCATCATTGTGGTCTTGATAACCCCTATATTAGACAAGGCGAAATCGGCGCCATCGTTGGAAAAAATTTTCTAATTGAATTTTTTTTCATAACCTTCTCCAGGAGATGCCCCTGAAAGAGGATCAACATGTTGCCGGGCGGTAACCTGGTCCGAATTTGTTTAAACAAATTTTTTTTTAAACAAAGTCCAAAAATTTTAGGTAAATTGGACCATTTTGAACAAAAAATGTCTCTTGTGAATTTTCTCTAAAATGCGCCGTTTTCGAGATATCGGCGATTTTAGGTGCGAGAAAACGCGAAAATGGCCACTTTCACCTCCCAATATTGGGGTCAAAAATTAAAATTTTCAGTGTTGCCAAGTGTCCAAATTAAAGTTTGAGATCTCTTCTACAAATTACCGTAGGAAATATTGCAATATCTTTATTTTTAAACATTGTTTTTTAACAGTTAACAAATTGCGTTCGAGCGCCCGCGGCCGCATCGAAACTGTATACATAGATATATACGCAACGCCCGTACGTAGGCGCGAATATATTTATTCAAAACTGTGATACAAAAATTCCAAAAAATATTAAAACTTTAATGATGAATACAAATAATAAGTTTCAATTGGTTCAATATTTATCTAATAATGCTGTAAATTACGTTGCATTAAGTCACACTCAACAATTAATAATATCAGGTGGATTCTATAACATTGAAAAGTGCTATTGTATACAGGGAAATAATATACATGAAATTATTGAGTTAGAAAACAATCACTTAGAGGCTGATACAAGGATATTTTGTCATGCTCGATATATGTTACCTTATAATTCTGAAATAATAATTCATTCCGTTGATACCGACGTTTTTATATTAGCAATTCATTATTGGAGCTTTTTCAAATTAATTGGTTGTACAGGATTGTATTTTAAAGTAGTTGGTCAGAAGCCAAGATTATTGTCTTGTAATGTAGCTGCTGAATATTTAACTAGTCAAGTTTGTCAAGTTTTGCCTGCTTTACATGCGTTTACAGGCTGTGATACTACTAGTAAAGTAGGTACTAAAAATAAAGCTTTAGATTTAGTCTTTGATTTAGATACTCAAAATGCATTAACCCCACTTGGTACTGGCTTACAATTAAATGCCATGGAATTCAATGCATTAGAAAAATTGTATTTGAAAATTTTGAATAAAGCTGGAGAAACAGCAGATAATGCTAGACAAATAATTTTAGAACGTTCTTGTGGGATGGGTATTAATTTTGGAAAAATTCCATGTACATCCGATGCTTTTAAAATTGCACATTTCACGAGCTTCACTACAAACGTACATATGGAAAATGTCATTGTATTCTCGGTATCGACATTTAGATGCAACAGAATTTGGTTACACTATAGAAACAGGTGAATTGTTACCCAAATTCATGTTAAAAAATTCGATACCAGATTCGTTAATTAGGCAATGTAAATGTACAAAAAATTGTAAAACTAATGCATGTAATTGCAAAAGCAACAACGTAAGTTGTATACTCATGTGTGGGTGTAATTTAAATATTTGCGAAAATTCTATTAAATATATATAAGTTATATTTCATAAAATTGTTTTAATTCTTCTACCATCCTAATCGAATATTGAATTTTTATTTATATTCATTTGTTATAATAATTAAATTTGATATAACAATTACTCTTTAATAAATAAATATTTTTTACATACTTTTCAAATATATTAATTTTAATAAGAAATCAAGAAACAAAGCTTTATAGAGCATCGCAGTGCGTATACAGTTCCGTGCGCCTACGTACGGGCGTTGCGTATATATCTATGTATACAGTTTCGATGCAGCCGCGGGCGCTCGAACGCAATTTGTTAACTGTTAAAAAACAATATTTAAAAATGAAGATATTGCAATATTTCCTACGGTAATTTGTAGAGGAGATCTCAAACTTTAATTTGGACACTTGGCAACATTGAAAATTTTAATTTTTGACCCCGATATTGGGAGGTGAAAGTGGCCATTTTCGCGTTTTCTCGCACCTAAAATCGCCGATATCTCGAAAACGGCGCATTTTAGAGAAAATTCACAAGAGACATTTTTTGTTCAAAATGGTCCAATTTACCTAAAAAAACTTGTTCCGGGGCGGGACTTTGTTTAAAAAAAATTTGTTTAAACAAATTCGGACCAGGTTACCGCCCGGCAACATGTTGATCCTCTTTCAGGGGCATCTCCTGGAGAAGGTTATGAAAAAAAATTCAATTAGAAAATTTTTTCCAACGATGGCGCCGATTTCGCCTTGTCTATATGCAATTCATTCGTGGCCTCGCGAATTCTTTATACTTTTATTATTTGAACTTATAGTCTGTTGCTTTGAACGGCAGTACCACATGCACGTGTGTCTTTTATGCTGTTTTTTATTTACCTTGTTAAGTATAGACCTATTGCTTCATACGGCCCTATTAATTACTTTGTGTTGGGTTCAGTTATAAATAAACAAATAAACTATAACATAAAACCGGTAAAGCGTCAATTTTTGGATTAATTTTATATGAGAGACAAAAACATCTGCTCCTAGATTAAAAGTTTAATTTTATCTAAGGTACACGTCTGATATTATTGTATTGGAACATGTTAGTAATATTATTTGGAAAATTTTATATCTTTCTCAAAATATTTTATCTCCCAACTTAGTCATATTTTTCTTTTTTCTTTGAATCTCATTCAATACTACATGGGGTAAAAAGTCCCGAGAAGAAAAAACAATGTTTTTGTCAAAAGTCAATGTTATTATTCTTTGAATTCTTCATTTGAGCAAAAAATCTTTTTCCCTGGAGCCACCTTTTCAGATATGAAAAGAGGTAATAATCGCTAGGGTCCAGATCTGGTCAATACGACGGACGAGGAAGTAACACGTAGGTTGAAAAGTTTTTGGTCTGACAAATAGATGTCGCCCCATATGATTTTTAGGAAGTACCAACCTTCAAACGATACGTATTAATATTTCATGACATTGCGACGATTAGTTTCCAAGTTACAGTGGTTTTAGTGACGCTACTTTTGATATTTTCAAAACAATGGAAAAAATCGAATTTCATGTGTTGATTTAACATTGTTTTTTGATGGGAAAAATACCGTTCAAGCAAAGCAATGGCTTGATAAGTGTTACGGGGTTCTGCCCCTGGAACATCACTTACCATTTACTGGTGTGCTGAATTTAAACGCGGTCGTGCAGATACAAATGATGCCGAACGCTCTGGACGCCCAAATGAGGTGGTTACATCAGAAAAAAAACGAATCCACGAAATTGTTTTGGATAACCGTTAAGTGAAATTGCTTGAGATAGCTGACACCCCAAAGATATCAAAAAAAACGTGTTGGTTATATTTTGCATGCAAATTTGGGCATGAAAAAGCTCTCTTCGAAACGAGTACCGCGTTTGCTCAAAGTGGACCAAAAACAACAACGTGTTGATGATTCTGAGCGCTATTTTGCCCTCTTCAAACGCAATAAAAAGGATTTTTTTTTCATGCATTATGTGAAAATAGATGAAATATGGATTCACCACTATACGCCGAAATCAAATCGGCAGTCAGCTGAGTGGATAGCAGCCGGAAAAAGCCGACCGAAGCGACAAAAGACACAACAATCAGCTGAGAAAGTTTTGGCCATTGTATTTTGGGATGCGCATGGAATAATTTTCATCGACTATGCTGAGAAGGGAAAAACCATCAATAGCGAACATTATATAAAGTAATTGGTGCATTTGAATGCAGAAATCGTAAAGAAACGACTCCAAATGAACAAGAAAAAAGTGCTCTTTCATCAAGACAATGCACCATATCACAAGTCAGTGGTTACGATGGCAAAATTGCATGAATAGAAGTTCGACTTGCTTCCTCATCCACCGTATTCTCCACGTTTGGCCCCCAGTGACTATTATCTATTCGCAGACCTCAAAAAAATGCTCGCGGCAAAGAGATTTGACTCCAATGAAGAAATTATCGCCGAAACTGAGGCCTGTTATGAAGACAAAGACAAATGCTTCTACAAGAAAGGTATAGAAATGTTAGAAAAGCATTGGACTGATTGTATCGCTCTTGAGGAGACTATATTGATGAATAAAGTAACGAGACCAAAAACTTTTTAGCCTACGTGTTAATTCATAGTCCAGTTTGTCCAATTTCATCATTGATTTTATGGAATTGTAAACTGATGCATTATCTTGGTGAAATAACACTTTTTTCGCCGCTAAATGTGGCCTTTTCTTCTTGATATCACTTTTCAAACGGTTTAATAAACCCTCATAATAATCTCCGGTTATTGTTCGTCCGTTCTCAAGATAGTCGATCAGTATTATGCCATGCGCATCCCAAAAAATACTTACCAAACCCTTTCCAGCTGATGTTTGTATTTTTGGACGCTTCGGTCGGTTTTAATACGTTCCAGCCACTTTGCGAACTGCCTATTGGACTCAGTGGTGGATCCATGTTTCGTCCATTGTTATAAATCGACGCAACAACTCCTTTAGATTACGTCGAAACGGTGCCAAACAGCGTTATGACTCTTCGGCACGTTGCTGCTTTTGATTAATGTTAGTATGTTCACGATGTCAGCTGTCTCTCTCACTTCCTCTTTGCGGTCATTCGGAATAATATGGTGGACATTTTTTGTATTTTTAGAGTGCCTGCCTCATTTGAACGTCCGGAACATGGTGCATCATCGGTGCTTATACAGCCGCATTTAAGTCCTCTAAACCATCGACCTATAGTTGCTTTCGACGGAGTAAATGTGCCATAAACCTTCACAAGTTACTCTTGGGTTCTGGCCGTATTTTTTCCCATCAAAAAGCAATGTTTAATTAACACACGAAATTCTTTTTGTTCCATCATTTTGCAAAAATCAAATGATGCGTCACTCAACAGTTGTAACTCGCAAAACTAATAGACAAAATGTCATGAAAGTTTTATACGAATCTTCTGAGAGTTGACACTAACTGAAAATCATGTGGTTTTTTTATCTGAGCTACCATCTCTCGAAAAGACTTAGAACTTTTCACCCCATGTTAGTATGAATTTTTATATAACCGGCAATGAGGAGACAAAATAAAATCACACAATAAAAATTTGTCAGTCTCGATACCACATACAAAATCGGTTTTTTTACACTTGACAACTACGTTAGCATCTACATAACAATTTAGTCACCTTAACTTACGGGAGTTAACTTTATTATTAACAAACCAAAACTTATTAGGCAGATAATCGTTGACAAACAGGCTAGTAAAAATATCGTAGCAATAAAAGAAGTGTAAAACGGGGTTAAATTCTATACAATGTAATAAAAACAGAAACGATTACTATTTTTACAACAGGACAATCACGACGCAAAACGTTAAGAGGATAGATAACTGCACACAGTGTTCATATATAAAACTGTTATTATTTTACTATTTTTACACATTTTATTTGTAATTTTATGTTTTCCCACTCTGTTCTCACTGCTTTTCTGTGATAGCTTTTTCTGGGGAACTATTTACTCTTACGCCGGAGAATGTTGGTTCCAGCTATTTAAAACCCTTCTGAGTATGTTTTTTTTTTATGATTTGGATTCCACCTATTTAATATAACTGATCCTGCCTAGCCTAAAAATAGGTTTTTAGGTGTAATTAAATTAAATAAATGTGGTACCGTATCAAACTAGACAATGAAACAAAGGAAATTGGAGTTAAATGAAACATCATTTTATTCAAACACAATCCACAAAATGTAACTAGTTCAGTGCATTAAAAAGAAATGTCTACAAGTGACTATTCTTGTGTGTTATAACCAACGTGAGTCGCTTTTCCGCACACGCATCGGGCCTATCGCGCTTTAGTGATTTCCCTGCAGCGCACGTGAGCTATGACTATCTGCTTCAACTGGTCAAAATTTTTCAAGATGATAACACATAAACCAGAACCCACTTTTACATACTCCTTTATCCACCGAAGCTTTATCCACCGAAAAATAGACATTTTTCTTTGTGAATGTTAATTCCTTTTCTATCTATAATTTTTCCCTCAATACCGGTTTCGACCATCTAATGATTTTTGCGACGTCAAATTTTAAAAGTGAGATTTAATAACATCTACAGGGTCGGCACGAGACTGTAAAATATCAGAATCTAGAGAAAAACTATAGCCCAGTGGTCAGAGACAAATTTTGACAAAAAGCTCTGTTTAAATATTAGGCTGCATTTTGGCATACAGGTAGTTTTTTGGACGTAGAATATGATAGAAATAAGTTTGCTGCTCTAACAGTGTACGCTAAGCCTACAAAATTAAAAAGAACATGAAAAATTCAGTTCTTCCCAAATATCTCGAAAAATAAAAAGGATATCCAAAAACTAATAGCATCACGTGAAAGAAAGGGAAATTTTACAAATAAATACTAGTAATTTAAAAAAAATATTTAAAATAAAATGGGTGGTTTAACCATCAGTTCTAGAGGAAATCATGCTTCTAACCTCATTTATGATTAAATTAACGTTTGTGTATACCTTTAAATATTTTAAAATTGGCTCTTAAGGCATTTCTCGGGGTGCTGATTAGGAATCCGATGACTGATTTGACAAATTCAAACTGGCGGATCCAATATGGCGGCCAGAGAGTACGTAATTCATTTACTTTTCCAATTTTCTTTTTAAAGTGTGTACTAACGGGTTTTTTGTGGTGCTGATTAAGAATCTGAGGACAGATTTTAAAAAATCAAAATTGGTGATGCAAAGTGGCAGTCAATGTATGTAAAAAAAATAAATGAAAATATATTTATTTATATAAAAAATAAATATATTTAATAATATTTGTATAAATACAATACAATAAAATAAAGAATAAATTACAAAAATGTATAACAGAAGTATTGACAAAATAATAAACATTATTTTTTAGTCCATTTCTTCTTCTTCAATTTGTTCACAATTTTCATCATCAATATACAGTATACAACATAACATAAAGGATGGACTGAGTGTTCCGTATCCCTCTGTGAAGTAAATATGGACGCAAAGGTGGAGAGAGACAAAGCGAATGAGCGGCCAGTAGCTGTCTCTTTCTAGAATGCTGCTAAGCTACGACGCTCTTGAAAACAACATTTCTAAGTGTTATATTTGAACTAAAATCGGGTGGAGGCATTTCTCGCCTTGAATTCCGTCTCGAGGTACTGCGCCTTGTTTATTACAGGCCTACAGAAAAGAGACAAGTGTTGGCCGCACAGTCACTTTGTCTCTTTCTAGAGAGTGGTCAATTTTGTGAAGTTAATGCTCAATCCATCCTCTATGTCTATGGTATACAAACTACGTGAGCGTCGCACAGATGACAGAAAACAGATCGGATTGGTGGCGCTGTGCACGCGTTTCATCTCCGATCTCCATTAACAAAATTTCCTCGAGTAATTTAGAATTTTTGTGTTTTCAATAACTGTATACCTGGATGTTTAAAACCATTTCGTACCGCTTTGAACGTAAAATTGCGGGCGGCGGACTGCAGCAGGCAAATTTTCATATTTTAAAACTAAATTTTTACATAACACAGATACTGTGGGTATTTTTAATTATTCTTATATTGAAACTTGAGGTATAATAATGATATATGCACAAGGATTTTTTTTTCAATACTATATTTTATTAAATATTTATAATTTACTGCATGCCCGTTAAAATCATGCAAACAAAAATTTCGTTTTAAGTTTTACAAATTATAAAGCAACAAAAATAAAAACTATTAGTATCATCGGAAAGCTGAAAGTCTCCTCTTCAAAAAGATATCTTTTAATTTTTTTTTTACACTCTGAAAACAAGTAATATCGATTAACCTTATTAATTAACAATTTTTGAATCACCTATCCGAATTTTTAATTAATTCTCACGCTAATAAAAAAAAGCTGAAAAAAAATCTGAGTACTATTTTTTTTTTGTAAAATTTCCCGCTCTTTCATGTGGTGCTATTAATTTTTCGATATCTTTTTTTATTTTTCTAGATATTACCGAAAAACCGAATTTTTTATTTTATTTTGGATTTTGTGGGCTTAGTGTACTTTAGAAAACTTTTTTTATCATATTCTACGTCCAAAAAATTATCGGTGTGCCAAAATGCAACCTGTTAACATTTAATGAGAGCTCAAAACCCCTGACGATTGGACTACTAATCATTTTCCAATATTTATTAAAATAAGGCCACAAACAAATAAAAACCAAATCGACAAATTTGATTTTTGTTTGGAGTATCTACTAAAATGAACAGAATATTTGTTTACGGCAAATCTTATACGAAAAACAAATCTATATTTGGACCACTTAAATAATTATCTCCACGCGAAACATATGACAAGGGGCAAAGTGGCATATCTTTATCAGTTACTGACGGGATTTTTTGTTTTAATTCAATTAATTATGTTCTGTGTTTCAGTGATAATTTGCTTATTATGCTCAACATTTTTAATTTTAAATCAGTGTCTGGTATTTCTATTAGCTTAGTTGGTTAAGGATATGTCAAACGAGTAAGTTTTATTTCTAAAGGTCTTCGGACATGCAACTGCACGTGATTTGTGCAAACTTAGTGCGATATGGGCGTTTATAATTAAGAAAAAACACCATTTTACAAAACTGCAAACAAAAGAGCGCCGGGAAGATGTTTACAGCTACGAGAATTTGGCAAGATTAACAATATCAGTCAAAACAGATAATCCCGCCAAATTCTATTATCTGTTTTGATTGATATCGTTAATCACGCCAAATGCTGCTTTTTTTTTTTTTTTTTTATTGGTCTAGCACACGTGCTGCAGGGAAGTCCCTAAAGCGCTCCAGGAGCGGCACGAGTGCGGAAAAAGCGATTCACGTTGTTCTTGAATCGCTGTAAATTGTACTCGGTGGGAAACACAGCGCTGGGCAAATTATTCCAAAGGATGACGTTCTCCATACAAAAGATTGCTTGAAAAGCGTCGTACGCGGAGTAACAAGCTGAACCTCATACGGATGCGAAGCACCAGCGCGACGTGTATTTCTAACATGCACCGCTTTGGGAGGAATTAAGCGGGCTACATCCTTCGAACACTTTCCATGAAAATACTTGTAGAACAGACTCAAGTCGCCAACCGTTCTTCGATGTTCCAGCGAATCAAGGCCGCCGGTCAATTCCGGGTCCCCAATCAGACGGACCGCTCTTCTCTGAACAGAATCCAACAAATGCAGTGTATGCTTGGGAGCGGAGCCCCAAACGTGGGAGCAGTATTGGGCTTTGTAAAGAATTAACAGTTGCTGTGGGGTGTAAAGCTTTCTGGTTCTAAATAATATTCCCAATTTTTGAGAAGCTCTCCTTGCTATGCCTGCAACATGTTCATGCCAAGACATATTTGCTCCTAAACTAACGCCCAACAAACTGAGCGACGATGCTAGGGGAATGGAGTGCCCCGACATAACTATGTCGGGTTCAGCAACGTTAACTTTTTTAGAAAAAACTGCCGCTTGGGTTTTTGTAGCGTTAAATTCCACTTGGTTACTGTCACCCCAAGATAGAATTTCTTTCAGGTCTTTGTTAAGTTGAACGACCTCCTGCTGTCTGCGGATATTCGCCTGAGCAGCCGATGTCCGAGCGTTCAAGGCGAATGAAGAGACAAGCATACTGTCATCTGCAAAGCTATAGATTGGATTCCCGGTCTTTTCCAGCAGATCGTTGATGTAAATGAGAAAGAGAGTAGGAGACAGTATGGAGTAGGAGACAGTATGGATAATTACCTTCCCGCGCTCTTTTATTTACAGTGTTACAAAATGGCATTTTTAGTGTTCCGTACGGAACACTTATAGGATACTTTCGGTGTTTGTCAGTTCGGCTGTCTGTCTGTCACATCCGATTTTCTCCGAAACTATTTGACATAGACAGTTGAAATTTGCCACAAATATAGGAACTGATGGCCCAATCAAAGCCGTGTAGTTTTGAAAGTTAAATTTTGACTTAAGGGGTTAGTTTTAGGGCGTGAAATCGGAGGTGAAAAAAAATTTTACCACGCAATAGGCACTTGTTTAGTAACATCCTTACACTTTCTCTTAAGTTTTCCCCATTTCTGTAATAATACGATCTTCACCCGGGCTTCTATTGTTTTTCACGTGCTGGAGGGCTGTTGTTATTTTTTTTTTATGCGTCTAGCACACGTGCTGCAGAGAAGTCCCTAAAGCGCTCCAGGAGCGGCATGTGTGCGGAAAAAGCGATTCACATTGTTCTTGATCGCTGTAAATTGTACTCGGTAGGAAACACAGCCCTGGGCAAATTATTCTCCATATAAAAGATTGCTTGAAAAGCGTTGTACGCGGAGTAACAAGCTGAACCTCATACGGAAGCAAAGCATCAACGCGACGTGTATTTTTAACATACACCACTTTGGGAGGAATTAAGCGGGCTACATCCTTCGAACACTTTCCATAAAAATACTTGTAGAACAGACTCAAGTCGCCAACCGTTCTTCGATGTTCCAGCAAATCAAGGCCGCCGGTCAGTTCTGGGTCTCCAATCAGACGAACAGCTCTTTTCTGAACAGAATCCAATAAATGCAGTGTAAGTTTGGGAACGGAGTCCCAAACATGGGAGCAGTATTCCATAGTTGGTCGAATTTGTGTTTTGTAAAGAGTTAACAGTTGTTGTGGAGTGTAAAGCTTTCTGGTTCGAAATAATATTCCTAACTTTTGAGAAGCTCTCCTTGATATGTCTGCAATATGTTCATGCCAGGACATATTTGCGCCCAAATTAACGCCCAACAAATTGAGCGACGATGCTAAGGGAATGGAGTGCCCCGACATAACTATGTCGGGTTCAGCAACGTTAACTTTTTTAGAAAAAAACTTCCGCCTGGGTTTTTGTAGCGTTAAATTCCACTTGGTTACTGTCACCCCAAGATAGAATTTCTTCCAGGTCTTTGTTAAATTGAACGACCTCCTGCTGTCTGCGGATATTCGTCTGAGTAGCCGATGTCCAAGCGTTCAAAGTGAATGAAGAGACAAGCGTACTGTCATCTGCAAAGCTGTAGATTGCAACTGCAAAGCTGTAGATTGGATTTGGTTGTTAATTCGTGGTTATCTATTTCTGGAATTTTGTCTGAACTTACATTTTTTATTTTAAATCTGGTTTTTCACATACTTTTACCAATTAAAGAATTCTCTGCCTTATTTTACAAAATTTCCAATCAGACATATAATCTACCGGTAATTATTTCAGGCATCTCATTTGTTACCTGAGATGCTAATTTATAAAAAAAATAGATAGATGATGTCTTGTCTCTGTTGCTTCTGATATAGAGCGGAAGTTTGTCATTGTCTTGCAAGCCCATAAGGAAAGAGCAAGTCAAAGAGTATACTTACACAATTAGATCTCAGAATTGAGATTCTATAAACAAATAAGGAAGCAACTGTCAATATTTTGTCCTTGTTGCTTCTATTAAATCTTATATAAGTTTGTCACTCTCTTAAAAGTGATAAGGAAAATAAATATCGCAAAGTGTGCTTACAGAATCTTATACCTGGTTACCTTTGACCTGTAATTTGATTTAGCCCCATTAACCAAACTATAAAACTATATAAGCTTTCCGAGTAAGTGAATATTGGTAGCACAATTACTTCACACCGATTTTATTTAAAAGGTCATACCTGGATGATTGCAAATAACCAAAACTGCTTTTCAGCCAGTGATAAATATCAATTACCAACGATAATAAGTTTAATCGGATGCAGCAGTGCGATTGATTTTAGTTAGAATTAATAAAATTGATTGGTCTGGGAATTTATCACGTTATTACTTCCGACGGTAACACAACACAGGTTATAACGAAAATCAACCGCAGTTCCGCAATTAATCAGGCCTACGATATCGATAGCTAGATTATGTCTAATAAACCCAGAGTTGTTTTAACTGAAGATAATTTAAAGCAGTCCACTGGTACTTACCGATCCTAATATATGTCATTTTATAGCTAATTCGCGCTAATTAATCGTATTTTCTCTGATTAGTAAAGGTTAATAATTTGCTATATAACGCTAATTACCGATAATTAACTGCAAAATTGTAATATATGTATAATAATAAAAAAATATAAATAACTCAAGGTGTAAGACAGGGATGCATTCTCTCACCACTTTTGTTCAATCTTTATTCTGATGCTGTATTTAATGAGGCCATCTATGAATCCATTGATGGAATAACAGTTAATGGAAATATACTGAACAACATACAGTATACTGATGATACTGTTCTATTAGCAAATATAATCAAAGATCTCCAGCAACTTATCAACCGAGTCGTAGCAGCCAGCGAAAGATTTGGATTAACTTGAATATAAAAAAACCAAGTGGATGGTAATAAGAAAGAAAAATCTACCACCAGAATCCCTCGAAATCAGGGAAAATACCGTAGAACAGGTCTCCACATTTAAATATTTGAGAACCAATATAAATGACAAGTAGGACCCAAGAAAGGAAATATATTCCCAAATTGAACAGGCCCGAGTAACATATATGAATATGAATAAATTTTTCCATCACGCAAGTCTCGGTCTCGAACTGCTAATGAAAATAATGAGAGCGTATGTATTCTCCGTGCTATTGTATGGATATGAGTCCTGGACCCTCGACCCTAGCTCAGAGAAACAACTTGAATCTTTTGAAATATACTGCCTTGGCCGAAAGTATTAGGCACCCTACAATTCACTTCATTTCTTGTGTTTGAGGGTAAAAAATTAAATTCGTTTGTTTTATAATATCGTATATTGAGGTAAAAGTATATAAATTAATATTTGGTGTGTCCGCCCTTAGCTTTAATTACAGCAGCAATTCTTTTTTGGCATGCTGCGTACAAGCCTCGTACATTCAATTGTACGTATGGCATCCCACTCGTCCATCAAAGCACTTTTTAGCGCTGATTTTGATGTTATGCTATGCTCTCGTATCTTGCGCTTCAGATGCTCGATAGGGTTTAGATCTGGAGACTGCGCCGGCTAATCCAACAAGACAATGTTATTGTCTCTAAACCAGCGCATCGTAGCCGCTGATTCATGACAAGGTGCATTATCTTGCTGGAATTTAATGTCGTCTAAATTAGTGTCGCCAAAAATGCGCGTTAGCGAAGGCATCAATACAGTTTCTAGTACCTTTATGTACTTTTGGCTGTTCATGCGGCCTTCACAAACGAACATTTCGCCGACATCTTTAGCAGCCATGCAGCCCCAGATCATAATGCTGCCTCCTCCGTGTTTTACAGTAGGTACCACGCAATCTGGATGGTATTCCTCGCCGACACGCCGCCTTACGAATGTCACACCTAACGTTCCGAATAGCTGTAAAAATAGAAAAAATACTCAATTAAAAAATTAGTTATTATTTTGACTAAAACGGATTAAATCAAGAGTAATTGTATGTAGTTATTTGTTAAAATAAATCATATAAAAACTTACCTCAAAGTTGGATTCGTCGGACCATACATTAGACCAAGCCTCTTCACTAAAATGTTGGTGCTTCAGAGCCCACTCTAAGCGTTTCTTCCTATTGGTCACTGAAAGCCAAGGCTTCTTTCTAGCTTTGCACCCTCTTAATCTAGCTTCTGTCAGTCTTCTCCTTGCCGTTCGAGAACTAATCGGCATCCCAATCTCTTCCGACAGAGTGCAGCGAGCTCAGATGATGTTTTTTTAGATTTTTAATGGACTCGCGGACGCGTTTTCTGTCCTGTCGCTCATTAGTCTTACGTTTTCTGCCCGTTCTTATTTTGTTGGCATGGGAGCCAGTCTCCACAAACCTTTTAATAGCACATTGCACTGCGCACCGAGAACATTTCACTAACTTGGGTATTTCTACTTGGGACTTGCCTTGTTCATGTAGGGTTTGAATTTTAATTCGTATTTCGATACCAAGCTCACTTTTCTTAGGCATTTCTCAAATATAAGAATGTCCAGTTCACAAATAAAACAGGCACGGACACTACAAGTAGTAAAAAGAGACTGATAAAACATTAAAAATATTTTTTAAAAAACCTCATTATCGCAATTTTGTGGGCCAGGTGTTTTATGGAGCTGTAAAAGAGATTGTCTATTGTTTAAGTTAGCTTTTGACAGCGCGGCCTATAGTATTGTTAAAATAATTAGTTTTTTTTAATATTTTATGAGTTTCGCGTGTTTATTAGGGATGTCTAATACTTTCGGCCAAGGCTGTACATTTATAGACGCCTTCTTCGCATCTCCTGGGTACAGAAAAAAAAACACAGAAGTGCTGGAAAGAATAAACAAAACAAAGGAATTACTAAAAACCATAAAAATAACAAAAACTCAATACTTCAGACATATAATGAGGGGCCCAAAGTACTAATTGCTACGTCTAATTATTGAAGGTAAAATAAAGGGCAAACGATCGACGGAAGACGACAGAATTCTTTTCTGAAGAACATGTATGGTGGTTCGGATGTGCT
Organism: Pachyrhynchus sulphureomaculatus; assembly: GCA_019049505.1. Taxonomy (NCBI): domain Eukaryota; kingdom Metazoa; phylum Arthropoda; class Insecta; order Coleoptera; family Curculionidae; genus Pachyrhynchus; species Pachyrhynchus sulphureomaculatus. Next base: position 75,758,067 of record CM032452.1, on the reverse strand, counting down.
TCGAGTGATATTTTTCGAGCAGCTGTTTCTAAAGTTCGTCTAGCTATATAGATCGCCAACCTTCGTGAGGAGACGGAGTCGTAAGAAGAATCGTATTTTCTCTGATTAGTAAAGGTTAATAATTTGCTATATAACTAGTGGGTATTCACTGAAGGTTGTTAATGATGCGGGTCCTCTCCCATTCTAAGAGCGGAAGTGGCGAAGGCTACCTTAACTCTTAAAAACAACAAAACATCAGGCAACGATGGCAAGCACGGCGAAATTCTGAAAATCTTGTGCGAAATAAACACCCTCACCACGCTTTTCAATAATATGTTCAACATCGGGAAATTTCCTGAGGACTGGCTACAGTCAACCTTTGTGGCCATACCAAAGAAACCGAACGCAAAATCTTGTGATCAACACCGAATGATAAGCCTGATTAACCACATCACCAAGGCATTGACCAAGATTATATACAACAAAATTTGCAAAAAATGTGAAGACAACATCGGAGATACACAGTTCGGATTTCGAAATGCTCTTGGCACAAGAGAAGCGCTCTTCAGCTTACAGGTGTTTATTCAGCGCTATAGAGACATGAATAAAGATGTATATCTGTGTTTCATAGATTACACTAAAGCTTTTGATAACGTTAAGCACGATCACCTTCTATAAATACTCCAACAGATCGGAATCGATTCCAGAAACATCGGGACTATAGCGAATCTCTATTGGGGACAGTCGGCTAGAGTAGGGTCTGCGGTAACCAAGAATATTGATATCAAAAAAGGTGTGTGCCAGGGTTGCATTTTGTCTCCCCTCCTCTTTAACATCTACTCCGAAGAAGTATTCAAGATAGTGCTAGAAGAAGCATCAAGATAAATAGAGAAACACTTAATAACATAAGATATGCTGACGATACAGTAGTACTCGCTAGCAGCATAAATCCGCTAAATAGCCTGATGGAAAGGTTACAAAGAACAAGTGAAGATTATGGGCGAAGAGTAAACCTCGCGAAAACCAAATGGATGCTTATAAGTAAAAACCAACAAGACAATTAATATTAAACAACTCGAGAATCTTACACCCATTTGGGAACACGAGTTAATTCAGGATGGGACCAAGCAATAGAAATACGTGTGAGAATAGAAAGATCGAGAGCATCGTTTAATAATATGGAGAGCATATTTATCTCTAACAGTATAACCCTACCTCTTAAAATCAGACTGCCCCAATGTTATATATTTCCGGTACTGTTGTATGGAGTAGAAGCGTGGACAATGACCGAAACCGAAAAGGTTGACGCCTTTGAAATGTGGGCGTACAAATGTATCCTGCGAATATCTTGGACGGACCACATCATTAACGAAGAGGTATTGCGTCGGATCAGTAAGGAAAGAGCGGTGGGAATAACTATTAAGAGAAGAAAGCTGGAATACCTCGGACATCTTATGAGGCACAGTAAATATCGGATACTTCAGTTAATAATCCAACAAAAGATAGACAACAGAAGGGGACCCGGGAGAAGAAAACACTCTTGGCTCCAGAACTTACGCTATTGGTTCGGGCTGTCATCTGCCCAACTATTCAGATGTAATAATATAAATAAAATCTGAATAGCCATGTTAACAGCCAACGTTCGCAACGGACAAGGCACGTGAAGAAGACGAAGATATAACACTAATTACCGATAATTAGTCGCAAAATTGGCAGTATTATTTCAAATCGTCTTTGGTTTTTGAATAATACGAGTAAAGAAATTCGTTGGGGGTTTCCCTGTTTTGAAGAACTTCAGGAAATGTTTAGATACGAGGGTAAATCACATATAAACCATAATTCTTTTTTTTTAAATTTTATTACAAAAATGAAAAATTAAAAAAAGCTTATTTTTCTACATAGTCTCCCCTGTTCAAAACATATTTTTTCCCACCGAAAAGGAAATTTTTTCATACCGTTATCGGAAAATGAAACGGGTCACGTCAAGAGCCAATTCTACGCCTACTTCATTTTCGGAATGCTTGCCTCCGAACGCTTCTTTTCAAAGGGCCAAATAAATAAAAGTCACAAGGCGACAAATCCGGGTGTTCCAAGGGTTTCCAGTGCATTCGTTCCCATTTTTGTTGAGCCAGTGCAACTATGTGTCTTAAAGTTCGAATCCCTAATGCTGATCCGAGGTCAGCGAGAATAACTTTTTCCCCCCGTTTTCCAGCCATAGGAAAATTTCTTGTGCCGGTTCTAGACTTGGGGTTTCAAAAGCGTGTTTTTACCATCTTTGCAAAATTTCGAAAGGTTTTACGTTTTCTAGCGTTAAAAACGTGATAATAATGCGTTGCTCAATCGACACTGGTACCTCCTGCTCTAACATGGTCCTATTAACGACAAAATCAATCGAGAGAGTCGATCGAATAGTTTCTCTCATTTCTGACACCTCTACTCAATTAATAATGGGAGGGAGGCGATCAGGTGACCTCACGAGAGTTGAGAGAAGAATTCCGGTTTATATTTAATTTACTCTCATACCACAAAATATTATTTTGGGAATACCGGAAGTTTCGAGAATCATTTTTTTTGTCAACCTAGATCCCCAACTGACTGGTTTCAGACGGTTGCACTCATCATCCAGCCTTTCTCGTCTATTCCTGGACATGGGCCTCCTACAAGTCCTTCTAGTCCCCTCGATGTTATGCTTTCGGTATCCAGTTCTGGGCAAATTCTCTTTAGGTCGTCCGTCCATCGGCTAGGTGGTCTGCCTCTGCTTCTTTTGTCTTGTGGCGGTCTCCGCTCAACAATTCTCTTCGTCCGCTTATGGCCCACCTCCATTTCCTCTCCGTAGTACGTTTTGTAGTATCTACTATCTTTGTACGATCTTTAATGATTCTGTTCGGGGTTCTATCTCTTCTTGTGCCTAGTATTGACTTTTCCATTGCAAGCTGTACTACTTTTAATTTTTGTGCTGTCTTCCTTGTCAGAGTTACAGTTTCAGTTCCATATGTCATGACTGGCATTACACATTGCTCGAATACTTTTCGTTTTAGACTTAAGGGTATATCGTTATTCTTGAACGCATCGCGTTGCCTTCCGAAAGCTGCAAACGCCAAGCCAATTCATCTCTGGATCTCGCATGTTTGATTTTCTCTGCCCAATCTTATTTCGTGCCCCAAATACTTGTAGTCGCCTACTTGGACTGTATTATATTTATTAATTTTAAATTAGAGACAGTACTGGGCTCCACGATTAAAATTCGAAAGTTAAGTTTTTAGGAGACACCAATTTACAGAAACTTTTTTCATCGAAAATATTCCTTATAGATAGTAATTAAAAATGTACCATTAAAACCCCGCGCAAATCCTCTTATCAGTACTAACCGAAATCGTATTTTTCTTTCATTCTCACACCTGTATTTAATAATAATAAAACCGTATGAGTTCCTACAAAAACACTCGTGCATAGATTAAACAAATAATCAAAAACAAACTATGTGATTAACATTTACCAGTTTATTCAATATGAATAATGAGATCGGCCGACACATTGCAAATCGGTGATAAGATTAAATTGAACAAAATACTAAGCGTCCCAAAACATGTGAAACAATTTGTACAATTCGTCCCAAAAAAAAATGGAGTAAAAAATTCTTAACGGATAATTAACTACAAATTGAGCTGAAGCATGCAAAGTAATTTTTCTGGTGCTAAGTATTTTTTTTCATTAGTTCCGTATATCAGATAATACATGCGACATAAACGAAATAACACAGGTGATAAATCCAAATCGTTCTATAAAATCGATTGTACTGATTCGATTGATATTTTTCTGAGGTAAATCAGATCTCCAATCCTTAAAGAGTCTGAGTACAAGATCCTTGATTTTGTTCCTTGCCACAACACCTTTCTAACATTTTGATTGTATCGGGAAAAGAAATTCTTTTTTTAAACAAAATTGAATGCAAATTCTTTGGTCGGTAGATTTATTCCTGTTAAGAATTGCCAGAAAAAATTTTTCACAACGATAAAGTACGATTTTATTTCTAACCTAATTTCTAACTAATAAAACAAATGTCATGAAAATTTGTGTCAGATATTAATATCAACCACCCTAAGAACAAATACTAATAGATAGTAACAGCGCCTGTATTTTTTAAAAAGTAACTATGTGTCAAACAAGAACGACTTCTCCAATAATTAGTAGTAGTAGTAGTACTTACTACTAACTACACTCACTTGAGTGATACCTTAAGTCCCTAATGTCACCTAGATCTAAAAGTTCTTCTGTGACTCCCCACTGTCGAATCAGGGTCGCAGTCCTAGTCCGGCATTTTCTGCCAAAAGACATAGGCTACTCACCCTGACCTCTTGTAGATCTTTGGGTTCACAGAATAGTTGACCCCAGTATCTGTATTTTTTAACCATTAGTGCAGGACATTCGCACAAAATGTGAATGCTGTCCTCACTTTCTCCCTCGCACAGCCAACATGTTTTCCGCTCAGCCAGTTTAAGGTTATATAAATGGGCTTGTAATGCCACATGTCCCGTAAGGAGTCCTATGCTCAGGCGTAGCTTTTGTTTTGACATCGACAGGAGTTCCTTTGTTCTGCCTGTCGTAGCTGTTTCATAAGGAGTTTGGCGTGACGACACCCTGCTCCGGCAGTCCAAAAGCGTTGGTGTTCCTTGTCCAACCATTCCCTGATCTTGTTTTTGCCGAAAGCGAATGGAACTCCTACAACCTGTTCAGGCGGGTCCTCTAAGGTGCCTCTTTTGGCTAGTTCGTCCGCTATCCAATAATTAATGATCAACCTAAATCGCTACTTTCGCAGATGCGTCTCTCTTATAATGGCTAAGGAATTGTCCTAAAATACTTATGCTACGCTTATTAAAGGGGTATTGTAAAAAGATCCTGAATCACTGGCCACGATATTTACATAATGAGCTCATGTCAAAATTTTTTTATGAGTCATTTTAATGTAAGTAATAAATTCCAAAAATAACTTTTTAGGATTTTTTAAATTTAATTCCTATATATATATATATATATATATATATATATATATATATATATATATATATATATATATATATATATATATATATATATATACGGAAGCTCAACGGTATCATTAATATGAATCATCATTTTCAAATTTTTCCGAAGCAACTATTTGCCAATGGCTTTAATCTATGTTTACATCCTAGTTAACCCTTTTCAACATCGATTTCTAAGGTTAAGGTTAATGTACAGCTTGTTAAAATTTAAAATTTAATTACACATTATTATCATAAATAAACGAAAGAATTAGCGTTATCATATACGATAGAGAGTTATTTAATGCCCCTCGCCACGGTAAGTATTCAAGACGTATTTGATTAATGAAGCTATTGCTTCTTTCCACGCGACCATTTTAAGACGTTGGCAGTTGATTGGTTGATTTTACATCAGTTGTGTCAAAATGACGTAATGTGCTTGCAAAAGTAAAATAAGGATTAATGTAAAATTAATGTTTATATATCTGGATTCAATCTAGAGCTTCTTTAAAACAATAATAGCGATAAAACACCAAAAAAAACACCAAAAAAACTCAAAAACTGTGATATTACAGATCTTGAGTTTTAAATTTACAATCAGTACCCGACGTTTTGCCTACGATGTCACGAAGTTTTTTTAGGTATCTCTAAACTGAGTGATAAAATATTTTAACTTCGATAGGTATAACACATGGGCTGAAAAGTCCCGGGCCTAACACATAGATGGCGCTAGTTTTATTGCAGTCACCTTTTTTTCAGTTAATACTAACCTTCAAAAGACAGCTGTTAAAATTTCATGATATTCTATTCATTAGTTTGTGAGTTATTGTGCTAAGAGTGACGCTACTTTTGTTATTTTCAAAACAATGGATCAAAACAATTTCGTGTTTTAATTTTACACTGCTTCTTGATGGAAAAAAAATACCGTTCAAGCGAAGCAATGGCTTGAAAAGTGTTATGGGGACTCCGCTCCATCAGAAACAACAATAAAACGTTGGTTTGCTGACTTCAAACTTCAAGTCAATCAAAACAATGGCAAAACTACATGAATTGAACTTCGAATTGCTCCCACATCCACCGGATTCGCCAGATTTGGCTCCCAGCGACTACTGGCTGTTCGCAGACCTGAAAAAAATGCTCGCCGGTAAGAAATTTCGCACGAATGAAGAGGTTATCGCTGAAACTGAGGCCTATTTTAAGGCAAAAGATAAATCGTTCTACAAAAGTGGTATTGAAATGTTAGAGCGGCGCTGGAATGATTGCGTTGCTCTTGATGGAGATTACGTTGATGAATAAAGCTAATTTTGAACCAAAAAAAACCGTGTTTGGCCCGGGACTTTTCAGCCCATGTGTTAGGTCTGTGAAGATGCATGTACAGTAATACCCCGCTTAGCGCGACCCGTTACGCGCGGTTTCACTATAACGCGAATTTCAAATTTCGCGCTCATGTAGTCATTAACTTCTCTATGGTCGCGGGGGGATCCCCGCTTTCTCTGAATATTCTCTTTGAAGAATTGGGAATTCCCTGTCCTTCGACTTTGTTCTATGGGGATTTCCTCGTTCGTTTCGTGTGTTCATTTGTTCCGTAATGTTAGTTCGGTCGGCTGGCAGTTTTGTTTTAATATTTATTGGAGATACATACATAATTTAACCCTACGTTAAAAATGCCGCCTGTAAAGAAAAAAAAGAGCGTAAAAGCGTCACTTTGGAATTGAAGATGAAAGTGTTAAGAAGAATGGAAAATGGAGGCAAAGCAACAATTGTTGGGAGAGATTTTGGACTCTCAGAATCGACTGTGAGAACGATTTATAAAAATCGGGAAAAAATTAAAATCTCCAGCGAAGGTTCAACACCTATAAGTGCAACAAAACTTTCTCGTTCGAGATCATCTATCTTAGAAAGAATGGAGAAATTACTGTCAGTCTGGATCGAAGATTTGAATAAGAAGAACACACCACTAAGTCAAGATCTCATATGCACAAAAGCAAAATCTTTGTATGAGATGCTGAAAACAAAAGAAGGAGAAGGGAGTGCCACTCCGACTTTTGCTGCCAGCAGAGGCTGGTTCCATCGGTTCAAGCAGCGTTCTAATCTTCACAATATCCACATAACAGGCGAGGCGGCCAGCGCGGACATTCAAGCTGCAGCTGAGTTTCCAGACAAGTTTCAAGACTTCGTTAGACGAGAGAAAATTCCTGCTTGTCTCATCTTCAATGTTGATGAGACCGCACTTTACTGGAAAAAAATGCCATCTCGAACATTCATTTCTAAGGAAGAACGTCAAGCCAGTGGTTTCAAAGCTGCGAAAGATCGACTAACACTTCTGCTGGGTGGTAATGCCACTGGTGATTTCAAACTGAAACCTTTACTAGTGTACCATTCAGAAACACCCCGTGCAATGCGAGGCACAGACAAGACAAGTCTACCAGTTGTGTGGCGATCAAACAGAAAGGCGTGGGTTACACGGGAAATTTTTCAAGAATGGTATTCTAATAGTTTTTGCCCATCAGTCAAATCATACTGTGACAGAAATGGGCTTGAACCTAAAGTTATATTACTCTTAGACAATGCCCCAGGACATCCAACCTCACTTGATACGCCCAGAGACTTAAAAGTGTACGTAAAGTTCCTTCCACCAAACACTACGTCAATATTACAACCTATGGACCAGGGAGCAATAGCAAACTTCAAAGCTTATTACCATCGCCGCACTTTTAGCCAACTAATTCATGAAACTGACGGGGAAGGAAGACAGTCTATGCGAGAGTGGTGGAAGTCATACAACATTATGAAGTCTATTCACAACATAGAAGAGGCTTGGAAGGAAGTTAAAATGAGTTGTATGAATGGGGTGTGGCGTAATCTTTGGCCAGATGTAGTGGAAGCACCTAGAAGAATTGTCCAGATGCAGAGACAAGTGCTTGAAGACATTGCTGCAATGATTGAGGGGTCTGAACTTGAAGATGTCACGGTAGAAGATCTCGTAGAACTTGTAGCAACGCACGACGATCCTATTAGCAATGAAGATCTGATCGAGTTACAGAATAATCCTATCTACGATGAGGAAGAACAAGTAGAAGAGAAAGTTTTATCTTCAGGGGAAATACAAAATGCACTTTCAAAAATTTATTCAGGTTTGGACATATTGCAGAGTATAGACAATAATGATGACCGTGTCTTGACCGTGTGTCAAACAATTAAAAACAGTGTTGGGTGTTATGAACGTATTTTACAAGAACGTAAACAAAACGTTACCCAAAAGACAATAGATGTATTTTTCCGTAAAAAATAAGAGTATGTATTGCATAAAGTGTTCTTAGAATTAAAGTGATTGATTAAAATGATTTGTATTTTTTTGTATTAAATTTTGACTATGTTTAATCATAAACCTCGATATACGCGAATTTCAGTTAACGCGATTTTTTTCGGAACGTATCCCTCGCGTAAAGCGGGGTATTACTGTATATAACTTTAATTCGACATGGCCTGAACCAAACAAACATGACTTTTCATTACAAGAAACTGAGAAACTTTTTCTCTTAATCAATGTAAGTCACTTTCTTCAACTCGATTTTAAAATACGGTTGCGTTATTAAAATCTGGACAAACAGAACAATTTCTTTAAGCACAATTTTACTAATGAAAAATTAAATATTGCAAAAAATTCTTTTACATAATCCTTGGGGATCCTTATAAAGCACAATTATTCAATATGTCTCCCATTAGCTTGATTAACGGCGTCAATTAAGCGCCCGCACGCACGTTGTATGCGGCGCTATCCATACCGGCGAATGACGCCTCAACAGCGTCGGTAATGACGTCATATTGGGATGCCGGAACTTATTGGTGATTCCCTCAACTACGCTCCATACGTACTAGTCCAAGGGATTCAAATCTGGTGTGTTGGGAGGCCATAATTGTTTGCACAATATTTTAACGTTGTATCTTTAGTAAGTAGGATTTCTATCGGAGCTCAGAGATTCTCCTCGGTAATTCGACACATTGTCGGCTCGCTAATATCCACACTCAACGCCAATTTTTACAACGATTGCGCTGGGTCCTTCGAAACCAGCGGTCGAACCCTTTTGACGGCTGCCCGGGTCCCCACGGTGTATTCTGTCGAGTAATTCTTGCTCGACGGCATACTGGAATCTTCGTTGGACTGTTCTTAAGCTGTATATTTTGCACGACGTCATAAACTGTTGATTTCGGGTCTCCAAAGAACCGAATTATTTCCGATGCTGCACACCCAGCGCGAAGACCTTTGAGGAATCGAAAAAGGGCGAAAATACTACGTTGAGATGCTTCGAGCAAGAAGTATATATAAAAAAATGTCTTCTGTGCTACAAAAATCCACAATAAAGAGACGATTCAAATCTTATTCTTTTTACGGTAACGCAATTTCTGAGCAACAACAATACATTCACATGTCATACGTAATACTGATAAGATAACTCGTCCAATTCCATTTGATTGAGATATGGAAACACACTCTTCAATATTTATTAAAGTTATGGTCTATCGATAGCTTCAGTCTGTAAAATGTGTTTGCTGATTTAATATCGCGAACACGCGGGAATATTTTTAAAAGCTAATTCGGCAACATTTTTGTTTACGGTGGACCAGTATTTTGAAAATTCCGTAAAGTGCGTCTCTTACAACGAAATATTTGAAGAAAAAAGTTCTTGTATGTGGTCATAAGAGATCTTTTTAGATATTGTTATTAATTATTCACTCCTAGAGTTTGATGTAACATTACAAGGAATATTCGGAGTTGTTGCTTCTTTAGTTTTAAATCATGTTCAGTTTAGGTGATATTTTTTTAAAAAAAAGTGCTTGTTTAACCATTCTTTGATGTCCTGTGCTTAAAATATTCTTTATGAGTTGAAGGTTTCATTTAAAGTGATTTCTGCCTGTTAAAATTTTGTAAGAAGGTACGATTTTCAGGTCTGAAAGCTACTTTTTATTTTAATATAAGGATGTGATTTTCGATCAAACATTAAAATTTTTTGCTTTTGCTAACTCTCTCAACTAACTCGATATTTTGACTTGCGGTCACTTCCGGAAGGAATGAAAAATATAAATACTCAACGTAAAATCCGTTTTGCTATCAAATGCACCATTTGATTGCTATAACCTGTAAAATTGTGGGAAAGGTCGTGTTTCGGATAAGGGGTTACATACACCTGGGAGCTGCAAAAAGTATGTATATTTAAAAAAATAACCGGTCAAGTACAAGTTGAACTTGCGCAATTAGTGTTCCGTACGTTGATTGCTTTTAAAATGAAAATTGTTATTACGGAGGTATAATATGATCGGTTGACTTCACAAAACACATCTCAAATGAGTTTTCAACAAAATTTATTTCCGATCTTTATTGAAAACTGATGACCTTATAATTTTTATTTTTTTGATGTATCAGATAAATTATTAAAGGTAATGCACTCGTGATAATTTTCGTTCAATCCATACTCTGTGGAGACTATTTCAGAATTTTTTCAAAATTTTTTGATCAGTACTTTTCGAGATAAGAGGGGACAGCGATTTTTCGCGACTTTTTAAAAATAATTCAAAGAAAAGTGTGCGTAAGTTTTACATTATATATATTTTTGAAGTCGTGTTTTTACCCCACTCGATAACCCAGTAAAAATTTTTTTTTCCCTTCCGATTTCACCCTTCAAAACTAACCCCTTAAGTTAAAATTTAACTTTCAAAACTACACGGCTTTGATGAAGCCATTAATTCCTATATAAATATATATCAAGAATTTTCTACAGCTGACGCCGTCTTCCTTCTCTCAGCCTTTGATTCCATCCGTTTCTATCTTCCCAGTCTCCATCTGTTAGGCCCCTGTCCTCCATAGCCTCGTCCACATCGTCTCTCCACGATCGTCTGGGTCTTCCTCTTTTTCTTCCCCCTATAGGGCTCCACTCCGTTATTTTCTTTATCCACCTATATCTTCGCTCCGTCTTATGTGTCCATACCATTTTAATCGTTTTTCTTCAATGGTGTTTATTGTGTTCTCTTTGATGTTCATTCTGCTTCTTATTTCTTCATTTGTTATTCTCTCCATACGTGTCACTCTACAACATCTTCTCCAATACTCCATCTCTACCGCGTTAATTTTAGATTTATTTATTTTGTTGATCGTCCATATTTCTGACCCGTATGCTTTGTATTATTGATTTGTATATGCGTGTTTTGTTTCTCTTTGTAATGTGCTTGTCCCACAGAATCGAATTTAATTGTCTTACGCATGTCCGCGTTTGTCCTAATCTAGCTTTAATCTCTTCTTCTGATGTTGCGTTTTTTGAAATGATGGTTACTAAATATTTAAATCTATCGGTTCCTTTAATTATTGTTTCGTTATCGACTTCTAGATTCTCCACGTGTCCCTCCTTTGTTGTTAAATATTCCGTTTTATTAAAGTTTATTGCTAATCCTGCTTTAGTGTATTCTTCTTTCAGTTTTCTTACCATATAACTGAGGTCTTCCTCATCTTGCGCTATGATTATTTGGTCGTCTGCGAAACTTAGAGTATATAAGTAATCTTCTCGTATTGGGACTCCCATTCCACTACATTTTTGCTTCCATTTTTTTAATGTTTGTTCGAGGTATATTTTGAATAGTGTGGGGGATGTAGAGCATCCTTGTAATAGGCCTTTTGATGTTTGGAGTCTCTTCCCTATTTTATGTTCTATTTTTATATTCACTGTGTTGTTTTCGTAGAGAGCTTTTACTGCGTATATTAGTTCTTTTTCAATGCCTATTTCTTTCATTGCGTTCCATAATCTTTGTCTTGGTACTGAGTCATAGGCCTTACTTATGTCTATGAAGGTTAAATGAACTTCTCTATTCTTTGCCAGTTTTTGTTTGTTTTATAGTGTATATGTGGTCTATACATGATTTTCCGGCCGTAAAGCCTGCTTGGTCTTCTCCAATTTTTCCTTTTATATTTTCCTCTATGATATTTTTAATAATTTTTCCATACAAACGTCCCATACTCGATATTATGCCTCTATAGTTTGTGCATTTTCTGCGGTCTCCCTTTTTAAAAATAGATACTATATAGGCTTTTGACCATTCCTCTAGTATTTTTTCTCCATTTATCGCTCTGTGGAATATGTTTCTCAGCATTCGATGTAATTTATTAGACCCGTACTTAACCATTTCATTTACCACACCTCCAGGCCCTGCAGATTTATTATTTTTGAGTGTTTTTATTGTCTTCTTTACTTCTTCATAGCTTAGTTCTATCTCTTTTTTTTCCTTATTCTGTTCTTCTTCAGGATTCTCTTTCTGGAATTCTTGTCTTTCTTCTGTTAGCAGCTTCTTATAATATTCTTCCCACTCGCTTTCTGGGATATACTCTATATACATCTTCTCTCTATTGTTGGTCCTTAATGCTTTAATTATTCTCCATGACTTTGTGCTTCTAGTTCCTCCTATATACTGTTCTACATGTTCGCATGATTTTTCCCATCTCTCGTTCTTTTCTTTGTTTATCATCCTCCTCGTTTCTGCATTTTTCTCTTTATATTTCTGTAGATCTTCTTCTGATTTTGTATTCAGCCATTTTTTGTATAGTCTTTTTTTCTCCTTTATAGATTCTTTGGTTTTTCACAGATTCTACTCGTAATTTTATGTTTCTTATTCTCGTTGTCTCTCTTTACCTAATGCTTCTAGGGCCGCCTGTTTGCCGATCTAATCGTCGTCTGTATAGGTCTCTTATCCTTTCGTCTTTCAGTAAGTGTATTTTGTATTTTATTTCTTTGTCTGCTTTTTCGGTTATCTCATTAGTATTTCTGTTTTCTTTATCTATTGTTCCTTTTTGCTTTATTGTCTTATACCACGGTACTTTTATATTTGCTATTAATAGTCTATGGTCTGTTCCACATTCTGCCCCTCTCTTTACTCTTACGTCTTTTATTTATCAATTCCTATATTATTACCAAATTTCAACTTTCTATGTCGAATAGTTTCGGAGAAAATCCGGTGTGACAGACGGACGGACGGTTCCGTACGGAACACTAAAAAAATATTTTAAAGGTTATTAAGTGAATGATACAAAAGAACGGCGATTATATATTTTTGTTGTATTTTAAATTAAAAGAATTTTTTTTTTTAAATATGCTTTAAATGTTAACAGGATAACTTCACTAAAAATAATTCAATCTGCAAAAATAAAAATTAATCTTGTAAAATAATATAAAAGTTAAACATTATCGTAGGATTTTTTTTTTCAAAAATAAAAAATTTACGGTGTTTCAAAAGTTAGTCGCAATTTGCGACGAAAAAAATTATGTTTAATTATATTATTTATAAAGCATTATCTATTAGAGAATTTTTAAAAAACCTCTCGACGTTTTGTACAAGAAGTGCTCATTAAGATTTAAAGAAAAAGTTAAAAAATATTAAAAACTGACTGAGTTATATTGTAGACATTGCATTGAGACAGGTAGCGGTCCCAATCCGACGCCAGGTCACAGTTAAGGCTATAATTTTGTAATGAAACGGAATTTTCTTACATTCTTGAATAATTGTTAGAAGTATAGAGAATAAAAATCCGTAAAAAAAAATCGAATTTTTGAAAATTCGAGGAGAATGTAACCCCAAAACCATATTTTCGAAACCAACTAATTTACGTATACAGTTATCCAAATGAAGCGTACCTAAAATTGTTTAAAGAATTGAAATATTTTAAGACATATCTGATATCTGTATTGCTAAACATTTTTGGTACGCTATGTATAAATCATAATATTGATAAATATTACCCTCATACTTATACCTAATAACCTTGAGCCACGCTGCATCTTTAGTGTTAAACTATTCAACTTTGTAGCTTAGCCCGATACACACAGTAACTTGGGCCGAGTGTTTAAATTCATAGATTGATTCATTGATGAGACAGTCTGTCAAGTAAAAATGTGCCGGCTGGTATTCTTGAAAAAATGTGTTTCGGGAACATTTTTTGCCATCAATGTATTCTTTGGTGTACTAACAACGACGCAATTACTTTAGTAAGTTGTCCAATCGCCTTTTGCATCAGTAATCGCTTGGCATCTTCGAGGCATGCTGTCGACGAGATTTTCTGCATACTCTCGCGAGACAACTGAGTTAAAGTTCTCAAAGTCTTTCCTCTGAGCTTTCTTTTTACAAGGGACCAAACGTTTTCAATAGGGTTGGCGTCCGGCGATTGTGAGAGCCACTCTAGTATCTTATCGTGGGCCCAAGCGAGCCGCTTCGCGACGTGATCGTCGTCTTGCAAAGGTTTCTTCAACGTGCTTCGGAATTTGACATTATGAGTACGAAGATGTTGTCGAATGGTCTCATGGAACACATTCAAACCCGATTTTCTTAATTTTCCGCTCCTTAACGCAGCCTCAATGTCGGATCCCGTGAAAACAAAGATACTGATTTGTTTTTCGACTTTCGGAGTGACTTTGCCTATTTTGCCATATTTTTCGTCTCGTTAAAACAATTTACCCACTTCTTCACAAATGATATAGACTTTTTACTATATTTAGCAGCCGCATAACGTGTTACTTTAAGCCTCTTTGGATGGGAATAAGAAAGACTGCCTCGAACCGACGTGCAAACACGTGACTAAAATGCGTCGTAGACAATGGTTCCCTCTATCGATTTTTTGTTGAATCGCTAGAATGACATCTACCAGAAATGTGGGCACGTTCCTGTTTAACAGACTGCTTCACGTTTCGCATCTAATTTTTTATTAATATCTTGAAGATGATAATCAGATTACCCTATGAATCCTGTCAAAATATATTCTTGTTATCAGAATCTAATTCTGCTTAATTTGTTTGGGGTGCAGAACTCATGACGACGTTTATGTATGTCATATAAGACGTCTAAGACTCCCAAATGCCACTCTTTCTATACCGAGTTTGAAAATCATTTTTCTGAAAATTAAATTAACCTTTTAATTGTGAAAAAATGATTCAAGCACATTAAAAAACTATATTTTATGTGTATCATTATAATAACCATTATGTACAAAATGTTTTTTTTAAATTGAAGTCTTTCTTTCAACAGATTAAAGTGCTCACAACAAATTTACTTCATGAAACATAAACTGTTGTAAAATATGACTGTTGCATCAAAAATATTGAAAGGAAAACAATTATAAACAAACCTTAACCGGGAAGTAATGATATTTATCAATCTGAACGATTCTTTAAGGGCGTTTACCTAGTCATGAAGCCGAAAAAAAAAAAACCGTTTTTTTTTTAGAGAAAGTCTTCATTATTAGTGTTCCGTACGGAACACTTATAAGATTACTTCGGTGTCTGTCTGTCTGTCTGTCTGTCACATCCGATTTTCTCCGAAACTATTTGTCATAGAAAGTTGAAATTTGGTAATAATATAGGAACTGATGGCCTCATCAAAGCCGTGTAGTTTTGAAAGTCAAATTTTGACTTAAGGGGTTAGTTTTGGGGGGTGAAATCGGAAGTGAAAAAAACATTTTTTTAGTAGGTCATCGAGTGTGGTGTCAAATGAAAGCTTGTGAAACACGAGTAAAAAAAAAATATATATATATATATAATGTAATACTTGCGCACACTTTTCTTTGTATTATTTTTAAAAAATCTCGAAAAGTACTCATCAAAAAATTGTGAAAAAATTCTGGAATATTCTCCAGGGAGTGTAGATTGAACGAAAATTATCACGAGTGCATTACTTTTAATAATTTATCTGGTATATAAAAAAAAAACAAAAATTTCAAGGTCATCAATTTTCAGTAAAGATTAAAAACAAACTTTGTTCAAAACTCATTTGGGGTGTATTTTGTGAAGTCACTGATCATTTTATACCACCGTAACAACATTTTTTTATTTTAAAAGCAATCAACGTACGGAACACTAATTGTGCAAGTTCAACCTGCACTTGACCGGTTATATAAATTAGGTCCGAGGATCAATCTTGTCTTTGACCGAAGGATTTAACAAAAAAAATGTTTTTCATCAAATGGCATTGGTTTAAACTAAAAAGCGAAAAAATGACGTTACAGCGTTTTACATTTTTGCTAATTAAAAATAAAGTTCTTGATAAAATCAAAATTCCTTCGCTCGAAAACAGGCAATATGTATAGGGAAAATATGTACCAAATTTCCTCAAATGCGGTTCAGTGGTTCTTGAGATATCTTATATAGTTTAGAGAAAAACACGTTTAAAGTTTTAGGTTTGAAAAATCAGGTTAAAAAACAGTAATACAAAAATAAATTCTTAGCTGTAAATGAATCATGGACTTCAGGGCCATATGCTTAATCTTCAGCAGCTATTTGAGCTTCTAGAATATTAATTTGTTCTTGTCTATGACGCTTTCTAGCTTCTTTTGTTCTTTGTAGCAATTGTCGCTCAGCCAGGCCACCTCGTTCTCCGTCCACTTTAGCGGCGTACTCATGCGCATTTCGTCCACAATGAATTTCTATACCTGTCATTATATTTAAATTTAATAACTGCTAGGACTGAATTGCTACGAGCGAACTGTACAACGGTACTGAACAAAATTCCAGTTTCTAATATAGACCCTTAGAATAGCAGATGTGAATGCCTTGTTCCTTCTAAGAAAAACAATTGAAGAATCTCTTTGTATTTATATTATAAAAGAAAAAGTTTAAAATACATTAAAATCGAGTTAAGGTCGGCGAAGGCTGATCCGAGAGCAGCTGCTCGCTACCTGCTCCTAAAACTCTACGCGACGGCACTTCTACAAAACTGCTATAACTTCGTCAATTTTTAACCGATTCTTATGAAACTTACATTCTTATATTCTTAAGATATCAGAAAAGAAAATGTAAAAAATCAAAAATCGAGTTTTCTGACCCAGATGACTAGGTATGTACATCCCCTTAAAGTGGTATATTAAAAATAAAGAATATAAAGCACACATTGAAATATTAGTCCCGAAATTAAAAACCTAAAGAACTTCAAGCGGCCGTATTTTCTTTGCCAACATACATGTTTTTCTAGAAAAAATCTAGTGAAGTGATTTATTAATTACTGCTACCTGTTACAAGTAAAGTTTAACTGAAAGAACACCCGTTATAACTTCTAGTTACTGATTGGTTTAGGAGCGAATAAACTAATACATGATTGTGATAATTTCAGCTGATTTCAATTATTGTTAATTTTTTCCAGATCACAAGACACTCGTCAATTTTTAAAGTGCTTCGTTTCCTTTTGCAAAAAAGTAAATTTCGTAAGCACTTCTAATACCTTTAAAAAGGATTCAAGGAAGCACACTTTTTTGAAACAAACTTTTCCGTTTGCGTTAGGGATACTGTTTGTCACAAATGCTACTATTTTCAAAAAGTAAAGGTGTTAAAATAGTTAAAAGTGGGAAAACTTCGAAGTTTTACACGGGGAGAACAGGGCGATGATTATGATACTTCCAGTATTGGAAGCAATGAATCGTTATTTGAAAGGTAAGGTCTAGGAAGCTACAGCTGAAAGATGGTCGGACTAGCCCGATTCGAACTCAGACTTTATAGATATTTTTAGAGAATAACTAAGTGTTTTATCAGTTATGACATTGTTTGAAACTATAAACTTTGTGATTTCAACCAGTCAAGCACGTCCATTGGTCAATTTAAGACATATTTAGTTATTCTACTGTGCAATTGCCCATAATATCCAAAGTCTTAGTCTTTCGGGGTAGTTTGACCCTATAAACATCATATTTTTATTGGAATAACATCTTCGTTCTGGCGGGCTTCGTTGGCGCGGTGGATTTAGAACCTGCCAAGTGACCCGAAGGTCGCTGGTTCAAATGCGGCATTAACGGCTGAGTGTTGTGACGTCCCAAATTTTAAATCATATATGCAAGCTCGAGGCTAATACGCTAAGTTCGTGAGGCTAATAAAATAAAAAAAAATCTTCGCCCTCAAAAGGACTATACAATTCAACATTACATAAGCTTCTTATAGTTGCCCTCCAGCTTTCATGAAGAGCTCGAAGCTACTTAGCATACGAGATACATGAATTAAAAAATAACTAGAGTCAAGCAAGCAACTTACACTGTGCAACATTTTCGAGGTCGTCGAATGTAAACTAAATTCTAATTTCAGTTTCTGGAAGTGCCCACCCAAACTAGCAAAACCCTATTTGGGTTTTGATAGTTTAGTTCGAGTTTTTTTTTGCCATCATCAATTTTTTTTGCTCGAGCTTTGGTTTTGCACGGCTATATCTCGTAAATTACTGGGAATTTCTCAATGCAATCTTCAGACGAAATGTTCTTCACACTAGAATACACAATTTTTGTGAACATGTCGAGGCCAGATTTTCACTCTTTCGGGGTGTTTTTAGTGCAGAAAGCCCGAAAAAATGCAATTTTTTCACATTCTCGACCATAACTCACAAACCGTGCATATTTGAGCATAACTGTCTTCGACAAAAATGTTCTCTGCATAAACACGAGTAACTTTGGTGAACATTGCAATAACCTACAATCGATCCTTATAGTTCTTTTGGCCATTGTAAGGAATTTCGCCACGCGCACTGTGCTAGTATTGGTACAGTACCATATATCGAACACGTGCCCATGTTAAGTATATGGCACTGTACCAATACTAGCACAGTGCCCGCCAATTCCATACTAGTGTTGGTATGGATTGTTGCACAGTAGGAACTTAGTTCGTTGTCAATTTTTCGTGTGTGTATACGTGTGTTTAAAATTGATTATACGTTTTTTTGCCTTTTTTTAAATTTTGAATTTTCAATCGCTCTATAAAATGGATAAAACTTTGTGAAATAAACTTTAACACAAAAAAGATATATTTGCTGATGAAAGCTGAAATTTTGGTGTGAAATGTACTATTTGGTGGCGAAATTCCTTACAACGGCCAAAAGAACTATAAGGATCGATTGTAGGTTATTGCAATGTTCAGCAAAGTTACTCGTGTTGATGCAGAGAACATTTTTGTTGAAGACAGTTATGCTAAAATATGCACGGTTTGTGAGTTATGGTCGAAAATGTGAAAAAAAAAGGCATTTTTTCGGGCTTTCTGCACTAAAAACACCTCGAAAGAGTGAAAATCTGGCCTCGACATATTCACAAAAATTGTGTATTTTGGTGTAAAGAACATTTCGTCTGAAGATTGCATTGAGAAATTCGCAATAATTTACGAGATATAGCCGTGCAAAACCAAAGCTCGAGCAAAAAAATTAATGATGGCAAAAAAAAAAAATTCGAACTAAACTATCAAAACCCAAATAGGGTTTTGCTAGTTTGGGTGGGCACTTCCAGAAACTGAAGTCAGAATTTAGTTTACATTTTATATGTTGCATTGTGTTAGTAACAAAATTCAGTAATCAGTATTAATTAATTTATGATTAAAATACACAATAGGCACCTCAAGCTGTTTGTCATTTGAAAACTGATGTTAAAGTATAATAAGTGCTACTTAGAAACAATTGATCATATAAAAAATAACCGGTCAAGTGCAAGTTAAACTTGCGCAATTAGTGTTCCGTACGTTGATTGCTTTTAAAATAAAAAAATTTTGTTACAGAGGTATAAAATGATCAGTGACTTCACAAAATACACCCCAAATGAGTTTTCAACAAAGTTTGTTTCCAATCTTTACTGAAATCTGATGACCTTGAAATTTTTGGTTTTTTTTATATACCATGTAAATTATTAACGGTAATGCACTCGTGATAATTTTCGTTCAATCTACACCCCGTGGAGAATATTCCAGAATTTTTTCGAAATTTGTTGATAAGTACTTTTCGAGATACGGCCCGGGACAGCGATTTTTCGCGAATTTTTAAAAATAATACAAAGAAAACTGCGCGCAAGTATAATATTATATATATATTTTTTACTCGTGTTTTCACAAGCTTTCATTTGACACCACACTCGATGACCTAGTAAAAAATTTTTTTTTTCACTTCCGACTTCACCCCCCAAAACTAACCCCTTAAGTCAAAATTTAATTCTCAAAACTACATGGCTCTGAAGAGGCCATCAATTCCTATATTATTACCAAATTTCACCTTTCTATGTCAAATAGTTTCGGAGAAAATCGGGTGTGACTGACAGACAGACAGACAGACAGACAGACACCGAAGTGATCTTATAAGTGTTCCGTACGGAACACTAAAAATACCACGGTCAAGTTCTGAACAATGATTCCATACATTTTTTAAATAAATTTGTAATAACATGGAGTTAACTGAAACCTAATTATAAACATAATTGCTTTCCACTTTTATGCCTTTCATCTCTACAATTCTATTTAAGGCTATACTTTGCGATATAATAATACCGTGTGTCCCAAATAGGTGTATTGTGACTTTAGAAACTATGAGATCCAAACACAGTCAAATGAAAACAGTTAACTGCTTAGTCGCTACCGTCGAGATTCTACTGAATGGAAGGAGAGTGAATAATATTCGATATGCTGATGACACGGTCATATTCGCTAACAGTCTGCAGAACCTGCAATTTTTTTTTTATGGGTCTAACACACGTGCTGCAGGGAAGTCCCTAAAGCGCTCCAGGACCGGCACGTGTGCGAAAAAAGCAATTCCCGTTGTTCTTGAATCGCTGTCAATTGTACTCGGTGGGAAACACAGCCCTGGGTAAATTATTCCAAACGGATGATGTTCTCCATATAAAAGACTGCTTGAAAAGCGTTGTACGCGGAGTAACAAGCTGAACCTCTTACGGATGTGAAATATTAGCGCGATGTGTATTTCTATCATGCACCGCTCTGGGAAGAATTAAGCACTTTCCATGAAAATACTTGTAGAACAGACTCAAGTTGCCAACCGTTCTTCGATGTTCCAGCGAATCAAGGCCGCCGGTCAGTTCCAGGTCTCCAATCAGACGAACAGCCCTTCTCTGAACAGAATGCAACAAATGCAGTATATGTTTGGGAGCGGAGCCCCAAACATGGGAGCAGTATTTCATAGTTGGTCGAATTTCAGCTTTGTAAAGAATTAACAGTTGTTGTGGAGTGTAAAGCTTTCTGGTTCGAAATAATATTCCCAACTTTTGAGAAGCTCTCCTTGCTATGCCTGCAACATGTTCATGCCAGGACATATTTGCTCCCAAATTAACGCCCAACAAATTGAGTGACGATACTAGGGGAATGGAGTGCCTCGACATAACTATGACGGGTTCAGCAACGTTAACTTTTTAGAAAAAACTGCCGCCTGGGCTTTTGTAGCGTTAAATTCCACTTGGTTACTGTCACCCCAAGAATTTCTTTCAAGTCTTGGTTAAGTTGAAGGATCTCCTGCTTTCTGCGGATATTTGCCTGAGTAGCCGATGTCCGAGCGTTCAAAGTGAATGAAGAGATAAGCGTACTGTCATCTGCAAAGCTGTAGATTGGATTCCCGGTCTTTTCCAGCAGATTGTTAATGTAAATGAGAAAGAGAGTACGAGACAGTATGGAGCCTTGGGGCACACCGACGTTGATAGTGAAGGTGTTAGAAAGAGATCCGTCGACTGTCCCTCCTAAAGAACGCTCTCTAAGGAACAATGAGAGCCACAAACAGAACTTTTCAGAAATACCACAAGAGCGTAGCTTAGCCAACAGTCCATCGTGCCAAACACGGTCAAATGCCTTGGATATGTCAAGAGCAACCTCTCGAGATTCTCCAAAGTGTTCAATTGCTAAATTACTAACGGACAGAGTGACGTGATAGAATGGCGACCTGCAGCCAGAGATATGGTGTCGATATTAATTCACATAAAACAAAGTTAATGGTTATTAGTAAGAACAACTTGCCTAACTGTCATTTAGAAATCAAACCAGAAAAGTACCGAACGAGTAAATAAGTACACATACTTGGGCAGTAACATCAATGACTAACGGGACCACTCGCAAGAAATAATGAGCCGTATAGCTCTATATTCACAAGCCATAACTTGACATTGGACACAAATGTGAGGTGTCTGCATTGCTACGTGATCTCCATTTTGTTTTGTGGAGTGGAGACTTGGACCCTGATGAAGGCAACAAGTAAAAGATTGGAAGCCTTTGAAATGTGGCTATATCGTAGGATGCTGACAGAGAGAGCACTGGATTAAGTTTACAAGTGACATGGAACGTGATATGTACGGTGCACAAAGGAAGGTATGGAGGATGCGGGAAAATAGAAAATAACCAGTTAATGAATACTTAGAAACAAGAGAAATCTCGACTGAGACATAGGAAACATACTTCAGAGAACTTTATGAGACCGATGAAATCAACGACATGGAGGAATATAAAACAGAATCTAAAGCGAGCTTTGAGGAAACAGAAGTAATAACAATAATAAAGAAATTAAAGAACAGAAGGACACCAGAAACGGATGGAATACCGACCGAACTGTTGAAATATGGTGGCCAGAAACTCGCAAGAACCTTACAACTTTGTTCAGAAAAATAATAGACACAACGGAGGTACCGAATAACTGGCACTACAACCCCGATCTTCAAGAAGGGACAAAAAAAAACCTGTCTAGAAGACTCCAGAAGAATAGCTTTCCTAAATACAACAATAAAATTGTTCACAGGCCTGTCGAATTAGAAACTTGAGTCACAGATAAAAAATAGAGAACAGGGGTTCCGGAAAGATAGATTTACCACAGACGCAATATTCATTATGCAACAAATTAAA
Organism: Pachyrhynchus sulphureomaculatus; assembly: GCA_019049505.1. NCBI lineage: Eukaryota > Metazoa > Arthropoda > Insecta > Coleoptera > Curculionidae > Pachyrhynchus > Pachyrhynchus sulphureomaculatus. The sequence continues at coordinate 75,735,428 of CM032452.1, read as the reverse complement.
GAAAAAGCAATAGAGTACCATAAGCCATCGTACATATGGTTCATAGACTTAACTAAAGCCTTCGACAAAGTTCGACTCAATGACGTAATACAGACGTTGACGCAGAAAAAGACACAGGTAAACACTGTAAAAGTCATAAAGAACTTGAACATGAAAAATAACACGAAATTAAAACACGCGAGAATACTACAACCCGAACTAACGCCAGGAGGAATTAGACAACGAAACAGCCTCAGTCCGTTTTTGTTCAGTCTTTTAATGGACAAAATAATAGAAGACGTAGAGTCACTAGGAATGGGATACAGAATTACTCTGATTTGTTACTCAAACGATGTAGCGCTGATAGCCGAAAGCGAAAACGACCTGCAGAGGAAACTTTTTAAATTTTATCAAGCCTATCGACAGCTTAATATGAGCATATCAATTGAAAAGACGAAAAGCATCACTATCGCCAAAGAGCCCATAAGCTGCAATCTCGTAGTAGAGGGTATATCTATTGAACAGCTAACTCAGTTTAAATACCCTGGTGTGGACTTATCAAGCTATCCCAACCCAATTAGAGACCTTAGAGGGTTAATTAAGAAAGCAGCAGTTATCTCAGGCTGTTTAAGAAATATTGTAAGGTTAAAATATACAAGACTTGCATCAGAACCATACTTATCTACAGTATAGAATTACGAGAAGATACCAATAAACAAAAAGTATGTTATATACCGCCAAAATGAAACCCTTAACAGCGATAGTTGGTATAACAAGGAGGGATAGGATACAAAATACAGACATCAGGGAATAATGTGGCGTACAAGACGTAGTAAGATGAGGAAAACAAAGAAAAAGACAGGGGCATAATCACGTAAAAAGAATGGAGGGGCACAGACTACCAAGGATCGCTCTGGAAGGAAAACCAGCAGGCAAGCGTCCACCGAGAAGACCACCAAAAAGATGGAGAAAGAGTTGGCAATCTACTTCTCAAGAAATCCCAAAACCTCAGAATTAACAGATCATTAGATTTATAAAAAGTATAAGAAGAAGAGAAGAATAAGCCCTTACCAAAAAATGTCTGTAGAATGTACTCTTTTTTTTCAATATTAATGAAAGTAAGTTAAAAAAATAATAAAAACTAAACCAATTAAGTATTATGAGGGCCAACAGATACAAGCTGTTATTCAGCACAAATATATCCTTTTATTATCTCCGTAGAAAGAGAGGAAGATGACATATATGACCCGTCACTCCTAAAGAAAGCAATGTTAAAAAAACATGATGCTTAGTCAAATGCGGTTTGAAATAAAAATTGCTCCGTTAAACTATTATTTGGAACCAAAATAAATGTTATGTCATACTGATTCCTTGTTATCAAGGGGGCAAATACTACATCATTTTTACCAATATCTTAAAAATACAAAAATGGACACAGTTTTCCATTAAGAAAAATTTCTAACTGAAAAGCATCTGTACTATAAACTGGGTTGCAAGGCATTCGACCGTGTTTGGCACGTCGGATCGTTGGCTAAACTACGCTCTTATGGTATGTCTGAAAAATGTTGATTATGGCTCTCGTGTTTCCTCAGGGAGTGTTCTTTACGAGTGGCAGTCAACGGATTTCCTTCTAATATCTTCAGTATCAGTCACCTACTATCTTTCTCATTTACATTAGTAGAAAACCAATCTACAGCTTTGCAGATGACAATACGCATTGCTTCATTTACTTTCAACGCTCGAACGCTACTTATGTAAATACCAAGCAGAATTTAACGGTACAAAACGCTACAAAAACTCAAACGGAAGCTTTTCCTAAAAAAGTTAAACGTTGTTGCACCCGACTTAGTTATGTTGGAACACCCCATTCCTCTAGCATCATAATTCAATTTGTTATCGATAACTGATAGTTATTGGAATCTGGTAGTTATCGTAAAATTTACAGTGATTAGTAAATTGATAGTTATCGATAGTTAGCATAGTAACTATTAAGATTTTGATAGATATCATTCTTCAACTTTCTAAAAATACTTGAATTTCGCAAATGTTTACAATACCTAAATCTCTAGAAAAATAATACGATAAGCTTATCAAACCTAGATTTTGGCGGTTTTAATTTAGGGTAATGCGCAGCGTTCTCGTAAAGCCAGGTAAAACAGGAAAAACTATTTTTCTCAGTTATTGTTTCCAAAATAGAAAATACTGATTTTTATTGCAAAGTGATTTAAACGACCTCTGTATAATAATAAACAGATTTTGTTTATATAATAGTTTGTTTTTTGCGACTTACGATAAAAATACTGTTATCGTAATTATTTACATAAACAAATTAGGTTTTTTTAAAAACGTATTAAATTTTTCTAGATATCATATAATCGTTTATTCTAATTTAAGTGGTGCAAATTCTTAATATAGCAAGTTTAGTTCAGAAATACGAAATAAACGGGTAGGAACTGCCATATTCCACTAAAAACTAATACGAGTAAAGTGAATAGTTAATTGTGTGAATTTTCATATTTCTTTATTGTAATTATTGTAAGCAGTAAATAAGCACTTTCGGCAAACCGACTTTTAACACTCAATAACAGAACCACATGCCATGTAAGCTACTTCCAATTACTATTGAACATTCACTTTGACAAGTGATAATAGTTTACTGTTTGTGTTTTTTTTTTCTTATAAATAAAGGTGAGAAAACTGATAGCGAGAGTGTCTAGCATTTTTTTTTTGTTTTCAGAACAACAAATCTAAAGCTCCTCAGCTCCAGCACACCCGCCATGACTGCTCAAGGTCAGCTGGCCGAACCGCCGAGCCCAAAGGCCATCAAAGACCCCAAAGTCCACACGACCTCCAAGGCTCGCCAAAAGAAATTTCTCCGACACTTTCCGAATGTCGAGGAAGACGAAAAGGTGCTCAATCACTACTCGTGTGCTCTAATCGGTGATATTTTACTTCAAGGTCACCTGTACATTACGAAGAACTACTTTGCCTTTTATTCCAATGTTTTTGGATATGTTACTAAGGTAAGACTGAATTTTCATAACTCGAGATTTACAAGGTATCTGTAAAAGAAAGCACGCAAAGCCTAAAATAATCACTTATCTAATTAGTAGTTAATCGATTGTTCGTTGCTGTTCATCATCATCATCATCATCATTAGCTCTACCATAGTCGGATGTAAGGTTCCCCAAGTTGTCTCCAATGAGCTTTGTTGTTTGCTTTTTTGCATCCAATCATGTCCATCTTGTCTGTAGTCTACCTCTGCATCTTTTGTGTTCTCTAGGCCTCCATTCAACTATACGGCGTGTCCATCTGTTATCATTCATCCCTGCGACATGTCCCGCCTAATTCCACTTTAATATACATATTCGTTGTATTACATCTGTCACTTTTGATCTTCTTACGATACGATCTTGGAGTCTAATATTTAGCATTCTTCTCTCCATTGCTCTTTGGGTTAGCTAGAGTGTATTTATTATACTTCTATTTAAAGCCCACGTTTCGGTGCCATATGTTAATTCGGGCAGTACATATTGATCGAATAGTCTGGCTTTTATTGTATTTAGAATGTCTAATTTAAATGTAGATTGTAACCTTCCGAACGCAGACCAAGCTAACGAAACTCTTCTATCCAAGTCAGCCCTTAAATTATTTTTTTGATATTTCGATTTTTTGTCCTAAATATATGAATGTTTGTACCTTTCCTATTCTTTTACCTTCTATTAATAGTTCCTGGTTGTTACCTTCACTTTCGTTATTCAATTATTTGGTTTTGGTGAAGTTTATTTTTAGACCTATTTCTCGAGACTTGTTATTCAACTCCATCGGCATTTCTTGCAATATTCTTCTTTGGTGTTGACGATTAGAGTGACATCATCTGTGAACCTTAAGTGATTTATTCGTTCACCGTCCGTTAGTATTCCTTTATTTTCCCACTTTATCGATTTTAACATGTCTTCTAGAGTCAACGTGAACAGCTTTCGGGACATCGAGGCGCCTTGTCTAAATCCTCTTTTAATTTTGATTTTATTTGTTTTTTCTTCAAGCATTATTTGCGTTGTTGCATTTTTCTTTAGGTATTCAAGAAGAGTTGTGCATCTTTCATCGACTCTGCTGTTGTTTAAGGCGTTAAAAACTGCCCATATCTCTACGGAATCAAATGCTTGTTCGTAGTCAACCATTGCTATTCACAAGGTGACCTTATATCGATTTGCTTCTTCCACTAGCAATCTAATTGTGCTGTATCTCGGTCTAAATCCCGCTTGTTCACGTGGTTGATAACTGTCTAATTTATTCGCTAATCTATATGTTGTAATTCTAGTGAGGATTTTGTATAGCACCGATAACAAGCTGATGGGTCTATCTTTGCTGTTGAGGTACCAAAAATAACAACTCCCGAACCAACTTGTTTCACGATTCGAAGATGATTCATTTTTTAATTCTGACATACATTTTCTCACATTTTTTTTTTTTAATTTCAGCTACTGATTCCGATACTTACTGTCGAAGAAATAACCAAAGAGAAAACAGCTAGGATAATACCAAACGCGGTCGGAATAACGACGAGCGAGGACAAACATATTTTCGGAAGTTTAATGTCAAGAGATAGTACGTTAGCTTATATGAAAACAGTTTGGGAGAAAGCGAAGAGCGAAGAGGCATTACCAGAACCGGAAATCACTGTAAGTACGAAAGAGGAATATAAAAATCAATATTGCAAAAACAAAAAATGAAAGTTTCTCTATGGGTACATCTAATGAGACAGATGAAGGTCCATATTTTTCGACAGGCTCCACTGTTGTATTATTGTCTATGATACTTCGTAGACTGACAATGACCTACTCTACGTTGGTTGCATCGGTATTGAAAAAAAAAAACAAACGCTTCTTTCAGATACAGATTTTTCGCCTTCCGCCGTAGATAGGAGCCGAGCTTAAAAATAAAAACCGGTGAGACTTGCGCAAATAGTATTCCGGAGCGTGATAAAATAAAATCCTTACCTAGGCTAAGTTAATTAGGTCCCCGACATTTTAAGACCCAATACGTGTTTTCACGTTTTTTTCTTAGTCAATAATGTATACTAGTTATAGCATCTTAGCTACCTAATAGCCAGTAAATCAATCTAGCTAGAATCTAGTAATAAAAGTGTAAAACAAATATTTATTACCTAAATATGTGTTGAATTATAAATAGAGTCGCCATTCGGTTACAGTAATGTACACTTAAATATTACAAAAACCTTAAGTGCATCAAGAAACATAGTTTCCATATTTATTTTTTTTAATACCAGATAAATTATCAAACGTAATGCATTCGTGATAATTTTCGCTTAATCTACACTTTATGGAGAATATTCCAGAATTTTTCAAAATTTTTTTGTTAGTACTTTTCGAGATAGGGCGGGGGACATAGATTTTTGACCATTTTTTAAAAATAATAAAAAGAAACGTGTGCGCAAGTATTATATCATATATATTTTTAAACTTATCTTTTCACAAGCTTTCATTTGGCACCCCATTCTATGACTCTGTCAAAAAATTTTTTTTCACGTCCGGTTTTACCCCTCAAAACTAACCCCTTAAGTCAAAATTTAATTTTCAAAACTACACGGCTCTGATTGGACCATCAATTATTATATTTGTGTCAAATTTCATCTTTCTATATCAAATAGTTCCGGAGAGAATCGGGTGTAACAGACGGACAAAAAGACGAACTAACAGAAGGACACCCAAGTGATCTCATAAGTGTTCCGAACGGAACACTAACAAAAAATGTTTATACAGCCGTCATGTCCGGTTGGAGACAGGTTTTGTCCACCGGGAAACTTGTCTCATAGGGTCATGTTATGTATTTTGACAATTGCTAAAACTGCACATGCAATGATGACTTCTTTTTTCTTTCAGGAGCCGGATCAAGATTCCTCAGAATCCGGTGAAAGTGGCAGGGAATCACCACCTCTCGAATCAGTTCCTTCAGGTACAGAAGTGTTGGCCAGTGCAAAATTCGATAGAATTAAAAAAGAAAGTATTCGAAGTCAGAGCGAAGGTAGGTTCACTTGATTTTTTGAAAATAATAAGTCAGTAGAACAAAACCTCTTTGCTTAAAATGACCAGATACCAGTTAATTACATCACACTGCAAAAAAATAATTACATGCATAATTCTGGGTCCATTTTTACGTATAGTCAATAACTTTCGAAACATTTATGTAAATTTCCATAAAATTTTGTAAACAAGATTACACAGATATGTGATTTGTGTAAAGTTCCATTATTCACAAGAATATTTTAGCTCTTTAGGGATTTTCCTGCAGCACGTGTACTACGCTCATAAAAAAACTCTTAACAGCACAATCAAGACTAAATACTCAAATTCCTTCGGCGACTTCTTCATAGTGTAATTTACTAAATATATAACTACTACATCGCGTCTGTATCCTAAGCGTCTTTTTTTATTAAAGATCATGCATAAGCTTGGAATGTGACAAAATAGTGCACTTTTATGCGACCCCCGTCAATACAGAAGTTTTTTTTTTGTTCTTCATTTTATCATAAATTTGTAAACTATTTGTAGGTTCTTTACTAGAAAGAAAAGGTTCCAAAGGCTTCATAAGAACCCTCAAAGATGCCATAACTGAATTCAGAAAGCTGCCCAGGCAGAGCTTGATCTTAGTTGCTACTACACTTCTTCTTATTCTATTATTCCTGTCAGCCGCTGTACTTCTATATAGGATAAATAAAATTCAAAATAGGTAAGGCATATCCCTAAAACATTAACTAACAAGATTTAACTATAAAACTGACAAGTAAGCTAACTAAAACTATGTTGATGTGCAGCACAAAATTAAAAAATGAATAAACTATTAAAAATTATGTTCAAATTCGACATAATATTAATTTTCTCGTTTCTTTAGTGATATTTGCCGTATAAAATATAACAGTGTGAGAAACAAAAACCGATTAAACAACCAGAAATCTTGAATTCAAATAAAATCGGGTCTAAGAATAAAACCCTTTTAGTGAATCTGGCCATAAAATGACAACAAAAATTGTAAAATTTAATGATGGGTAGCCTATATATTTATGTGCTGGAATTTTAGATCTAATAAGAAGCAGATGACAGTACGATTATCTCTTCATTCATTTTGAACGCTCTGACATCGGCTGCTCAGGCGAGTGTCCGCAGACAGCGGGAAGTTGTTCAACTTAACAAAAACCTAGAAGAAATTCTATCTTGGGATGACAGTAATCAAGTGGAATTTAAGGCTACAAAAACTCAGGCGGCAGTTTTTTCTAAAAAAGTTAACATTGATGAACCCGACATAGCGGGGCACTCCATTGCTCTAACATCGTCACTCAATTTGTTAGGCGTTAATTTGGGAGCAAATGTGTCCTGTCATGAGCATGTTGCGGGCATAGCAAGGAGAGCTTCTCAAAAGTTGGGAATATTATTTCGAACCAGAAAGCTTTACACTCCAGAACAATTGTTAATTCTTTACAAAGCTCAAATTCGACGAACTATGGAATACTGCTCCCATGTTTGGGGCTCCGCTCCCAAACATACACTGCATTTGTTGGATTTTCTATTCAGAGAAGAGCTGTTCGTCTGATTGGAGACCCGGAACTGACCGGCGGCCTTGATTCGCTGGAACATCAAAGAACGGTTTGCGACTTGACCCTATTCTACAAGTATTTTCATCGAAAGTGTTCGGAGGATGTGGCCTGTTTAATTCCGCCTAGAGCGGTGCATGTTAGAAATACACGTCGCGCTGATACTTCACATCCGTATGAGGTTCAGCTTGTTACTCCTCGTATAACGCTTTTCAAGTAGTCTTTTATATGGAGAACTTCATCCCTTTGGAATAATATGCCCAGGACTGTGTTTCCCACCGAGTACGATGTACAGCGATTCAAGAACAACGTGAATCGCTTTTTCCGCACACATGTCGCTCCTGTAGCGCTTTAGGAACCTCCCTGCAGCACGTGTACTAGACCCATAAAAAAAAATTATATTAATATAAGGACTATGTGATTTTAATTGGGAATTTCTTTTAGTAGGAAAAACTTTTGCCTTCAGAAATATCTTATTAAAAATATTTAAATCTAACAACTGATGATTCTGTGGTTCGTTAATTGTGACGTGATTAACTTATTATTATTAAATTCACGGTTTTTATTTAGAATCAAATTTTTTTATGCAAACAGTATTAATTAAATACGAACACAAAAACAAAATGTCTTACAAACGCACCTAGTTCGATATTAGAAAAATGAAAAATCCGACTTATTTATGACGTTTCTATTAATTGTTGATTTTTATTTTTAGGTATTCTTTATCGCTACAAGGTATTCCTGTATCGTCTCAAGACGTCTATGGTGATCTCCTGCAGTGGCAGACACATCTTCATTCCAAATCTGCAGATGCAGTAAATAATTTTCTCGATACTAATTTAGATCAGATTGCTAAAGTAAGTAGAAATTATTTTTCAGTTAAGGAAAACTATCAAATACAAAGTAAAAGAATTAGCAAAGTATTCCTCTACTAATTTCTTCAGTCGCAAAAAGAATTGAAATAAAAAAACGGTGCCAAACCAATGAGTTTTAATGTCTGTCGAATTATTTCTTAAGATTCTTTAAAATTTAAAAAAAATCAGTAAAGTGATTTACCCAACACTACCCTCGTATACACGGAGTTCTAATATAAATACTGAATTTGTCTTTCTTATAATAAAAAAAAACCGGTCTAGTACAAAAATATATATATATATATATATATATATATATATATATATATATATATATATATATATATATAAACCTGTCAAAAGCGGCCACAAAAATTTAAAAACATTGGCCGTTTAAGACAGGTGGCCGTTATTCCCAGGTTTTGCGCCCTACAAATAAAAGACATATTTTTCTATTTTTAAACACTTTCTTTATTTTACTAAATACACACAGATTGAAAAGTTAAAATGATTTAATAATATAAAAAAATTTAGAAATATTGGCCGTTTAAGACAGGTAGCCGTTATTTCCAGGTTTTGCGCCCTACAAATAAAAGACATATTTTTCTATTTTTAAACATTTTCTTTATTAGTTGTCCAGACCTCTTTCAAATTTACATCTGCGGACTCATCAGAAACAACTGATTTAAAAGTAATATTGTGCCGTTTCCAGAAACTTTCCAATCACCCATTTGATGCAGCGAAATTTTCTACTTTCAAGTGGCTTGACGCCTCCAGTGCTTTTTGTTTGAGTAGTGGTCCAGATATTGGAACTGCTTTATTCCTGGCCTTGTAAAACCAATTGTAGACAACTTGATCCACTGCTTTTTTCTCCAAGTTAACACCCTCTTTAAACATCTTTTTTAGTTCACTTTTATTTTTTAATATATCGAGAATTTGCCTTTTTTCAACCTAGAACTTTTCAGCCAGTTTTCGCGAACTTAACGCAAACTTTTCACTTTCAGCGATGATAATAATTTTGTCTTTTAGTGACAAACGTTTTCGTTTCAGCGACATTATTAAGAACGTGTTCAGTACGAAGACAACTTTAAAATAATGGAATAAACAGAAAACTTCAAATTTAAACCAGATAATTTTAACAACAATAATGGGTATTTCCTTAAATAAATTGCCCAGTTATAGTAGTATTAAAACTAAAAGGTGGCCGTTAACACAGGTTTCACTGTATATATATATATATATATATATATATATATATATATATATATATATATATATACGAGGCTGGTTTGAAAAGTCCGTGCAAAGTCCGAGAGATGGCACCACCGGCGCGTATCGAGGTCATGTTTAGTTAGTAGCATCTCTTGAATGAACGCACACCAAGTTTCAGCCATATTGGTCTATTTCTTTGTGTTTGGCATTTGTGTGAATCAAGGAAGTCGAGTGATTTTCAAGAAATGGACGAAAAAGAATTTCGTGTGGTGATTAAACATTACTTTATGAAAGGCAAAACGCCTCAGGAGACTAAAGAGAAGCTTGATAAACATTAAGGTGACTCTGCACCTTCGACAGTTTATAAGTGGTTTCAAAATTTTCGGACTGGCCATATGGGCACAAGTGACGCTAAACGTTCTGGACGGCCTGTGGAGGTTACGACTCCAGAAATCATTGATCAAATCCATGATATGGTGATGGATGACAGAAGAGTTAAGGTGCGTGAGATTGCTAGTGCTGTGGGCATCTCGACTGAACGGGTACATAATATTTTGCATAAACATTTGGACATGAGAAAGCTATCCGCAAGATGGGTGCCGCGATTGCTCACGCTTGATCAAAAACGGAATCGTGTGAAGTGTTGCAAGGATGGTTTGCAGCTGTTCCAGAAGAATCCGGAGGACTTTAAGCGTCGTTTCGTCACTGTGGATGAAACATGGATACATTACTATACTCCTGAGACCAAACAACAATCTAAACAATGGGTTACCAAGGGAGAATCTGCACCAAAAAAGACGAAGACCGTTCCTTCGGCCGGAAAGGTTATGGCGACTGTCTTTTGGGATTCGCAAGGGATAATCCTCATCGACTATCTGGAAAAGGGTAAAAACTATTACAGGTGAATATTATTCATCGTTATTGGACCGTTTGAAAACCGAGCTGCAAGAAAAAAACGCCCGCAATTGGCCCACAAGAAAGTCCTTTTCCATCACGACAACGCACCAGCACACACTTCAGCAGTTGTGGTCGCAAAATTAATGGAAATAGGATTCCAACTCGTTTCACATCCCCCCTATTCTCCAGACTTGGCTCCCTCGGACTACTATTTGTTCCTCAATTTAAAGAAATGGCTGGCGGGACAAAGATTTTATTCAAACGAGGAGGTGATTGCAGACACTAATGGATATTTTGCAGACTTGGACAAATCCTATTATTCGGAAGGGATCAACAAACTAGAACATCGTTGGACGAAGTGTATAAGCCTAAAAGGAGACTATGTCGAAAAATAAAAAAGGTTTACCCCAAACACATAAGTAGTTTTTATTTTTGCACGGACTTTTCAAACCAGCCTCGTATATATATATATATATATATATATATATATATATATATATATATATATATATATATATATATAATATAGGCTGCTTATCAAAAAAAAAAAAGTATGTCGTTAATAAACAAATTTCATGTTTCGCCGGACTTCGGCTGGACCGAACGACCAACAAACTAGAGAAAGAAATCTCGTGATACTCGTTACCGGCAACACGAAACCTGTTTTTTTATTAGATAACTCATCTTGAGGTATATATAGAACTCAACGTATGTCCGTATGTATGTGTGTACAACTCGAGAACAAGTAAATTTTCATGCAGTTTTCTTTCACGTATACGTGCATAATCTGATCAGGTTTTACACTATATTTGATTAAACTTAGTCGATAAACGAAAAAAGAAACGTGTAATAAAATAGAAAGATTTTAATTTCAAAATCATTAGTTAATAATTGCAAACGGTAGACGGCATTTCATTTGCCATCTGTGAATCTATTTTTTACTACATTGCAACCTCTATAAAGCTATCAGTCAATCAAGTATGATATAGATGGCAGAACGTGTAGCTTTCTATTTAATGGTTATAAGAACGCCAAAATTTGCGCCATTTATATAACTATTTTTAAAATGCAGAAAACTAAAATTACATTCCGACCTATGACTTTCTAAAATATAGAAAGAAGTGTAAATAGTATTATATAGATGGCAGAACGTGCATCACTCAATATTATTCAGTTTCGACCACGTTTTGACGCAGTATGCTTTCAAACCAACTTAAGGTAGTGGTGGGTAATGTTAACATATTTCTGAACGTTTTCCTTTTGTACTTCGTAAATCGTTTTGCATTGCGTACTCTACACAACAGTATTTCGTAATTGTACGTTTGATACCGTTTTACTCAGATCAGTTGATCAACAAGAACAATTCTACACTGGATGCAACCAGTTTCATGAATTCTTCTTTTTATAGTAGATTACCCGCCTTAAATGATCGATCTATTAAAAATCGTTATTTTCTCAGGTTAGGCAATCTCTTGAAGCCCTCTCTACACTTCTCGCAAGGGACAGCAAACACCCTACATCCGACAGCAACGCCACACCACTAAAAACGTCGGACACACAAACTAAATCTGAACTAGCATCAACAAGCACAGTCAATAATAATAGTTAGCATAAAAAATTCGAAAATTCCACGTATAATTATACTAGTTGAGATTAATTACGCCGTATCCTAGTATAAGGAGGTGATTTTTGTGAACATAACCTTAGCTGAGATGAGAATTACATAATTTGTCATATCAATACCGCTACGAAACGTATAGTCGTGAAATCTATGTAATTCTTCTACTTTAAGATATGATCACAAGCTTCCACCTGTAATAACATCTAAAGATTTAAATTCTAGTTCTCTTCAAATTCATATTAAGAATCGGATTCGTTATTGTCATATTAAATAAGGTTTTGAAACTTGTCACGTTGGAATTAATGTTCCGACCTTTAGAAGTCAAGATTTCTGAGGATGCGTTTCGTGCAATTATAGACGAAACGTCAAAAGACTCCTATGATTTTAAAGAGAACTAATCTTAGGTTAAGTTTTAATCCCGTAAATAAATAGTAAACCAATCAGTATTTAACTTTAAAGATAATAGTTTAACAGGTATAAAACGAAGATACAGGACGATAAAAAGTATTGTACACATGTTCATTTTACTTAAACTAGAGAGGGAGTGAATTTACATACTTTTTATATGTACTAGACTCTACAGGGTCCGCCATAAAACTTACACGATATAGAAAAAAACGCATTATTAGTTTTCTAAAAAACGTTTAATGTTGAAAGTTTCTGTGCGTTGTGTGCGTGTATTTTCCTAATATCAAATTTTAACTAAAGTATCTAGGGTGTCTTTAAAGAATTTTAAAAATATAACATAATAGGCAAATAGATTCAAACATTAAAAAAATGCAATTTAATATATTGTTTGTTACTTTTAGTCTTAATTACCTTTCAAATCTCTCTAATTTACAACCGACGAGAGATTCTGAAAACCATCACTTTAGGTTGTATCGTAACAAAATTTATTTGTTTAAAAGTAGTATATTTTTTCTTCAAAAAATAAACAAATACTTTTTATTATCCTGTATACTACTATAACACTTTGAAAGTACTTGGGATATGTGCGAAACTATGTACGTCAGAGAAAAGTTTAATTGTGCACCAAAATTTCTATTCCACTTTAGGATATAATATTTTGCCAAATAATCTATTGCCATATAATATTTAAGGGAAAATTTTACTAAAAAACTTTATTTTTATTAATGGCAGTTTGCAAGTTCGTCACGTCCTCTCTAATGAAACTTCGAAACCCTATAATATCTTTTACAAAAAATATTATGACATAAAAATCGACTTTTACAAACTGTCATTTAGTTAAACAAAAATATTCTTCACAAGCTATGAAACAAACGTATAAAAATTGTACTAATGTTTGGTGATAAAACATCTCAAAAACGGCTAACACTGATTTTAGAATTGCCTTAATACATATCTGTGTATTTTGTTTCATCTTATAAAAACAAAATTTTTCAGTAAAATTTTTTCTTAAACGTAGGAGTAAGTGCGCATCCTATAGAGTTACTAAAAATAAGCTCAAAATGAAATAAAAATACTGTCCTAGTAGTCTATATGTTAGTAGACTACCTTCTTATAAAATAGTAGCTAATTCTATTACCTATTTAGAAAATTACCCTTTTCAAACATTCGATTATTCTAAAAATAATGCTACAAAATTCCTTTTTAGATACCTTTAGTTATGGAAAACGATTACTTGTATAGGCCTAAATAATTAGTTTAACAGACAACGTTCAAACTTTAAAAATTGTTTTTAAAACTTCGGCTTTACTGATGGACATGCAACGTTGAAAAAGTCTGTTTAACAGGGAGAGGAATTTCAAAAACTTTTCTTGATACTGTGACTTGTCGTAACATTTTCATTTTTAGTCATATTTCGCAAAAATTATTAAGTACTATTATTCCGGTGGTATGTTAAAATATAAATAATCATTTATTTAGGTCAGTGGCGGCACGTCGCTCCGTGGCGTAGTAATTTGCTTGCCGTGCAGAAGGTCTCGGGTGCAATCCCGGCAGGTCGGTATACTTTATTTATTAATTTATTTAAATATATTTGGCCTGGCCACGTGCATAGGTAGTAGTTGTTTGCAGAAATGCAATAACGTCAGTGGCAGCACTACCGCGTTGTCTAAAAATTTTTTTTTATGGGTCGAGCACACGTGCTGCAGGGAAGTCCCTAAAGCGCTACAGGAGCGACACGTGTGCGGAAAGTGCTGTGAAATACAAAAATTTATGTTTTGGCACTTGGACAACATTAATGGGTATTACGAGATCCTCGCCGATATCGTATAAGATACAAAAAAAAGGGGTAAAATCCCTACTCAGACGGGGAGGTGAACAATAAAAAAAAATAGAACTACCCCGCGACATTTTTTATTTAAACACGATTTTTAAAACTTGCGCGTTGTCTTCTCTTTTTTATATTTTCAACTAGAGGCCCATAAAGCTTCTTTTAAACTAAAATCTACCTAGTTAGGCATGTTCCAGGCTAACTGCCTCTTGACCGTCTACACGCAGCTTTAAAAATAACAAAGACATGTAACGAACAACAACCTAAGCTGTAGGCGGCATTAACTTTAATTGTTGTTTTTTAATGGCGACGAAAAGTCGGATAACTGCCTGAAAGAAGCTTGAGCAATAACTAATAAAAGTTTTAATGTATTTCTGGAAGCTTTTTGGATCGTTCTTTAGAAACTCTTAGGTGTAAAAATCGCTTAATACTAATTTCAAACAAACGGTTTTTGAAATAGAAGTTTACTGTAAATAGGTGTCAGATTTTATGTATTCTCATTAAAATCCGACATTTTGTGGTATTTTTCTTAGTACAAATATTTTTCTAGGTTTTTTAATCATTACTTTTTTTGGCTAGTTCCAAAAATTGGTTTTATTATTTTTTTTAATATTGGGGTTAGTTTTTTTTTGCTAATGTTGTGTATTATATACACCTTTTTATTAGTTCAAATTTAATAGGGATAAATGTTTGACCATCCTCTTAAGAAGTTATATGAATTATTAATGGAAGAATTAGAAATCGGGTAATGCAAATATTTTTTTAACTTGCTTGGTCAAACTTTAACTTTACGAAACCGTTATTTTTAAATATTTATTAACAATTATGCTTAGTAGTTAAAAAAAGTTAGTAAAAATCTTTCCTTTAGTCTATAGTTATTTATTATTTTTTAGTTATGTATATATATATATATATATATATATATATATATATATATATATATATATATATATATTTAAAACTTGAGATTTATCGACCGACATTAGTGGGAAGAAAATCTACCGGTTGTCGATCTGTGGGATGTAAATAAAAAACTCATTTTCCTTCCTTAATACTCAATATTTCGTCAATAATTGTTTGACATTTTCAAGAGTGAACTACAAGATTAAAACACAAACACACTATAATTAGATGAAATAACAAATTCGTGGTAAAAGGAAAAAAACCCAAAAGAAAAACTTCTTCTCTTCATTTTCTTTTTCTTCTGTGTTTTTCTCCTCCTTTACCACGAACTTATTTTTTTCATCTAACTAGTACTGTGTTTTTGTTTTAATCTTGTAGTTCACTCTTGAAAATGTCAAAAAATTATTGACAAAATATTAAGTATTAAGGAAAGAAAATGAGTTTTCCATTTACATCCCACATACCGACACCCGATAGATTCTCTTCCTATTATATATATATATATATATATATATATATATATATATATATATATATATATATATATATATATACATATACACATATACATATACATATATAGGGCCGTCCCTAACACCAATGTATTTCCCTCGAGGGCTGCTCATAACTCACCAGAATATGTAAATTTGATCTTAGTGAAAAAATCTTTAGATTTCGAGATATTGACACTTTATGAATTTCGTGAACATATACACAGTTTATTGAGTGCCACAACTACAAATTTCCGTATTCTAAGATTCTAATTATTGTTACGTAATCCTGAATAACCTGACTGTGGATCACAGTTCAAAATAAAACTAACTGTGTTAAGCCTGTTACGAAGGATATTTCGTTGCTACTACACTAGCTTGTCTAATTCTATGACATATTTTTTAAACCTGTTACCAAAATAGTTTGTAAAGTGATTTACCTGCTACTTCTTTTGCAACACGTAGTTCTGAAATAAATATCGAGTTTGCCTTTCTCCCACTAAAAATACCTCAATTCAAACGTTGCAAGTAGATATTTTAGACATAAATAATTTATGGAAAGATATTAATCACAAAAAAAAGTTTAGAGCAAAAAGATTTTCAGAGATATTTACAACTGAAAGCTGACATTTCCCTCTATACAGTTTTTCTGCTAAAATTTAAAATATAGAAAAAATAATGCAATTTTCGGATTCCTCGGCTCAAAAAACCCTGAAAATAAAGTATAACGCGATATACACGAAGAACTCCCTCTTCTACCTCGTTAATTTCTTACAGATTTGACCATACCTCGACTCCAAGAATTCTAACGAGTATAATACGATATATACAAAGCAACTCATATCACCTGCTCCTCTATCTCGTTAAACTCTTACATCTTCGATCAAATGACAATAATGAAAAAACATTTCTGCAAGTAGCGCTGGCTTATGTCAATATCTCAAAATCTAACGACTTTTCTCACGGTCATATTTATATATTCTGGTGAGTTATGAGCTGACCTATCAGTTCTCGAAGAGAAAACGTTGGTTTTTGAGACCCCGTGTGTATATATATATATATATATATATATATATATATATATATATATATATATATATATATATATATATATATATATATATATATATATATATATATATATATATATATATATATATATATATATATTATATATATATATATATATATATATATATATATATATATATATATATATATATATATATATATATATATATATATATATAATATAAATATGTATATATTTGTTATGGTTTTAGGGGCATTTTTATTGTACTTAAAATAATATTTTATTGTTATTTTTTGTTTACTGTTTTAAATCTTTGTTTTGTTGTTATATAATATGTATAGAAAAAAATTAGATATCCATCGGGCACTAGCAAAGAGCTAATCGTACGTTTATGGAAGTGGTCTACCATAATCTTTGTATTTTTCGCCAAGATTTTTGTGTTAAGGCTTTCTTTCATGTATTTAAACAAATGAAAAAATCTACTTCAAAAACTTCTGTTACGCAAATTTCAAATACCATGTATTTTTTTGGAGTGGACCAGTTGAATGGCAAATTTGGATAATTTTAAAATAACTAGATGGATGAGTTGTCGTTGTATTTTGTTTTTTGGAATTGTGATATTGAATGTGTATTTCGAAAAGTGAGATGAAGAGCAGCAAATCCATCTAAAAAAAATAAGAGCAAACTTTATAGTTTCATTTGCCATTTTATTTTCTTCTTACTAATATTGTGGTTCTTATAAATATTTCCTAAAATCCAACCAAACAGCGCATTAACTGACGACATAAAATACACTGATGACAAAATGTCACTAAATTTAACAGCAATGTATATCATTTAATTGGAGAGGTTTAAGCTACACCCAAAGTTCAGTAAAACAGAAATTAAGCTCCTCTTATACAAATGAGACTAAAGGGTAAAAAATGTCCAAAACTAAATTTTTAATACTTAAATAATTTGTTCCGCGTATAAGGCCTAATAAAAAGTATTTATTTCGTATAGTAACCACAAAATTGCACAGAGTGTACTTATGTACCTATACTTTTTACACAGAAAACATAGCGTTAGCTGCAGCAAGACAAACAGGTGGAATAAAATATCGCCGCAAAATGAAACTGTTAGAATATGCCATGTGGACGTAGCCAGCCGGCTTCGTTTCGCGGCGACGTTTTATTCCTCCTGGTTGCGATAGCTTTATTTTCTGTGGCTCTTTACATGTTTTATAATAAAGGTTAGACACGTTATATATTGATGGCAGTCACAGAAAAACAGTTCAGTCATATATCCTACTTTTTTGTAAGGAATGATTTAATATATTAATACAATGACACATGATAAGGTGGTCGTCACATTTCAAAACGTTACAGAAGTATTGTAGATGTACCTTCTTTGGAAAGTTCCATAAAATACCTTAAGTAATAGCAACTATTATCATTGTACATTACCACAGTTCTTTATGTTTTAAAATTGAATCCACATGCTTTAATAAAATATTTTTGATCCAAAGGTAATATTACTTTACGAAAAACGAGTAGTTGACAATATTGTTTTGAGCGCTCTCAACAGCTGGTAAGAGATATTTACAATATTTTAAAAATTAGGAAAAAAAAAGTCATAAAAAGCTGTTTATTTGACGCAAGAAATATTTATAATAATCATAACATTACTTTAAAAACCTAATTGCATATAATAGTCTTATGTTCATCCTTCAAAACTATCCTTTCAGACAGTACGTGATAGATCTTTATTTCCTTAAAACCTACAAATATATTTTCTTTGTATTTTCTGGTGATAAAAAGACGAAACAATGAATGGCAGAAATAGAAAGTAAGTTTTTTAAAAGAGGTTCTTTTTACGATTGGACTGAATAGATTTTAGGGACGAAAGGTTTGACAGTGAGAATGGACTTTTTTTAAAAATAATAATTATAATGGAATTGTTAAGTAATCTATTATTTAAAGGAGCAGTAAAACTGCTTAAAAATATACTGACTTACCAAAAAACGGTAGTAATAGTTTCCCAATGTATACACTAAAGTATTCTTGCAGGTTAGTTCCAAAAACTAATTAAAATGTTATTAGTTCGAATTTATCTTGATCAAAATGTCTATAAAATCATGTTTGCCAAATTTCGTTACTTGCACTACACAACATCTCTCTCATCCTGGTTACCCCTGCCGTCTTCTTGATATTATCCACCCATCTTGTTGGTGACCTTCCCTGTGGTCTCGGTCTCCACTGCAGTACCGTCCATCTCCATTTCAGCCGTGCAATTCTCTCTACTACGTCAGCCACTGTTGTCTTATTGCGAATCCATTCGTAACACCTTCCATCCATTGACCTTTGAGCTACCCTAAATTTAGACGCTGAATTTTTCATAAAGGTCATAGTGTCTATGCCATTTGTTAGCACAGGCTGTCGAAGGCTTTTCTGTAGTCTATAAACGCGAGAGCCAGTGGTATTTTGTATTCCTTACACTTTTCTATAACGGTTTTGAGAGTCTACAGATGATCATTAGGGCTATACGCAGCTCTAAATTCCGCTTGCTCGGTAAGAGTCCAGTTTCGAGACGAGGGAATTTAGTATTACTACTTATAAAGAGTTTGTAAATATATGGTAAAACGCTTGCTGGTATTTAATTAGATAGATTTTCTATATTTTCTTTCTTGTGTAGTAGATAATTTTTTTTTTTTTTAATTATGTAAAAAAATTATCTTGAGAATCTTAATACGTCATTAACCTCTTTTTTTTAGTAAGTCAGTATATTTTCAAAATAAATCTGTATTAATGCATTAAAACATTAAGAGTTATCTATTCCCATAGTATGTATATTTTGTATATTTTTGTAGTTAGAATACAATACCCAAAGTGATTTTCAAGGAACCATAGCTTATCTTATGGGGTTACATTTTTTATCGATGAATTTTTTTATTGTTGTTAGTTATTTTATTTTTTTATTTTATTTGTATAGACAAAAATAAATCTAGATGTTCCTCTATTGGCCATTTTAGGTGTTTGGGAGTTTTTAGTGATAAGTAAATCGGAAAACGTACATTTACGTAAGTCTAGTTCTCATGTAATTGTTACGGAAGTTTAATGTATGTTTTTCGCATTTTACAAACCTAGAAGTAAATATTATACTACAAAATGGCTCTAAAAACTAAAAAAAAAAAAATGTTCACTTTAGTTAAGATAGAGGTCCTCTTTTTGTTGGTGCATATATTTTTTTTAACCTATGATATTTTGTTTTTGCTTTTATCCATTATTGAATATAGTGGTTCTGTAAAATAACATGTGTTTTCTTTTTCAACCTTTGTATTAACTTGACCATATTGAAAAACAAAAATAGATAAAGTAATTTATCCAGTACTTTCCTTGCAAACACACTACATGGGATAAAAAAATTCTGAGTTGGACTTGCGCAATTAGTATTCCGTACGTTGTTTCCTTTTAAAATAAAAATTTTTGTTACGGAGATATAAAATGATCAATGACTTCACAAAACACATCCCAAATGAGTTTCCAACAAAGTTTTTTCCAATCTTTACTGAAAACTGATGACATAGAAATTTTTGTTGACGTGATAATTTTCGTCTACACCCTGTGGAGAGTATTCCAGAATTTTTTCAAAATTTTTTGATCAGTACTTCTCGAGATAAGCGATTTTTCGCAATTTTTTAAATATATATATATATATATATATATATATATATATATATATATATATATATATATATATATATATATATATATATAAGGATTTTCTACAGTTGACGCTGTCTTCCTTCTCTCAGCCTTTGATTCCATCCGTTTCTATCTTCCCAGTCTCCATCTGTTAGACCCCTGTCCTCCATAGCCTCGTCCACATCGTCTCTCCACGATCGTCTGGGTCTTCCTCTTTTTCTTCTCCCTATAGGGCTCCACTCCGTTATTTTCTTTATCCACCTATTATCTTCGCTTCGTCTTATGTGTCCATACCATTTTAATCGTTTTTTTTTCAATGGTATTTATTGCGTTCTCTTCGATGTTCATTCTGCTTCTTATTTCTTCATTGGTTATTCTCTCCATACGTGTCACTCTACAACAGGGGTGCTCAAACTTGAACTGCTGGCGATCTACCTCAATATTGTTAGACTACGATCGATCGACTCTGAGAGGCTGCAAGTAAGTGTGATGCAGGATTGTCGTCTAGGTAGGGTATATCGTGGCATAGATATTAGTTTTCCGCACAATATGCATTTTTTTAGTCAAGATAAGTGTAGGTCTGCTCTAAAATGTCAATGAAAAAACTCATAATTATTCAAAATTGCGAGTTTATTGGTTCTTACAAAACAAACGAGTTCTAGTGTCTAAACTTAACTAAAGAGTGACTTTGGATGTTAAAGCGTGGCACTGCATGTCCTCAGCATACTTTTCATAAGATGGTACGTAATTACCGAGTGCTAATCGCAAGCATGATGACATATGTTCGTCAGTTAGTCGATTGCGATATTTTGACTTAATTATCTTCATTTCAGAAAATGCAGACTCGCACAAGTAAGTTGACCCAAACATTGCCCTCAGTTGAAGGGCGATTTGCCTTAGATTCGGATATTTATCTTCAGATATAAAACACCAGAATTTTGTATCAGATGCTGTGGCTTTGAGATGTATATCTGATACGAGTATAATCTGCACTAACTCATTTTCAACAGAACATGAATCCATGTTAAACTGACTTGCTATTTCAGTAGCTAATTCCTCAATGTTTTTTACACGAAAAAGGATAACTCATAAATGATGCGATATTTGCCAATTTACTGAAATCATAAAAACGTATTTCGAATTGGCCCAAAATATTTGATAATTCTGCCTCATAAATATCATAATTCAACTGAGGAATCCTTGCTTTCAAAGACGGAAAATTTTTCAGATCCTTTCTTTTCAGTTGATCTATTATAAGTTGCAATTTACTTTTGAATGCGTTTATTGCGCTAATCATCTCAATAATAGTTTTTCCTTTACCTTGAAGCTCCAAATTAATGGTGTTTAAATGCATTGTGATGTCTGTCAAAAATGCCAAATCAGTCAGCCATTTTCCGCTTTTCAGCATCTGAGTGTCATCACCTCTTTCGTCCAGAAAAGCTGTTATTTCTTGCAATAATTCTTGAAACCTTTCTTGGAATTTTCCGCGACTCAACCACCTGACGTCCGTGTGAAGAACTAAATCAGTGTGTTCAGCTGACTCACTATCTTCCAACTGCAATTTAAAGAGCCGTCGTTGCAAGCTACGTGCACGGATAGAATTCACAATTTTTATTGCAATGCCCATAGTCTCCTCCATGTTTAGAACTTTTGAACACAAAACTTGTTGATATATAATGCAATGGAAGGAGAAAAATGAAGGGAAATCATCATTAGCTCGACACAATGCCACAAAACCGTTTTCGTTTCCAGTTATTGCTGGTGCTCCATCGGTTGTAATGCACACTAGTTTATATATTGGTAGCTTGTAGTTTGTTACAAAATTGAAGAAAAAGTCATATATATCTTCGCCACGGGTCTTTCCTTTCAGAGGAATCATTGTCAAAAACTATTCCTTAGCCGACATGTCATTGAATACCATTCGAATAAAAATACACAGCTGGGCAGTGTCTGTCATATCGGTGGATTCGTCGAACTGTAAAGAAAAGTATGTACATTCCATGATAACATGTTTTAGTTTATCTGCCATGTCCTGACTCATGACTTCAACACGCCTTGTGACAGTCGGACGAGATAACTGAAGTTCTCTAATAGCAGACATAATCTCTGTTTTATTTTTAAAATCTCCAAATAAAGTCTCACCCGCTTCAATAAATGCTTCCTTCACAACCAATCCATCATCAAATGGTTTCTTGTGTTTCGCCAATATATGAGATATTTTAAATGACGCCATCGTTGCAGCTTTTGATTGTTTGGCTGGTCTTGTGAACATGGTTTGTTCTTTTTTCAAACAAGTTATCAAATCACGTACTTTTCGTTTTCTTAATTCACTCTGTGACGGAAAATCCTTTTCATAGTTTTTATGAACCGTTTTATGATGCCTCTCTAAGTTCCCACGCTTAGGTATTGCAACTGACGCACGGCAAATGAGACAAATGCACTTATCCTTTACCATACAAAAGAAAAATTATTCCTCCCAATCGTTATTAAAACGATAAGTTTTACTTTACTTCGCCGCACTCATTTTGGACTATTTATTAATAAACTTTGTATCGATGTATCGCCTTCAAGTTACAACTCAGACTGACTCCTATTCCTGCAGGCGCAACATTTATACCGGCGGGAACGAAGTCTCGAATGTTCCCGTCAAACACGCCGCCCGAAGTTTCTAGAAAAATCGGCGGGAATCAAAAACGCGGCTCTTCTTTGACAAGTACCGCGCGTTGCTTTGATAAAGCCGCCTTTTGCCGCTAGCAGGGGGTTATTACGATAAAAGAAAGTGATGAGGGGGTTATTCTGGCCTAATTGTGGATCGAATAAATTTTAGTAGTTTATTCATTACATTTTGTTTTAGTTACCTAAAACAAAATCTGTGAATAGTTCTATATCGGAATTTTTTTCTCGAGATCGACTCAAAAAGCACAAGTCGATCGCGATCGACCGTTTGAGCACCCCTGCTCTACAACATTTTCTCCAATACTCCATCTCTATCGCGTTAATTTTAGATTTATTTCTTTTGTTGATCGTCCATGTTTCTGACCCGTATGTCATTATGCTTTGTATTATTGATTTGTATATGCGTGTTTTGTTTCTCTTTGTAATGTGCTTGTCCCACAGGATCGAATTTAATTGTCTTATACATGTTCGCGTTTGTCCTAATCTAGCTTTAATCTCTTCTTCTGATGTTGCGTTTTTTGAAATGATGGTTCCTAGATATTTAAATCTATCGGTTCCTTTGATTATTGTTTCGTTATCTACTTCTAGATTCTCCACGTTTCCCTCCTTTGTTGTTAGATATTCCGTCTTATCAAAGTTTATTGCTAATCCTGCTTTAGTGTATTGTTCTTTCAGTTTTCTTACCATATAACTGAGGTCTTCCTCATCTTGCGCTATGATTACTTGGTCGTCTGCGAAACTTAGAGTATATAAGTAATCTTCTCGTATTGGGACTCCCATTCCACTACATTTTTGCTTCCATTTTTTTAATGTTTGTTCGAGGTATATTTTGAATAGTGTTGGGGATGTAGAGCATCCTTGTAATAGGCCTTTTGATGTTTGGAGTCTCTTCCCTATTTTATGTCCTATTTTTATGTTGTTTTCGTAGAGAGCTTTTACTGCGTATATTAGTTCTTTGTTTGTTTTAAAAATAATTCAAATAAAAGTGTGTGCAAGTATTATATATAGTCTGATCCATAGAAGTGAAGTAAATATGGACGAAAAGGGTGAGAGAGATAAAGCGCATGAGTGGCCAGTAGCTGTCTCTTTTTAAAATTCTGCTAATCTACGCGGCGCTCTTCTATAATATATATAAAATGCAACGTCTCTCTGTCTGTCTGTCCGTTAATGCGCCTATCACTGGAGAACCACTTATCCGATTTACGTACTTTTTTTTTTAAAACATACATATGTTCTCTGGTCAGGTTATAGGCTATATTTTATTACGATAGGTAGCATAAGGAATGAGCAGTGACGTAAAATAGTGAATGATGTCGGAAATAAGTTTGCCGCTAGCGCGTACCCTTGCAATACACAGCCTAAACCATTAAATATGGAATAATATTATGTAGCAAAGAATATCTGTAATCTATAATATATATAAAATGCAATGTCTCTCTGTCTGTCTGTCCATAAATGCGTTTATCACGCGAGAAGCACTTATCCGATTTACCTGTCTTTTTTTAAATTCATACATATATTCTTTGGCCAGGTTATATAATAATAATAATAATAATAATCGCTCAGTGCTCTATGGTTTTGCCTCTGTCTCAATCCACTCTCAAATATACTAAACAGAACAGAGCATGGCTTCAATATCAGACACCAAAAAGTGAATCAACATAAAATAAAGCACCTCCTATATATGGACGACATAAAACTCTACGCTGCCACACAAACACAGCTGAAAGAACTCCTCAAAATCACAGAAATATTCACCTTGGATGTCAATATGGAATTTGGTATAAGTAAATGCAAAGTGCTCCACATCAACAAAGGCCAATGGAAGTGCCACCATGAGACAGAAACCATCAACAATGAAACGCTGGATAACATGTTCG
Source organism: Pachyrhynchus sulphureomaculatus (assembly GCA_019049505.1). Lineage (NCBI taxonomy): Eukaryota > Metazoa > Arthropoda > Insecta > Coleoptera > Curculionidae > Pachyrhynchus > Pachyrhynchus sulphureomaculatus. The sequence continues at coordinate 75,710,354 of CM032452.1, read as the reverse complement.
ATAAAGAAACATACAAATATCTAGGCTTCCAACAAAGCACCAAACTCAACCACACTCACATCAAAACAGAGCTCAAAACCGAATTCAAAAACAGACTGACGAAACTTTTGCAAACAAAACTCAACTCTAAGAATCTCACTAAAGCCATCAACACGTTCGCTATACCTATACTCACATATTCATTTGGTATCATCAAATGGTCACAAACAGACATAGAAAATATTCACATCCTTATACGATCTTAATTCACCAAATACAGGAAATTACACCCCAATGCATGCAAAGAAAGACTTACCATCGAGAGGAAGGCAGGAGGAAGAGGAATTATAGACATCAGACACACAAAACAAATACAAACACTTAGGAAATTCTTTCACAGCAAGCAAACCAGCCTCCACACAGCGACAGTGAAAGCAGACAAAAACTACACACCTCTCGACTTAGCCCGGGCAGACCACTCAGCAGACACACACAGTCACACCCAATTACCACAGGAAAAGATGAAAAGGTGGTCAGAGAAAACACTCCACGGAAAACACAGATACCACATAGAACAAGACCACGTAAATAAAAAACAATCATACACCTGGTTACGGGATGGGCAGCTATTCCCTGAGACTGAAAGCTTCTTACTTGCCATCCAGGATAAAGTCATATTAACCAGAAACTACCAAAAGCATATCATCAAAGACCCCACTATTGCAGAGGACAGATGTAGGAAATGCCACCAGCAGAAAGAAACGATCGAACACATAACGAGCGGATGTAAAATATTGGCCGGAACGGAGTACACAGCGAGGCATGATTCAGCTGCCAAAGTGGTTCACCAAGCACTGGCCACGACATGCAGACTCATAGAAAACACAGATCCCTACTACAAATACACGCCAACATCCATACTTGAAAATGGAGGTTACAAGCTCTACTGGGATATCGGTATCCATACAGATAAAACAGTCTCCGCCAATAGACCCGATATTACTTTTCAGTGCAAAAAAGGAAAAGTCACCTATCTGATTGACATAGCTGTCCCCAACGACACAAACATCCAAGCGAAATACACAGAAAAAATTTCCAAATACACAGACCTTGCAACGGAAATAAAAAGGCTATGGAGACAGGAAAAAGTCATCATTGTCCCCCTCATTATATCAGCCACAGGCCTTACACCAATAACATTCACACCACATTTAGTGCAATTGGGACTCAACACGGACATACACAGAAACATTCAGAAGTGAGTGATTTTGAAAACATGTAACATTGTCAGGTCATTCCTTAATACGGAATGGTAATAGCGTTTGTGCTGACTTGGTTTTGGCCCGTCAGCCAAACATGGAACCACATTGATCAAATGTGAGAAAGAAGAACTTTTTGTAATAATAATAATAATAATAATCTATATCTATAATATATATAAAATGCAACGTTTATCTGTCTGTCTGTCCGTTAATGCGCTTATCCCTCGAGAACCACTTATCCGATTTACATGATTTTTTAAATTCAAACATATGTTCTCTGACCAGGTTATAGGTATATATTTTATTACATCTATAATATATATAAAATGCAACGTATCTCTGTCTGTCTGTCTGTCTGTCCGTTAGTGCGCTTATCACTGGAGAACCACTTATCCGATTTTCGTACTTCTTTTTTTAAAAACATACATATGTTCTCCGGCCAGGTTATAGGCTATATTTTATTACGATAGGTAGCATAAGGAATGAGCAGTGCCAATAATAGTAAATTAAGTCGGACAAAGTTTGCCGCTAGCGCGTTCTCTTGCAATACACAGTTCAAACCATTAAATATGGAACAATATTATGTAGCAGAGAATATCTATAATATGTTATATATAAAATGCAATGTCTCTCTGTCCGTCTGTCTGTCTGTCTGTCCGTTAGTGCGCTTATCACTGGAGAACCACTTATCCGATTTACATGTTTTTATAAATTTATACATATGTTCTATATAATTCGATATAAGCCTAGATAATGGGAGATGCTTTTTTTTAAACATAAGTATGTTCTCTGGCCAGGTTATAGGATATACTTTATTACGTTAGGTGACATAAGGAATAAGCAGTGACGATAATAGTGAATCAAGTCGGAGAAAAGTTTGCCGCTAGCGCGTTCTCTTGCAATACACTCCCTAAAGCATTAAATATGGAACAATATCATGTAGCAAAGAATACAATATATATAAAATGCAACGTCTCTCTGTCTGTCTTTCTGTCTGTCCGTTAGTACACTTATCACTCGAGAACCACTTATCCGATTTACATGTTTTTATAAATTTATACATATGTCCTATATAATTCGATATAAGCCTAAATAATGGGAGATAAGGTGAGATAATGGGAGATAAGGAGAAATAATGGGAGATAAGTCGAGATAAGCCTCGATAATAAGGTGAGATAATGGGAGATAAGTATAAATAATGGGAGATAAGGAGAAATAATGGGAGATAAGCAGAGATAAGTATAGATAATGGGAGTTATGGTGAGATAATGGGAGATAAGGAGAAATAATGGGAGATAAGTCAAGATTAAGCGTAGATAATGGGAAATAAGGTGAGATGGAATAGGAGATAAGGATAAGAAATAATGGGAGATAAGGAGAAATAATGGGAGATAAGGAGAAATAATGGGAGATGAGCAGAGATAAGCCTAGATAATGGAAATTATGTAGAGATAATGGGAGATAAGGAGAAATATTGGGAGATAAGGGGAAATCATGGGAGATATTTTATTACGTTGGGTAACATAGGGAATAAGCAGTGACGATAGTAGTGAATCAAGTCCACGCGAGCGGAGCCGCGCGCCCGGCTAGTGAAAATAATATTTCTAAGTATTCTTCTTGAACTAAAATCGGGTATGGGGCTCTTCTTCCCTTGCATTCCGTCTCGGGGTACTACGCCTTGTTTATTACAGGCCTACAGAGAAGAGACAGGTATTGGCCGCACAATCGCTTTGTCTCTTTCTAGAGAGTGGTAAAAATTTTATGAGGTTAATGCTCAGTCCATCCTCTATGTATATGGTCTGATCAATGGATCTTTGCAGTCATGTGATCAATGCGACGTCAAGAATATTCGTAGGATTCAATCGGTTGTCAATTCAGTGTCGGCGGTCGGAGTTTTAAATGACAATTTCAAAAGTCAAAATAGAACTTAAAATTTTTCATCCGGTTTGGTAATTAACGAAAACTACGGAATTATTAAATGTGTATGATGTGTAAAACACCCTAGTTCTTACTTGTGAAGGACATTTACATTTACCTCTCTGCATAAATCCAACGTCTAATATCACCTATTTTTATTTTTTCAGGTTTTTATTAGATTATTTCGTGAGTAAATTTACTTTATGAAAAGTTTACAATTGTTATCTGTTAGTTATTTGAAGTTTGTGTAATGTTTTTAATGAAATTACAATACACACTTAACACAGCTTTATCAAATTTACATATAAGGCATTATAAAAACTGTAAAAAGTTGCACCGTAGAACTCATTAAATAACATTTTAAAATAGAGAACTGAAATATAATACTTTTAAAAATAGAAAAATATTTTATGACGAGGGTATAACGTATGAATAGAAGATATAAAATGCATAATCCAATTTTAATATGATTTAGCAAATCAAACTAATAGATAGATAGGTAAGTCTATATTTGTCCTGCAGAATTTACAACGAATGTTGCCCAAGGGGCTTAGAACGTGTCAATAAGTAATGTTTAAATTATTAATTGAATAATGATACTAATCGCTAGAAGTAGATTCTTCACTCTCGCTTTCATCTTTCCCAACACGAATAATGATTTCTGGAATCTCTTCGATTATTACCTCACGATCATACTACTGTTAAATCAGGTTTTCTGTATGTTGTATGCCGACATGCCATACCTGTGGTGTACACTTTTCTAAGGCTCTATTCCACATCTGAAGTACTTGTTTATCTCCATATCCCTCTTCACCAATGTGCTTGTTATAAAATGTTTTTGCATTTGCCCAATTCAGCTCGATTGCATTAAATTGACAGTGATAAGGAGATAATCTCAACACTTCATGCCCATGCTCTTGAAAAATTTTATCAATTTGATATTCCCTTGATTTTTTATGAGCTTTTGCAATATCAAAGAATTCTGTTGTCTTAAACATCTGTTTGTTATGAGGTAAACTATTCTTCTGTAACCACTCGAGAATTTCTTCTTTTTTCTATGCTGAAGATGGCTGTTTCTCTACTTCAACTGAATGGTATGAAGCATTATCCATTATAATTAAAGATCGTTCTTCTAAATTAGGAATCAACTGGTTTCTGACCCATTTCGTAAACATTTCACTATTCATTTCTCCATGATAATCAAATGACTTTGACTTGCTAGCATATAGTAAATTGGCATTTTCCACAAAACCCCCACTGTGTCCAGCATGTAAAACAATAAACATTTTACCATCAAATCCCCCAGGCTTACGAACACTTTTAATGTTGTCATCCTGCCATGATTTCCTTTGACTGCCTTTTGAAAAAATCCATGTTTCGTCTATGGAAACAAGCTGACGGGCAATGTGTGCATTTTTGTTTTCCATATACTTTCTAAGAAAAGCTGCCCTGCCCTCATTGAACAAATTCTTGGTGTCTCCATTAATGGTCGTCTGTTGTTATCTTTCTGAAATTTGAAACCCCAATCCAGAAGTAATGTTCGAAGAATTCCATAACTGACAATAATTAACTCTTTTTGTCGCAGTTCTTTACGTAAGTAGTTAATAGTAACATGTTTTTCTAAAAGTACAATATGATTTACTTTCGATTTCACTTAAACCGATAGATATTAATAGATACTTACTTTGTGCATACATATCATATAATGTATTACGAATGTCCATTTTAGAACTTGCCCTCAGATCATGGGTCTTAGCTTGTTTCCTTGGTCGTGATTTTCCAGGTGTTGAAAGCAATTCATTTTTATCACTACGAATTTTGATGCTCGCTACAGTTCTCGTACTAATCTTGAAAGCAGCAGCGACTTTCTGGAACCAGAACATTGTGAACACATTAAAAGATATACCTGTGACCTCTTGACAGCATTAAGAGATATAAGAGGACCCTTGTTATCCCTTTCCGATCTAAAATACACTATTAATTTCACCACAAAATCTCTTGCTTGACTATTCAAACGTTTTCCAGGCATTTTGGTGGCTTCATATGAAGAGTATTTGGTCAATATTCCACAAATATTAGAGCTCTGAACAGAACTATTTATCAGTTGGCAACTATATTCCAAAATTCAATAATGGGATAGAAACGATAATGACCGTTTGCCGTAAAAATTAAGGAAGTGCCTGCTGCATGGTCCAATATACGTTAAATAAAAATTTCTGCACTGTTCACGTTTTTTATCGGAAATTCTGGTTATGTTTTATTTTATGGTAAAACTTCCGTAACGCGGCTTTATTTATTTAAAAAAAGTTGTTACAAACATCCTCCCTGGATACTACAAATTTCCCACACAAAACGTGGACGGTGCAGCAATTTTTATTATGTCGACATCCAATGAACCGTGCCTCAGACACTTCCAAAAATTAAACATAAATATGACATAACCTCAATCCGTCAAAGAATTAGCGATTATTTTTATTGCCTATAAACTAGGCGGTACTGGCAGCTAAAACATGAAGCTATACCCAAATTCCAGGTTGTTCGCTGTCTTTCTTGCATATGTACAAATAACCGAGACAGATAATAGAGCGAATGTCGTAAATAACTTCAGATGACAGAAGATTTACGTTTTTAAATATACTTAATATGTTGACCAGAAGAATAATATAGACCAGTGATTCCCAAAGTGGTTCAGGTGGACCCCCAGGGGTCCACGGGAGACTCGGGGGGGGGGGGGTCTACGTTGGCGTGAAAAAAAATGGGGGTTCACAAGTTGTAAGTGGGGGTCCACGAAAATTTATCTGGTTTCGATAGTAAAGAACAAACATGTTGGCTTGGCTCTACCTATCAATGTAGGCAGATAATACACTACTCAAAAAAAATTAATTGAGCAAAAAAAATTCCAAATTTTTCGGTGATTTTTGACAGGCTGTATTTCGGTGAAAAATGGTCGTATTGAGACTTTAAAAAAAAGCATTTTAAAGCTTTAAGAAACTAATTTTCAGATTTTTTGGCTAAAATTTTTTAGGAGTTACGGTTCTCATGTAATCCTAACAGATAGCGCTAAAAAATAATATTGCAAATATTTTGCTTTTTTTTTGGTCCACGGGCTTGAAAAAAATTTTTTCAGTTAGGTCGGCATATGGATCAGATAGCCTGTTTACTTATAAAAACTTGCATATTCGATATTCAGTACAACGCGCGTCGAGACTTGCAAAGCGCCGCCCGCCCGTCCGCAACGCAACCCGTTCAGACGTGTAAAGGGGCGAAATACGACTTGTGCTGTGCTTGCAATCTTGCATGAACTTGTTTGATTCTTCACCAATATAAATACGAATGCCAAGGACAAACGTTACTCATTTGTTTCCGGAATTTTGAAAAGAAAAGTGTGAGTGAATCGATGTCAGTGTCTGCCAGTGCCGGAAAAAGTACTTTTATTTTATATTGTAATAATATTATATTTGTTAAGTTTGCGTGTAGTAGGTACGTAATAAAAATTAAATACTGAACAGGGCCATTATTCGATACTTCTATAAAAGAACAGAAAGCCGAGAAAGATTGAACTTTTAGTATTTTTCATTATAAAATTATTTATTTACCCGACTGTGGTGATTCACTAAAGGAGAGATATATGATTGACTTGCATGTTTGTACATATTTCAGTGCCCTCGTAGTTGCTAATGCTAAATGCCTAAAAATATTTTCATAAATTTTACGTGTCTTTATGTACCACTCGTAACGTACATCAAAGTAATAAATAAATCATTAAAATCGCGGAGTTTTGATGTCAAAATATTCTTTAAAAGTATTTTCTCTCGAATTTACAGAAATGTATCAAAATATAGTTAATCAAAAAATATTTTATATTACATTAAAACAGGTTCAGCCCTTTTGTGAAAACCTCGATATGGGTATTAGCAGTTTATTGCTTTTAATAATTAAAATCAGTTTTTCCGCCGGCATTTTGGTTTTTTCATAACAATAATTAATTAATCCTATTTTATTCTGTTAAAATAACCATATCCTGTTAAAGTCGCCTTATGATTACTAAAACAAACATTTTTTTCTTTACAGGTAGGTAACTGATACGAAACATGGCTGAATCTAAGACGAAATGTCGATAGTATAGTGTTGATTATTTGAAATTTGGTTTTCTTCCATCAAGGGCAGACAAACGATTGCCCATATGCCTTTTATGCAAGTTTTGAGCAATGACTCTATGAAACCATCGAAGCTCGAAGATCATCTAAGAAGGTGTCATCCTGATAAAATAGGTAAAGATTTAAAATATTTTCAAACATTGAAGGAAAAATATGAAAAGAGACCCACCGTGCACAGTATGTTCGCTTCAACGTCTCAAAGTAACGATGATAGCTTGCGGGCATCTTACAATATCTCATTGCTTATAGCGAAATCTGGAAAACCGCACACCATCGGAGAACAGTTAATTTTACCCGCTGTTGAAGAGATTTTAAAAACTGTTCTGCACAAACCTCCATTTGATGTACTCAAAAGAATTCCTTTGAGTAACAACACTGTACAAAGACGTATTGATGAAATGAGCTCTGATATTGAAAGCTTCTTGTGTAATTATCTGCAAACAACTCATTTTTCTATTCAACTGGACGAGTCAACTTTACCTGGTAATGAAGCATTATTATTGGCGTATGTTCGATTTGTTATGGACGAAGAAATCCATGCTATTCGCGAAAACTTTGGAGACGGACACTAAAGGCGAATCAATGTTTAATGTCCTGAGTGATTTTTTTAAGGAAAAATCGTTTCCATTTACAAACATTATTTCGGTGGCAACAGATGGAGCTCCTGCCATCTTCGGGCGATATCGTGGGTTTATAAGCCATTTTAAAAGAATTATACCAGGAGTAACTGCAATTCACTGTGTCATCCACCGACAACACCTGGTAGCGAAAAATTTGAGTGATAGATTGCACCAATCGCTTCAATTTGTGATTAAAGCAGTTAACAAAATAAGAAGCAGATTTAAAAGAAAACCTGATCAAATTGAAAGCAGACATCGCGTATTTGACGGATTTGTTCCAAAAATTTAATGACATTAACTTGCAGTTACAAGGAGACAGCCTAAATTTAATAAAAACAAAGGGTGTAATTTCGGCTTTTCTTGGAAAATTGAAATTTATGTAGCAAAATATTAGTCGGCACGAATTCTCCCAGTTTCCAAACTTGTCACAGGCAGAATGTCTTGATGAGGATATACAGACATACGTTCTACATTTAAATGCCCTGCATGATAACTTCATAAATAGATTTGAAGATATTCTGACGATGGAAATACCACCATGGATCATAAATCCATTTGATGAGACGGAAGTGGCGAATGTGGTATTATAAGAAGAGCTACTCGAGCTTAGCACCAATGAGGAGCTGAAGGTGAAATTTAAAAAAGGCTATCAAACATTTTGGCTGGAGACAGAAATACCCGAAAAATATCCTGGGCTGTGGGAAATTGCTAGAAAACTTTTGATAGCGTTTCCCTCGTCATACCTTGTCGAAAAAAGTTTTAGTGTCGTTACAAACCTATTAACAAAAAAAGGAGCAGATTAAACATCACAGAACGGGGAGATTTGCGGTTATTCCTTACAAAACTGAATCCAAATATTGATAATTTGCTATCAATCCATCAAGTACATCCCTACCATTAGAATTATGACTCTTTTTTTTTAATTGTTGATTTGCATTGTTAAAGTTACGGTACGTTATTAATGTTTAATTTTAATTCTATTAAGTCTGTAATCATATTATTTTAATAAATAGAACACAAGAAAATATGTTATTTTTCTTTTTATTTTTACCACTCCGAATTTAGGGTTGGAACTCAGCCACGACGCAAATTTCCATCGTTAGATCTAATCTTCACATTTTTTGACGAGTTTTGGGAATATGGTAGAAATGTAGCAGCAAGGGGTCCACCGAAACCTGTAAAATTTTGAAAGTGGTCTACGAGAAAAAAAAGTTTGGGAACCTCTGATTTCATCCTCCAAAACTAACCCCTTAAGTCAAAATTTAACTTTTAAACTACACGGCTCTGATAAGGCCATCAATTCCTATATTAGTGCCAAATTTTAACTTTCTATATCAAATAGTTTCAGAGAAAATCGGGTGTGACAGACAGACAGACACCGAAGTGATCTTATAGGTGTTCCGTACGGAACACTAAAAACGATGTTTTGCCAAAAATCGAATTTATTCTTCAACATAATTTCCTTCAAGAACATCTTTCAATATTTGGTTACCTTTGATATAGTACGATTTATTTTTAAAATATGCCTCAGTTTCCCCCTTCTTCATTTGAATCCTCTGGAGCCACTCTTTCAAATTTGGAAAGAGGTAATAATCGCTGGCGGCCAGATCTGGTAAATACGGTGGGTGAGGTAGCGATTCATAGTCCAACTGGTTCAATTTCACCATCGATTTTCATGGAGTTGTGAGCAGGCGCATTATTTTGGTCAAACAATACTTTTTGTATGCTAAATGCGGCCTTGTTTTCTTGATCTCACCATTTAATCGGTCAATAAGCCAACGTAATAGTCTCTGGTGATTGTTTTCCCCTTCTCAAGATAGTCGATCAGTATTATTCCATATGCATCGCAAAAAATACTTGTCAAAAACCTTTCCAGCTTATGTTTGTGTTTTTGGACATTCAGTCGGCTTTCATACGGTTTGCGGACTGCCTGTTAAACTCACGTGTAGTGGTGGATCCATATGTCGTCCACTGTTACGATTCGACGACCGAAACAGTGCCAAATAGCGTTGCCGTTTTTGGTCAATCGTGAGAGTGCGCGCCACCCTTCGGGTACATAGCTTTTTCATATGGAAATATTCATGCAAAATATAACTCACGCGTTTTGTTGATATCTTTACGATGTCAGCTATCTCTCTCACTTTCCGGTCGTTTGAGGTTTTTCGAAGTGACTGCCTCATTTGGACATCCGAAACGTGCATCATCGTTGCTTGTACGACGCATTTAGATTCACTAAACCATCGATATATAATTGCTTTCGATGAAGTAGATGTGCCATGACACTTCTCAAGCCATTCTTGGGTTGTGGCTGCATTTTTTCCCATCAGAAAACAATGTTTAATCAACACACGAAATTCTTTTTTTTTCCATCATTTTGTAAAAATCAAAAGTAGCGACACTCAACAGCGCATACTAACAGACAAACTATACTAACTGAAAATCATCATATGGTTTTTTGTTTGTGTAGTGGTGCTAAAATAAGTACTCAAAATGCCTACTTCTTTTGCCCCCTTTTCCTGAAATGGTATCAATTAAAAAATTTAGGTTTCATCCATTCTTCAACTATTATAAATAAATAAGCTTCTATTTCATAACTACCAAAGTAGTATGGAAAGCGTCAGTGCATGACCACAGAATACATAGATCCTGTGGCAATAAAAAGTAAACAATATTAGAATATTACAAGAACTAGAGTTCATCCCTTAATTATATTATTCAAACTATGAAGTCTTCTGCTTCAAAAAAAAGTACTATAAGGACAAATTTAACCAGTACGACAAACACATGATTGTAAATTTTTAGTGTTAAGGAATACTTATAAGATCGCTTCGACGTCCGTCCGCCTTGTCTGTCACACCCGATTTTTTCCGAAACTATTTGACATAGAAAGTGGAAATTTGGCACTAATATAGGAATGAATGGCCTCATCAGAGCCGTGTAGTTTTGAAAGTTAAATTTTTATTTAAGGCGTTTGTTTCGGGGATGAAATAAAAAATAACCGGTCAAGTGCAAGTTGAACTTGCGCAGTTAGTGTTCCGTACATTGATTGCTTTTAAAATAAAAAATATTGTAATGGAAGTATAAAATGATCAGTCACTTCACAAAACACACCCCAAATTAGTTTTCAACAAAGTTTATTTCAAATCTTTACTGAAAATTGATGACCTTGAAATTTTCTGTTTTTTTATATACCAGATAAATTATTACAGGTAATGCACTCGTGATAATTTTCGTTCAATCTACACCCCGTGGAGAATAGTCCAGAATTTTTTCAAAATTTTTTGATAAGTACTTTTCGAGATAAGGCGGGTGGACAGCGATTTTTCGCAATTTTTTAAAAATAATACAAAGAAAAGTGCGCGCAAGTATTACATTATATATATATTTTTACTCGTGTTTTCATAAGCTTTCATTTGACACCACACTCGATTACCTAGTAAAATTTTTTTTTTTACTTCCGATTTCACCCCCAAAACTAACCCCTTAAGTCAAAATTTAATTTTCAAAACTACATGGCTCTGATGAAGCCATCAATTCCTATATTATTACCAAATTTCAACTTTCTATGACAAATAGTTTCGGAGAAAATAGGGTGTGACAGACGGACAGACAGACAGACGGACAGGCAGACACCGAAGTGATCTTATAAGTGTTCCGTACGGAACACTAAAAATTACCAGGTCATCGAGTGGGATTCAAAAATATATATAATGCAATACTTGCGCACACTTTTCTTTGTTATTATTTATAAAAAATTGCGAAAAATCGCTGTCCCCTCCCTTATCTCGAAAAGTACGGATCAAAAATTTTGAAAAAATTTTGGATGAAGATTGAACAAAAATTATCACTAGTGCATTACCTTTAATAATATATCTGGTATATATATTGTAACATTCTTTTTTCCTAGATGTTTAGATCATGTTACAACACTGTTTTTTTATCAATAATTCACGTATTACTTGCTAATTTCAGTTAAGCAGTGAGTTTAAATTTTTAAGCAGTTTAATTTAAACCTGCAGTGTGTAACGCGTGTTACCGACTTGATTTATTTGGTTCGCATTGAATGCGTCGAAATTTTCGTGCCGGAAGTGACCCAAGGAGAAGGGACAAAGATATTTAAGCAGCCATTTCGAATTTTTAAGGGCTTTTTCCTCCGTGATGCAGTAACGGCTTAGTCCTTCGTCAAGTCGTAGTAGCCTTTTTTTCTTCCGTCATACCGTAGTGCAGTAATGACTTTTTTTTATCACCAAGTGGGTGTCTTTTATAGATTTCAAGTTTGATGCCTTTTTCCAATCTTAAAATATTCTGCTCAACCTAAAACATTCCGGGTCAAAAAGTGATTAGCTACCTAAATGAGATTAGGAGAGTGGCGGCTGAGACAATATTTTCGATGAGAATCTCACCAGGAGAGGCCAAGCAGCTTATGGAAAACCCATGAGGAGAAGCCAGTCAGTAAGTCATAAGCACACCAGTTTAAATATCCCACTTCCTGTCTACAAAGTGTGTTTCCAACAACAGTCAACACGTGAAATTCGCGAAGTTAATTTTACAAACTTTTAGATCGTGTTTTTTTAAAGTCTTTTGTTTTTTTTTACACTTAGGATCAGTAATTCATAGAACTCTAGTTTAAATGTGTTTGCTCTCATAGCCTAAGGGGTTTTTATTTAGTTAATGTAAGTAAGTAAGTGTAATAACTGAAAGAATTTTCATTTTGCTAATATATCCTTTTTTATTTAAATGTGTAGCGTGTCACTAAACTCCTGCTCTTTCTTTTAAGACGTACAGGTTGTAATATACTTAATCTTATTTTAACAGCTAAATAACTCTTCCTTATTTTGTCATTTTTTGAGCTGAAATTAGATTCCTTTTATTCTAAAATGAATGGTGCCCAAAAAAATAAACATTACAACAGAGTTTTAAACAACTATAGAGACTATTTTCAAAAGACATACAAAAATTATCTCTTTTCCATAATCTCTCCAAACAAAACGAGCTAGCTTATATCTAGTTTTTGCTCTATCAGTATTAATATCCACTCAATCTATTCTCAATAACCGGTCAAGTGCAAGTTGAACTTGCGCAATTAGTGTTCCGTACGTTGATTGCTTTTAAAATAAAAAGTTTTGTTACAGAGGTATAAAATGATCAGTGACTTCACAAAACACACCCCAAATGAGTTTTCAACAAAGTTTGTTTCCAATCTTTACTGAAATCTGATGACCTTGAAATTTTTGTTTTTTTATATACCAGATAAATTATTAAAGGTAATGCACTCGTGATAATTTTCGTTCAATCTACACCCCGTGGAGAATATTCCAGAATTTTTTCAAAATTTTTTGATAAGTACTTTTCGAGATAAGGCAGCAATTGTTCGCGATTTTTTAAAAATAATACAAAGAAAAGCGCGCGCAAGTATTACATTATATTATATATATATATATATATATATATATATATATATATATATTTTACTAGTGTTTTCACAAGCTTTCATTTGACACCACACACGATGACCTAGTAAAAATTTTTTTTTTTAAACTTCCGATTTCACCCCCCAAAACTAACCCCTTAAGTCAAAATTTAACTCTCAAAACTACATGGCTCTGATGAGGCCATCAATTCCTATATTATTACCAAATTTCAACTTTCTATGTCAAATAGTTTCGGAGAAAATCTGGTGTGACAGACAGACACCGAAGTGATCTTATAAGTGTTCCCTACGGAACACTAAAAATTAAGATATACATAAGGGGCAAACAACAGCTTTTATTTAATAAATAAAAAATTTATTAAGAATAAAGAAAGTTGGGGCTATACAAAATAACGCCGCAACGAGACGTTACAAAATAGCGCTCCAACGTGTGGCTATAAAAATGGCCCCGCTTCTAGAGGCTATAATATAAAAAAAAAATCAAGGACATCAGTTTTCAGTCAAGATCAGAAAAAAACTTTGTTGAAAACTCATTTGGGGTGTGTCTCTCTTATGAAAAAATTTTTTTATTTTTAAAGCAATCAACGTACGCAAGTTCGACTTGCACTTGGATGGTTTTTTTGATAGGTATAGCACCCGTGCTACAGGGAAATCCCTAAAGCGCTAAAGAAGCGACGCATATGCGGAAAAAGGGATTCATGTTGGTCTTGAATAGCTGAAAATTGTACTCGATGGGAAATACATTCCGAAGGGATAAGGATCTTCACATAAAAGACTTCTTGGAAAGGGTTGTACGACGAGGATGTGAAATATTAGCGCCACGTGAATTCATAGCAAGCATGTTTGGGATGAATTAAGCGAGCTACATCCTTCGAACACTTTCCATGAAAATACTTGTAGAATAGACTCAAGCCGTTCTTCGATGTTCCAAACAGGCGAACAGCTCTCTTCTGAATAAAATCCAACAAACGCTGTGTATGTTTGGAAGCAGAAACCCAAACATGGCAGCAGTATTCCATCGGTGGTCGAATTTGAGCTTTGTATAGAATTAATAGTTGTTGAGGAGTGTAAAGCTTTCTACTTCAAAATAATATTTCCAGCTTTCAAGAAGCTTTCTTTGCTATGCTTGCAACATGTTCATGCCCAGACATTTTGTCCCCAAATTAACACCCAGCAAATTTAGCGACGATGCTAGACGAAGGAATGTCCCGACATAACGATGTCCTGTTCAGCAACGTTAACTTTCTTAGAAAAAACTGCCGCATAGGTTTTTGTAGCGCTAAACTCTGTTTAGTTACTGTCACCCCAAGTTACAATTTCTTTCAGGTCTATTTGCATGAATAGCCGATGTTCGAGCGTTCAAAGTGAAAGTCCTTTCCAGCAGATCGTTAATGTAAATGAGAAAGAGAGTAGGAGACAGTATGAAGCCTTGGGACACACCGGCGCACTATGGGACAGAATCGTGCGTACCGTCTCAAAAATCTGTAACTTTGTCGTTGATTGAAGTAAATAGCTGAAATTTGGTACGTAGTATCTCTAATGTATATACTATCAAATAATGGTACATTCGTTGTTAATTTTTAACCGACTTCGCGTGTGTATTTTTTTTTGTTCCTTTTTTTTTTGTTTAATGTTTGTTCCAATATTACTCCGCCATTTGTGAACCGATTTTAAAAATTCTTTTTTTGTTTGAAAGGTATTGCTTGCAGTTGGGTCCCATAAATTTTTTTTGGAAACTGGACGGACAAAATGTCCGTCCGAAAAATAAATTTTTGAATATCCCGGCCATTTATAAACCGATTTTCAAAATTCTTTCTTCTTTTTGAAAGAATTTGTCAACAGGCTGAACACATAAAAAAATTTCGGAAATCGGACGGATATTTTGTCCGTCCAAAATATTGATTTTAACTCTATTGAAAATTTATGAAAATCGGAGGGAGGAAGTCGGTTTTCTTTTTTGCGAGAATTATTTTATTTATAATAAATAAAAAAATAATACAAAAATAAAAATACACTTTTTCATACAAAAACATAGTTTACTTAACTTATTGAATGATAATTATACAGTTTAATGATATACACTATTATTTCGTATTTTTGTTAATATTACATATGAAAATAGCATATAATAAATGACAAACATCTATTAATCCACTACATAAAAGAGGTTCTTGGCTTCGTCTGACAGTTCCTTGGCAACAGTGACTGATGGTTTTCTGATACTTGATATGTATGGGTCTGATGTAAATAAAAGACCATGAAATACGTCTTCATTCGTTGCGGACCTAGAGCACTTTCTAGCGTGACATAATCTGATATTTTTGTAATCTTTATTACGAGATTTTTGGGCATCCTCAGATAAATTACCAATAGGCAGAACAGCAAAATGTCTAATTATACTTTCCCCATGTATTAAGATCTTATGTACTGAAGAAGGCATGTTATACCACATATATTGTGTAACGTACAATTGTGCAGTAGCAGAGTATATTCACCAAATTTTTCTGGATTTACAGCAATACCGCATGCCAAAGTCTGAAGAATAACATAAAACCTTTTAATAAGATCCTCATTAACTCCTGTTATTTCTGAAGAGCAGTAGTAGTTCTCAAAAAAACGTCGAGCTGTATTGCCGTCATTGCTATTTCCACTTCCTTGCCGGGGTTTATCAACATGCAATCCCATTCGGCTTCGAAATAGACTTTGTACAAGTTTTTTCTTGTCTTCTCTACTTTTTTTCTCTTCCGGAGTTCTAGCAGCCCATTTTTTAAACGAAAGATTATATGAAATATGTAAAACTAACTCCATGCACCTAATCCATGCATGCAACGTCGACAAACCGTACTCGTAAGCATTCATATTATCTGGCTTTGATTCAATCTTCTCCAAATTATTCATATCGCTTGGTTTAGCCCCACACACCGTACACACAGCTCCAGAACTTGTGTCAGTTAGAACTTGTGTAACTTTTCCATCCACCATAGTTAAGAACAGCTCGTGACTTATTTCAATTAGCTGGTCCCCCATGTGTATCTCAGAAATTTTCAAATTATTAATTTGACCCCGAATATCACCGACCACCAAACGAGTTTTCTCGGGCGTTTCTTTTGCAAATTCCATCAGAATTGGTCGACAATATCGAATAGAAGAGCAAGCCGGATTTTGCCAAAGAACCTCTTTTGTTTCTGTATCAATCAGCTTTATTGGTACCAAAGACGGTATAAATAAGTTTCCATCTGAGACCAAGTTACTTTCATGTGTTAAAATTTGTTTATATTCACTTTGTCCCGATGAACCATCACATCCCCATTTGGTAAACAATTTAAGATTTCTTCTTGTTGGGTTGTAAATATTTTCAATTTTTAAGATACGGGCAGTAGTGTGATCCAGCAAATCTTGTAGATTTACTTTAGCGCCTGTATCGGTTATTTCAATGCTGGAGGGTGGAGGATAACACAGTTTTTTTGCGTTTGTTAATATATTATATGACGGCAATATATCGAAGTTTTTGTTAATCAAACTTGCTCGAAGTAATCCGTATTGTGATTTCGAAAGATCTAAATCACCAAAAAGACTTAAAGCTTCATCCGCCGTAAAATATGTTGCATTGCGAGTTACATGCAACAATTTTTCCTTTATGATCTTTTTTTCATCTCTATCATAATTCCGCATCATTGCAACAACAAAAGCTTCTTCCAATTCTCCTTCAGTCCGCAATCCTTGGACGTATGCGTTATGTATATTCTCGAGTCCATATTCTTGAATTAACTCCATATTCTTCCTTTTTTTCGATTTCTCTGACAGATCTTCATAAGACTTTGATGGACGTCCACGTTATCCAGATGTTGTAGGTTTGATATCCATTGGTATTTCGTCGAACTGCACCTTAAATTCACCGTCTAACCACGTTGTATTTTTATTAAAGAAACGTTCTTTAGTTCGGTTAGATGTGGTCCAGCGATTGTTAAAAGCTGATATAAGCGATTTTTTGAATACTTTTCACAACTAATTCACTTTTTGAAGACGACAAATGATGGTGTTCTTCTAAGTATTTTTGAATATCTTCTCTTTTTGTCCCATGGTCAATGAAAAATTCGCATAATACTCGTCGAGGCACAACAAATTCACTCATTTTGTTGTATAGGTACTTCGCAAATATTGTTTTTTTTTACCGAGGTTGGTGAAGACTCTATGTCGAAGCACAATAAAGTACTGGTAAATGACAATTAAATCAATAACTTTTATACTTCAGTTCAGTGAGAAAAATATTATTATCTGCGGGTAGTCACATATTTATCGCGTTCTTATATGATATGATATGATTTCCAATAACAGTATTTCCACCTTACCTAAACTTTGATTTAGGTAGTAATCTATCTTTATATATAAAACACAAAAATGTTTCTACCTACCCAAGGCAGCTCTACCAGGTAGTAGCAGTTCGGCAATAGCAACAAAGCCGAAAAAAATCACATGTATTTTGTTGGTAGAAAATTTACCACATTGTCAAAAATCACGAGAGCTTCTCTCAAAAAACAACCACTTTATGTATGTATGTAGTTCATTCTCTCAAAAAACAACCACTTTATGTATGTATGTAGTTCAATGCGGTAGTTTGTAAACAAAATTTTGACAACTTGCTGGGATGTAAACAATAGTCACCTGTTCTAGTGATATTACCTGGTAAAGCTGCCTTGTACCTACCTACCTACCTACATATCTACCTGCCTACCTATGTCCGCTATAGACGCTAGTAGACAATATTATTTAACAATAAAATGTCAGAAATAATCTATTTTTCGAAAAATCTCCTGAATCAACTCTTAAAAAAATTTTTTTTAAATATTTTGCATTTCCCTCCCCATCAGGTATTTTTCGTCCCATTTAAAAGGGGGCAGATTCGGGCAAATTTTTTTTTTGCCTTGACTTTTATATGAGCTGCTCTATGTGATGGTATCAAAATTACGACATCGGCAGACATCGCTAACTGTCAAAAGTCTATTTAAAGTTTCTAATAAGGTTAGGATATTAGATACTGCAAAAACAATCGTGTACCTCTCCAGTTTTTACATAAATGTCTACTTAAATGCTTTTTAAATAAGGTACTTAATAACCATTCTAACCATATATCACACTTACATATTTGCATTGAAAATAATGAAAATATGACCATGTAAACTGGTGCAATTCTGTTCTACATAATCGACATTATTTTGAGCGTCAACTTGCAAGTCAAGTTTTATTAAGAAAAAATCGGTCAAGTGCAAGTTGAACTTGCACAATTAGTGTTCCGTACGTTGATTGTTTTTGAAATAAAAAGTTTTGTTAGGGTGGTATAAAATGATCAGTGACTTCACAAAACACACCCCAAATGAGTTTTCAACAAAGTTCGTTTCCAATCTTTACTGAAAACTGGTGACCTTGAAATATTGTTTTTTTTTCTATACCAGAGGTAATGATAATTTTCGTTCAATCTATACCCCGTGGAGAATATTCCAGGGTTTTTTCAAAATTTTTTGATCAATACTTTTCGAGATAAGGTAGGGGACAGCGATTTTTCACGATTTTTTAAAAGTACTACGAAGAAAAGTGTGCGCAAGTATTACATTATATATATATTTTTTACTCGTGTTTTCACACCACACTCGATGACCTAGTAAAAAAATTTTTTTTTCACTTCCGATTTCACCCCTCAAAACGAATCCCTTAAGTCAAAATTTATGTTACGGTGATATAAAATGATCAGTGACTTCACAAAACACACCCCAAATAAATTTTCAACAAAGTTTATTCCAATCTTTACTGAAAATTGATGACCTTGAAATTTCTGTTTTTTTATATAACAGATAAATTATTACAGGTAATGCACTCGTGATAATTTTCGTTCAATCTACACCCCCCGTGGAGAATATTCCAGAATTTTTTCAAAATTTTTTGATAAGTAAAAAAAATTTTTTTTACTTTCTGAGATAAAGCGGTGGACAGCGATTTTTTCGCGATTTTTTAAAAATAATACAAAGAAAAGTGAGCGCAAGTATTACATTATATATATATTTTTTACTCGTGTTTTCACAAGCTTTCATTTGACACCACAATCGATTACCTAATAAAAAATTTTTTTTTTCATTTCCGATTTTCACCCCCCAAAACTAACCCCTTAAGTCAAAATTTAATTTTCAAAACTGCATGGCTCTGATGGAGCCATCAATTCCTATATTGCTACCAAATTTCAACTTTCTATGACAAGTAGTTTCGGAGAAAATCGGGTGTGACAGACGGACAGACAGACGGACAGACAGACGGACAGACACCGAAGTGACCTTATAACATTAACAAAATATTCAATATCGAACATTCGCAAAACCTATTTTTGAGACGGTACGCACGATTCTGTCCCATAGTGCGGCGCTGATAGTGAAGGTGTTAGAAAGACATCCATCGACTGCCAGTCGTAAAGAACGCTCTCTGAGAAAACACGAGACCCATAAACAGAACCTTTCAGACATACCATAAGGGCGTAGCTTAGGCAACAATCCATCATGCCAAAGACGGTCGAGATTCTCCAAAGTGTTCAGTTACGTTGTTCGAAACATGTATTACAAGAAGATCTCCTGTTAATCTTTACTTACGAAAGCCATATTGATGGTCGCTCGTAATATTGAATCCTTCATGATATTTTAGAAGATGCTCATTAACAGCCATTTCCACTTTCGATATTATTGAAAATAGTGAGACTGATCGGTAGTTGTTTGGCAAGGTCTTCTTGCCTTTTTTGGGTATCGGCTGAACTATACCGGATTTCCAACAGGAAATAAACGTACATTGTGCATCATCTCATATGGTTCATAGGATTTGTTTCTGTCTGTTTTGTCATGTTGATTAACAAAGCTTTGTTTTTATATCTTCTAAACCAGTGAACACATTAATTTGACCCAATTTGTGGCAGCTGAATGACTAGTAAAGGGTCATTATTTGATTAATTATTCACTAGTGCAAATATCTAATCCTAGATTAATAGTTTAGTTTTATCTGAAGTATACAATTTTGATATTATTGTATCATAATTTGTTAGTAATAATATTTTATTTATATCAATTTGAAAAGGCGTAATTAATTCCCCACGTGAGTCTACATGATACTAGAATATTCGATAATATCAGCGATCCAAATAGGTTATTAATATCTTTTTTGCATTTCTATAATTTAGCATTATTAAATTAAGACCAAACCCTCAAGAAACATTGATCCAATACTACTTAACAATCCGACTTTTTAGCACTTGACACGTTACATATATATATATATATATATATATATATATATATATATATATATATATATATATATATATATATATATATATATATATATATATATATATATATGTTAGCTGTCAGCATTTTCTGTATGGAAAAACCCCCGTTTCAGGCCTGGTTAAAAAAAATTAGGATTGGCCGAACGATGAAATATGAGAAGGAGAATATTAATTATTGATAATTGGTTTCAGGCAGACTGACTTGTTTACATTACGTAGATTAAACTATACTTAAGTTACTATTATTGATATGTCTCAAATCACCAAACCCTTGAGTTTGTTTTATGTGACAGGTAGGCCATATCTGTCACACACATTATAGAAAGTGTTTATGTAACCGTAATGAGATTTAGGTAACAGGGATATTTTGGTACTCATTATGAATAAGAGTTTAGAAGCCGAAGTAGTCGGCCAGCTTTGTTAGATGTCTGAATACAATTGTTAATAAAAGTTATTGTTGTCGAAATTGCCCAAAAGTGTTTAAATTATTTTCTTTAAAAATAAAAGCTAACATCAGAATTGGAATTTGAACTTCGCGCGCAGTGTATTAGAAGTGTTTTGTAAAAAAAATAATAATAATAAAAATGGCCGAAGAGGATGAAATCGTATATATATATATATATATATATATATATATATATATATATATATATATATATATATATATATATATATATATATATATATATATATATATATGAGGATCCTACAGCTTCTGCCGTATTTCGCATTGCGACGCTATGCTTTCCTGTCCTTCCAGTTATTCTTGTGTGTAGCTCTGTCTCTTATTTTGTCCATTACTCCATGTTTCTGCTGGTCTTCCTTTCTTTCTTCTATTTGATGGAATATATTCAAAAGCTCTTTTTGGTCATCAAGTATTACGCATTCTTTTCACGTGTCTGTACCAAATTAACTGTCTGGTTTCCTGTCCGTCTTCTGATTTCTTCATTACAGGCGTAGATATTCTACATAATCTCCTTTAACAAACCATTTCTACAGCGTCTATCCTTTGCTCATCTTTCTTTGTCATTTTACGTTGTGATTGTCCATTTTTCATATCGACTTGTAGATTGTCAGCTTTGTTTTCTCTGTTATCCGGTTTGACTAAAATAAAGAGTTTAGAATCCCTATGCAGTTTCTGCCCTGTTAAGCCTTGTACTTACGTCTCTCTCTGATAATCCTTTATTGGAAATTACACTTGTACTTAAACTCCTCGAATAGTTATAGTTTATACATACGAATAATATTTTTTTTTTCCACTAAAACTCCGTGGACCCCATTCATGTCCAAAGCTTCCTTTCTGTACAGGTCTCGACCACCTAATGGTCTAGTAAGTATGATTCTATTCACAAAGAATAAGGTCATCTTATAAATATCTCACATTGGATTTTAACGGTAGGATGCAGCCACATTTGTTAAACGCATTGTTCTTAACCAGTAAACGCCAATATTTTGGTATGTAAGATTAATTATCTCTAATTAAACGCAAAGTTAACAGTGTTGTTTGGATCGGTATTTATCAGAACAGCTGTAGAGGGAAGTCATTCGTGAAATGGCTTCCTGTCAGATCAATTGTCTATATAAAATCTCAGTGACCGCGGTAAGGACAAATACAAAACAATGAAGTAAATTGGAAACCTGTTATGTGCACAAACTTACTTTAACTCTACCTTAAGGCCGCTATACACGTTCCGGTATACCTGCACAGGCAACCTGTGCAGGTATACCTTAACAGGTTTACCTGCAGAGGTTAGGACCCACACACGCAATGGTGAAACTGTGCAGTTCTCGTTTAAAATTATGCGGGAGATGCGGGAGAGTGTACTACTAGTCTTTATAGCTCTTTATATAATAAATAAAATGAAGTTAAACCGAAAAAAACGTCAGACGTGGAGCAAACACTGGCTGTTGAAGAGGCATAGCTTTACTCACATATACTTATTAAATGAATTAAGATTTGAACCAAAAGATTATTGCAATTATTTGCGAATGGATAAACCGACCTACTTGAAACGTCTTTTAGTGGTAACACCACTGATTGAAAGACAGGATAGCGTTTTGAGGAGATCTATTTCGCCACACGAAAGACTGAGTGCAACATTAAGATATCTTGCAACAGGACGATTGTTCGAACACTTAAAATTTAGCACAATAATATCTCCTCAAGCTCTCGGCAATTATACCTGAAACCTGTAGTACTTTATACAAAGTTTTAGGAAAGGACAATTTAAAGGTAAGCATTTATAATAAAAAATAACTTTTTTAAGGCAATTTATTCGTGTAATTTTTCACATTTGCAACAATACTGTAAATGTAAAAAAAGGATTTAGTGATCAAGTAGAAAAGTTAGTAAAGTATGTAGCAGCTGATTCATCTTCAATGTAAGTACGATCATTTTCTGGCGTTACTTCATGAGTAGTTTCTGGTGGTATTACGAGATGAATAGAAGGAATATGCGATCGTGAATATGAAGCGGGCGAACATTGGGTAGTTTGAAACGGATGAATATGAACTGTGGCTTGAATGTGGTGAAAAAACCGTTTGATTCGAAGAATTTCGATAAATTCTTCAATTACTTGTTTTGAAGCCCATTTAGACATTTCTCTAAACTAGCACACCCAAACCACAGAACTGAATAAAAAAAGGACAAATACCATTGCACATCCTTCTGCGCAACTCTGGCACAGGTAAAAATATGATTAAAATTTGATTGGTGGCAGTTACAGCGAAAAATTATCTTAAAACTTTTAAAATTTTAGCTATATCATGATTATTAATTTTAAATGAATCACCATATAAAGTGTCATGATCGAAAATTAAAAGTTACGTTGTCGGAATTACCAATTTACAGAAACTTTTTCAGAGAAAACCTTCCTTTCAGATAATAATTAATCCACCATTAAAACACGGCGCATTAACCAAAGTTATTATGTTTTTTTTTTTCATTTCTCATAACTGTATTAAATAGTAATAAAACCTTAAAATCAATCGTGCATGGAGTAAGGAAATCGGATCACATATCGCAAATTGCTAATAAGGTTAAATCTGACTACTGACACCGAGGTGTGTGGCGTAATTAGGTTTAAACGGCAGGCGTTCGGGGGAGGGGGAGCATATGGATTTAAAGGGCGTTTCTTTAAGGCAAGAAAGAGAATACTAAACTCAGATCTACTTATAAAGGGGTACGACAATCCAAGAACTTGTTTGCACTGGAACTCTAAATAATATATATAGAGGGTTTTAAACTTTTATTTAACGGGAAATTTTATGCTAATTAAGATTTAAACAAGATATCGCTCAAATGGGAGCCACGGCTCTTTTTGCAGATACGAATCCGCTTACACAAATTTTTCATAACTTGGGCCAGCATTTCCGGCCTTATGCCGGCTATGGCACGACGAATGTTGGCTTCAAGTGCATCAAGAGTTGCTGGTTTGTTGCTGTACACTTGTGATTTAACGTGGCCCCAAAGAAAATACTCCAAAGGCGTTAAATGGCGCGATCTCGGCGGCCAAGCGGTAAGGCCATTAATGACTCACCACCTTGGCACGCAATCGAGCCATGTTTAGGCAGGAAATATGGAGCGGTGCGCCATCCTATTGGAAATAAAACTCGTCAAATTCTGGGAAGAAATATTCCTGTAGCATCGAGTTTTAGCGATCGCTATTCACAGTAACGGTAACTCCTTCCTCATTTTTACAGAAATAAACTTCCTCATTTTTACAGAAATAAAGTCCGATGATGCCTCCGTGCCATAATCCACACCAAACTGTGATTTTTTGCGGATGAAAAGGAGTCTCATGAATCACTTGTGGATTGGATTCGCCAGAAATGGGACTCGTCGGAGAAGATGATTTTCTCATGAAATTGGCTATCGGCTTCCGTCATCTCCAGAGCCCAATCGGCGAATTTCCGGCGCAAACGATGGTCCATAGGCTTTAGTGCTTGGGCCATTACCATCTTATATGAATGCAAACCCAAGTCGGCACGTTTTTGTACTCACGAACACTGGCTCGAACGGCGGCGATATTATCTTCACTGCGAGCGGTTTTTGCACGTTGAGGCACCTTTTTATCGTGACGAGTAAATTCACTTTCAACACCACGATAATCGAAGAAAACTGTTAACATCACCTTGATTTTTCGACTTGCTTTGTCGTGGTTTCTTCGGTCACCAAATGACTTTTTTATCATTTCGAACGTTTGGGAAACCGAAAAAAACTATTTTTAAAACAAAATTTAATGCAACTTCTTTGCTGAATTTTTTCACTCATGTTAAAAATCGAAAAACGCACGTTTGTTGTTGAACGAATGCAAGTGAATCTTATTAATTACTGACACTATGGTCCTAAAATTTGACACAGATGGCAGTTAAGGTCCTACCAACCTAACGAAAAAAGATTAATCCGATTTGGAAATGCCCGGGCGATTTAAATGTAATAGTCTTTCTATTTTTTGATTACAGTAGTAACATATATATATATATATATATATATATATATATATATATATATATATATATATATATATATATATATATATATGGTGCGTAACTAAAATATGGGCATATTGAAATTAGAGCACAATTATTCAATATATCCCTCATTCGCTAGAGTGACGGCCTCAATTCTCTAAAACACCCGGTCGTAACAATATAGTGCGGTCCATGCCAGCGAATGTTACCTCAATAACGATCTTTCATGACGTCCCATTAACGTACCGGGACTTGTTGGTAATGACCCTTTCGACCACAATCCGTACGTAGTAATCTAAGACACTCAAAGTTGGGCTGTTAGTAAGCCAGAATTCCTTGGACCAAATGGTCTGTGTCTGTGGTGCACCGTCCTGCTGAAAAACGTACGACCTTCCGAACATCACAGTGTCGAACCACGGTTTCTCCACATTCGTCACAACGCAACGATTGTCCCGACAACTGGGGAGATCCTCACGATGCCTTCTTTCGTGTGACTTTTCCTCCCCGACATACTGAAACCTTCGTTGGACTGTTCTGAGGCCGTATGTTTTGCGATAACGGTTAATCCTGGGTATACAAGGAACCGAATTATTTCCGTAGTTGAACGTACAGAGCTAGGACCTTCGATAATCGCGGTTTTCGATTATACCCCGTACTTGGTTTCAAACATTGTAGCCATTTTGAGGTTATAACTGTTTAATGGGAACATCAGGCTTTCTCTGAAACCAATATATATATATATATATATATATATCTATATATATATATATATATATATATATATATATATATATATATATATATATATACACAGTCCCTAGCCAAATTATTAGACGCACTGCAAGATTTCATGTAAAATATTAATTACCGAGTGATATTGTACCGTTTTATTATTTTAAATTGATTTGTTTTTTATTTTTATATTATCCAATCAATTACCTATTTATTTGACATAAATAAAACAGCATTAATTTAGAAAAGCATAAGTTTATTAAGTTTTAAAGAAAAGTGGGATATTTTTTTCTGCCAAAAAAGCTTTAACAGACCGAGCAGTGTGGCAGGGAGCGCCATCTTGCATGAAAGTGAATGGTTCCCCATTTGGAAACCATTCTCTGAGCTGCGGAATCAACCGATTTTGTAATACTTCTTTGTACTGATCTTGCCTCATTATTCCTTTGACGACGTACAGACGTCCAGTGCCCTTGCCGCTGATGACTGACCAAATCATCACTTTGGTGGGATGTTTAACCGTCGGGACGACACAATCAGGATGAAACTTTTCTCCATGACGACGACGCACATACTGAGCTTTATTCTGCAAAATTTCGAATGTGCTCTCGTCACTGAAGCAGACCTGTCAAAAATAGGAAAAATATATAAACTTCCATGTTTATTTGCTTTATTTAACTGAAAATGGTAATAATGTATCAATTATTGATTAAATTGCTGTATCTTATCGATCTCAAGAAGTCCACATCTTTGTCTTGCCATTGTTTGGCCCACTTCAGGCGCTTTGCTTTCATTGCAGCTGTTAACTTGGGCTTCCTGGCGGGGCGACAGGCCTTAAAATCTAATTCTTTCAATTTTCTTCGAACAGTGCGCTCAGAAGCATTTACGCTAGCATCCTGGAGTTGTGATTTTATTACCTTCGTGGTAGCAAATCTGTTTTCTACACAAATTTTCCTCAAACATCTCTCTGACCGTGGAGTGAAAATTGGTTTTCTACCGCATCTTTTCTTTCTTTTCGGGCTTAATTCCTTCCCTGACTCAATTTTCTTTTTTATGCGTCGTACACTAGCTTCAGAAACCTCCAATCTTCGTGATAGTTCTCGGTTTGTAAATGTTTTCGCAATCACAAGGGCCTTCACTTTAGCTTTTTTACGTGGTGAAAGATCGCCTTTTCTACCCATAATGAAAATAGTCCAATTACTTTTTTAAAACACTGCATACAAAATAAACTAATAACTGAGTAGTATAAAACTGTTTAAACAAACAATCACAGTCCATAAAGCCACAGAAACACGTCCGTACCTGACTCGATTCCGATCGCGACTGATACAGGTTTGTACTTGTGTACGTTCATGTATCACTTTGTCAACACAGTGTTGCCATATGTTAAAAATAAATACAAATATGTAGTCTACAACAATTCTTTTAAATAAAAATCAATAATATTGTAGTTTAAATATACCATTATTGCATAAAAACTCTTAAGAAACATAAAATTACTAAAAAAAATACAGTGCGTCTAATAATTTGGCCAGGGACTGTATATATATATATATATATATATATATATATATATATATATATATATAAATATATATATATGCTGAAAACTTCTCTCATTCTGCCTATGGATCAGGGTGTACTGGAAAATTTAAAACGCTTTTGTTATTGGAGCATATTTTAGAAGAAGTAGATGAAGGTGGCAATCTTACTGATTGTCTAAAAAAGATAAATTTGAAAAATGTTATATATTGGATAGCTTCAGCCTGGAATCAAGTAAAGAGTAGTACTCTGGAAAAATCTTGGTCAAAATTGATTCCACAAGAGGAGAGACATTACTCAGAAGCAGAAACAGAAGATAATGAAAGTTTACGACAAATTATTACAAGAATATCAGGATGTGAAAGTGTTACGGAAACCGATGTTTGCGAAACGTTAAACAGTGGTAGTGTGGAGGATGAAATGACTGACCAAGAAATAATTAAAAGTGTATGCAAAAATGCTAATAAAATAGACAGTGTTGACGATGATGATTACGAAGTAGAAGCCACATTCGCATTAGCCGAAATTTCAATTATCTGAAATCACTTTGGTTCTTAAACTCACGTAGAAAAGGATAAGGTTCCAAATGTTGCATTTTAGAGTGAAATTGACACCTTTTCATTCAATCTAGCCTTAATTCGGTATATCCATCCTTAAGAATCTTTTAAAAAATTAAATATCTTATTTTTATAAGCACATAATCGGAATGAGAGGGAAGAGGAATTACATGTTGGGAGACAATTTGTGAGACTGTTGATCGTAGGCGGAGGTAAATATTTTCCTTTTCGGAGGCAGAAATTGGGAGGTGATTTGTGGGAATGTTAATGAGAGGCAGAGACAAAAACCTCTTCGGACCCAAAAATTTTGCCTCCCAAGAGACAAAATCTTGCCTCCTCCTTGCATCTCCACAAATACACTACTTCTAGTGTATTTTTCAGAATTGCTTATTTTTGATCAACCGAAAAGGGGATGCTTAGGGTGAAATTTGCATTCACTCTAAGCAGTCAAATTTTTTTCAGCGCGAAAATACGAAACAAACAAAAGTATGCTAAGAAGCTTCGAGTAGAAACTATTCAGCCTAGATGCCTTGGCTGAGACACGACCTCACCCTTAAATTTGTGTCTTAAACCATAAAAGTACAGAAATTTATTGTGCTACAAATACTACAATAAGAAAGGGATTGAACGTTTTTTCTTTACAGTCACGCCATTTCTGCCCAGTGCAAAACTAAGCGATAATATATTATCAGACACATATGACATTATATGTAATAGTGATAAGATAATTCCCTCAATTTCATTTGATTGAGATATGAAAATACATATTTACTGAGTGGTATACCCTAATCGAGAGCTTTAGTCTTTAAAACCTCTTTCCTAATAAAATATCGCGAAAATACCGGAATATTAATAATTATAATAAAAATAATTCAATAATATTTGGGTTTACAGTTGAACTGTGTTAATTATAAAAATAGCGAAACATTTAAAAAAAAAAACGTATGTATTTATAAACAATATTTTTGCATAGTGTTACTTATTCAGTCCTATACAACTTAATATAATATCCCACGGAATATTCGTGGATGTTATTTTTATCTACTTTGTTCGCTGAAAAGTTTTTAACCATGTCTGATTACTGGGTGTGTTGTGTGAATTAATTTTGAGGAAATTTTCGGTAAAAATATCGCTTTATTGTAAAAAAACGGTTACAAATTGATTATTCAAAGTATTATTCATCGCTAACCACTACTTTCCTGCTCCCATCTTTGTGGCAGCATTAGAGTACTACGTTCAAAGAGTGACTCATCTTTTGAGGCTATCCACGAATCGACCCATTTTTTGGTGTCCTCGTAAGAATGGAAGCGCTGTCCAGACAGACCGTGGGTCATCGATCGGAACAAGTGATAATCAGAAGCAGGTATGTCTGATGAGTACCACGGGTGAGATAGGACAACCCACCCAAATGCTTCTAGCGTTTCCTTGGTGGGTTTTGTAACATGTGGCCGAGCGTTGTCATGTTGAAAAATCACTTTGCCGTGTTTTTTGGCATATTGCGGTCGTTTTTTTTTTTCAATGTTCGATTCAATTGCATCAATTATTGCTGGTAACGTTCCCCAGTAATAGTTTCGTTAGGTTGGAACAGCTCATAATAAACTACACCCAGTTGATTCCACCAAATACACAGCATAAACTTAAAGCCATGAATATTCGGCTGTAGCGAGGATTTTGATGGTTCACTGGACTTTTTTGTGCTTTGAATTATCGTAGCTTATCCATTTTTCATGATTAGTTACGACACGATACAAAAACCTTTCCAATTATGCCGTTAAAGCAGTTATTCACAGGCGAAACAACGTCTCCCGGTTTCAATTCGTACGGCACCCAATTTCCTTCATTTTGAATCATTCCTAGTACATGTAAGCGCTTGGAAATGGTTGTGCGATCAACTCCTAACTATTCTGCAAGTTCTTTTTCCATTTGGCACGGGTCTTCAACGAGTAATACCTCCGATTATTCATCTTTAAACCTCTTCGGCTGTCCTGGACATCCTTTGTCTTTCGTGTCGAAATCACCACTTTTAAGGCGTCGAAATCAGTACTTACATATTTTGATCGATGGAATATAATCACCGTAGGTTTCCGACAGCAATCGTTGCCTTTCAGCAGCGCTTTTCTTCGAATTAAACAAGAAAAGTAACTCTTCCCGTAAATGGTGTTTTGTTGGCACGTAATTCGACATCTTCAATGCTCAAAAAAAATATGTTTTTACACTTTGGCAAAATAACAAATACTAAAAATTAAAGTCTAATGATGGTGATTCACCATGAACACAGGAACAGTATGCCCCGATGAGATATGATTCAAGTTACTCTTAGAAATCCCTCAAAATTAATTCACACTCCTTATAGATGACATCTTTAGAAAACGTGTATAATTATAAAATTTTTTGGCGTGCAGTGCTCTAGATTTTTTTTATGAGTCAATTAACATGTTTCCATTCCTCCGACTGTTCCGTTGTCTCTGGATCATAATGAATGACGCATGGTATATTCATAGTTACTATTGGATCCAGAAAGTTAGATGAATTCCCTTCGACACGGCTACAAATTAACTTGGATGTTGGGACTCTCAGTCATTTTTGGTAGCCGATTAGACATTTAAAGATTCATTTAACTGATAATTTTCTCCTGCCCGAATCACAATGAACAATGTGAAAAATAGGTTCTTAAAAAATGATCTTCCAACTCGATGTCCGCCATTAATATTGGTTCTATCTCTCTTGTGGAACCCAATTTTTAATAGTGGCCGACAGTTCTTTCAAAAGAGTTATCATTAATCGATATTCGATTTAACTAAATTCGCAATTTTTCTTGGTCACATCGTCTTCAGAAATTCACTATAAATAGCACAATAAAGTCTGGACAATAAAACTTTTTCTACGTATTTACTAAATGTCAAACTATCATCTATAGCAACTGCATTTATTTTTGACAATGGAAAGTGGTCTAGGCTAACTAAAGTTATCAATTCTCATAATATACAAAAACAACAAACCGAATCCACAATTTTGAATTTCATTGATCACAACTTTCGGCATAACACAAACCGATGTTTCACACAAGATAGGTATAATGTGGCAACTGGTAACAATTAATTCCCTGCTGATCTGGATTTCCGGATGATTGATAATGATGAACAACTGATTGTTCATCGTCTTTTTTTGCTTATGAATAAATATCAAAAAGTTGATAACTAAGTTGATAAATGCTAACAGTTCTTCTATTTTCAGGTCAACAAATTTAAAGCACTTCGACTCTAGTAAACGTTCAATGACTGATCAAAATCAGCTGTCCGGACTGGCCGGATCTCAGACCATTAAAGATCCGAAGTCCCACACATCTTACAAGTAAGATTCGTGTATCATATCTTTGTCAGAAAACTTTTTAGATTTAAGTGAAAAAAAAACTATTTTACTCATGGACTAAAGTTCGTTCTCTTATTACTTGACTCATACATTTAGTTAAACATACAGTCTGTCAAGTAAGAACGTGAGCGCCAGTATTCTTAAAAAATGTCTTTCGAGAACATTTTTTGCCATCAATGTATTCTTTGGTCTACTAACAACGGCGCAATTACCTTAGTAAGTTGTCCAATCGCCTCCTGCATCAATAATCGCCTGGCATCTTCGAGGCATGCTGTCGACGAGATTTTCTGCAATGATCTCCAAATTTTTCGAATATCGCGAGACAACCGAATCAAAGTCCTCAGAGTCTTTCCTCTGAGCTTTTTCTTTACAAGAGACCAAACGTTTTCAATAGGGATGGCGTCCGGCGATTGTGAAGGCCACTCTAGTATCTTATTGTGGGCCCAAGCGAGCCGCTTCGTGACGTGATTTTCGCCCAGAATAGGTTTCTTCAACGTGCTGCGGAATTTGACATCACGAGCACGAAGATGTTGTCGAATGGTCACATGGGACACATTCAAACCCGATTTTCTTAATTTTGCCGCTACTTGACGCAACGTCAATTTCGGGTCCCGTGAAAACAAAGACACGACTCGTCTTTCAACTTTCGGAGTGACTGCCTACCAAGTCGCGTTTTGGCAAGTCGTCGACATTTTTCGTCTCGTTAAGACTATTTACCCACTTCTTCACATTTTAGGCCCCTTTAGATGGGAACAAAGAAAGACTGCCTCGGACCGACGTGCAAACAAGTTCGGAATCGACTGATATGTTTACTAAAATGCGTCGTAGACAAAGGTTTCCTCTACCGATTTTTTGTTGAATCACTAGAATCGCATCAACCAAAAATGAATTATCGCGGACACGTTCTTACTTGACAGACTCTACCACCTATCTTTTAAAAATATCCTCAACAAACTAACTTAATAGTATTAGATAAACAGTGGAGTAGCCAGATTATAGGGGGTCGAGGAGGATATAAGAAATCAAAGAGGTAGGTAAAAAAAAGCACAATAAAGGCGGACCGTTTACGGGGAGCTGCCTTTTCCATATCCCTGAGAGCAAGAAGGTACACGGCTTCAAATGGTGTTTTTTACAGGAAAAAATAAATAACCAAGGGATCAGACTCTCGATTTAAAAAAATTTTGTTGCAATGAAACTTTACAGACTTGAGCATTTGTCAACACCATTAAAAACTTGGACCTTTTTCAATGCTCTAAAATAAAAAAAAAAAAAAAAGAAGAAAACCGAAAGGAACACTTTCAAAAAATCCTCTCTTGCAATAACACTTTTAAAACTTCTAGCTTTCTTCACATGGTAAAATCAAATTCTTAATCTGAGGGTATTTTTTAAAGAAAGAAAAATTCAAATACATTGAAACTTACTTATAAATCTTATACCCTATGCGGATGGTTAGATTACACAGGGGAACAGCTGTTTTGGTGTCGAGGTTTTTTGAGCTGATTCTATATCAATTTGATGTCCTGAATTCAAATAACGTATTCATTTGTACCTAGGAGCTCAAATTTTTAGGATATACAATTTTAGAGAAATATAAGTTACATTATTGTAACTCAAATCCGTAAGTGTAGTAAACAAAAGTAGATACGAAATTTTTATTTTAGTTATACAAAATACAATATTATGTCGTACTTACAAACAAAAAAAAAACATTGAAGAAATGAAATAGTCACTCAACACTTGGAAAGCTTCTTTTCCGCGACATTCTTGAATGTTTTTTTAAACAGTCCCTTTTTAAACTCCAGCAGTAATCTGCCATCATGTGCATGTCCCATCTTCCTTGGTAGCGGTCCTCCATAACTTTAATATCTTGGTGAAATCTTTCACCTTGTTCCTCACTCATGTCTCCTAAATTTTCTGGAAAACGGTCTAAGTGGCTGTGTAAATAGTGTATTTTAATACTCATATTGCACCCTAAGGATTTGAAACTATTAAGCATCTTGTTAACCATTTCAACATAGTTTTGAGCTTTATGTTTGCCTAGAAAATTTTCTACAACTGCAACAAATGATGTCCAAGCTTCTCGTTCAACTCGATTCATTGAATTTATGAAGGCAGGATCCTTAATTAATTTTCTTATTTGTGGGCCGTCAAATATCCCTGCTTTGAGTTTTTCTGTGCTCAACTGATGCATTTTTACCCCTATATATGCAAAACAAGACCCATTCTTATCAAGAGCCTTTACAAATTGCTTCATTAAGCCCAACTTTATATGTAACGGAGGAAGTATGATTTTTTCTCTTTCAACCAAAGCGTCGTTAATGACATTCTTTTCCCCAACGTCCATGTTTTCTCTCTGAGGCCAATCTTTTCTAACCCAGTGGTGTGTTTTGTCCCTACTATCCCAGAGGCACAAGAAACACGAATATTTCGTGTAACCACTTTCCTGCCCAAGAAGAAAGTTTACCATTTTTAAGTCTACACAAATCATCCATTGATGTTCGTAATACTTTATCTTCTGCAAGACCAAAGCTATGGTATTATATTCTTCTTTCAGTTTCGTTGAGTGAGCTAGTGGTATTGAACCATATTTATTCCCATTATGTAGAAGGACACATTTTAAACTTCGCTTTGAACTGTCAATAAATAGGCGCCAATCATCTGGAATATATTCAGAAAGTCCCATTTCTTTCATGAGTCCCCTAATTTCGTGACAAAATACAAGATTGTCTTCTTGAGAAAAGAATGGTAGCAGATCTTTTTCTCTTGTACGGTAAAAGGTAATTTTGGTTCCTTGTTCCAGTAAATTTTTGTCGTTCAACCTAGAAGCCAGTACTTCAGAAGCTTTTTTCGATAAATTGAGATCCCTGGTGAGATCATTTAATTCATTTTGATTGAAGCGTTGAGGAACTGATGACGTCCCCTCATAGTCACTGTTAGTTTCATTAGCATCAGAAGAGCGATCAGAGGGAAAATATTCGTCATCAGAGATATGTGGTAGCTGATGAAATGTTGGAATCGGTATTTCATCTGAGTGCGGGATAGGGCGTATTGCCGAGTCTAAATTGGGATAAGTCCACTTACTGCGGTTATTTCGATTGATTCCATTAGTATTTACTAAACAGAAATAACAATCATTGAAGTGGTTTTTTGGTTCTCTCCAAACCATTGGTACGCCGAATTTTAGACATTTTCTTTTCCCGGTAGTCCACTGCCGTAAATGCTCTGTACAAGTTTTACATACGAGATGCGGGGCCCACGTTTTGTCCTGATCACCAAGCTTAACTCCAAAGTATCCAAGATACACTCGCTTTACAAAGTCAGTAATAGTTTGTCTGTTTTGTTGAAACATGTATTCTCCGCATATATAGCAAAACACATCAGGTTGATTTACACAACTTCTTCTTGAACTGGAACCTGAACTCATTTTAATTCTGTTCAATAACACAAAAACACTCTTTTCTTAACATAAAATAACACGCCGAATTCGATCTACTCTCATTAGTAAGAACGCACAAACTGACGAGACTTACCCGAGTTAGGTGATTTAAAAGGGTCAGTTCAGGTACCTGATAGGCAATGGTTCCACTATTTATAGATTTACCTGGAATTTACTCAATTACAGACTGACAATAAAACTATTGTACCTACATTAATGAATATATAATAATTTTAGAACTCTCATAAATGAATATACTGAATAAAAACCACATTGGTAGATAAGTTGATGTATCTAAAAAAGTAGAGCTGATAGAGAAAAACGGATTGCATGTATAGATTTAGCGTCCCAAATATAGTTAAAATCAGCTCTAAAATCCCAGGCACCAAAACAAAAATATTTTTTTGTTGCCCTGTATTATTACTGCTTCCTTAAGGAAAAATATTGATGAGGTTAGAATAGAGATTGACCAATTTATTTTTTATTTTCATGTTTTGGAGGGTTTTGAGACAACACATAATTTCCAGGACTAGCCAAAATAAATTTCTTCGAATCTTTCCGAACGTCAATGAAGGCGAAAAAGTACTCAAACGTTATTGCTGCGCTCTAATCGGCGATATGTTACTTCGTGGTCACCTGTACATTACAACCAATTACTTTGCTTTTTATTCGAATCTCTTTGGATATGTTACTAAGGTAAGAATAAATTTTACTTACCTTTGATATGGAAGATACTTGATGAAACAATTCATTTTACCGAATATTACTTTTGTATGGAAATAGCACACATGCTGCACGGAAATCCCTAAAACGCTACAGGAGCGACGCGTGTGCAGAAAAAGCGATTCATGTTGGTCTCGAATCGCTGTACTCGGTGGGAAACAAAGTCCTGGGCAAATCATCCCAAAGGGATGAGGTTCTCCATATAAAAGACTACTTGAAAAGGTTTGTACAAGGAGTGACAAGCTGAACTTCATACAAATATGAAGTATTAGCACGACTTGTATTCCTAGCATGCACCGCTTTGGGAGGAATTAAGCGGTCTATATCCATCGGACACTTTTCGTGAAAATACTTGTAGAATAGACTCAAGTCACCAACCGTTCTTCGATGTTCCCAGGAATCAAAGTTGATGGTCAGTCCTGGGTCCCCAATCAGGCGAACAGCTCTCTTCTGAATATAATCCAACCGATGCAGTGTATGTTTGCCCCAAACATGGGAGCAATATTCCACCGTTTGTCGAATTTGAGCTTTATACAGAATTAACAGTAGCGGAGTGTAAAGCTTTCTAGTTCGAAATATTATTTCCAGCTTTTGAGAAGTTCTCTTTGCTATCCTAGCAAACAGGTTCATGCCAAGACATATTTGCTCCCAAATTAACGCCCAATAAATTGAGTGACAATGCTAGAGGAATGGAATGACGATGCTAGAGGAATGGAGTGCCCCTATATAACTATGCCGAAGTCAGCAACGTTAACTTTTTTAACATTATATTCTACTTGGTTACTATCACTCCAAGATAGGATATCGTCCCAACCAAGATCTTACCACTTTCAGGTCTTTATATTTCCGAACATTTTCCATGGTTTTTCCAAAAATAGAGTTATTCATTAATTTAAAACAGAAAGAGACGATATGGGTGGAATTAGACGTTCTGGACATAGAAGTAAATTTTTTAAAACTCATGAAGTTCTGGAGGATACTCTAAGTCTACTTCACAAATATATCAACAGGTGTAGTTATAATGTCTTTTATTAATTTGATGTTTGAGTGTTCTAAATAAAAGAAAAAATAAGCGTACTGTCATCTACAAAGCTGTAGATTGGATTCCTGATCCTTTCCAGCAGATCGTTAATGTAAATGGGAAAGAGAGTAGGAAACAGTATGGAGTCTTGGGGCACACCGCGTTGATAGCCACTCGTAAAGAACGCTCTCTGAGGAAACACGAGAGCATTTAACAGAACTTTTCAGATATACCATAAGAGTGTCGCTTAGCTAACAATCTACCGTGTCAAACATGGTCGAATGCCTTGGATATAGCAAGTGCAACCGTTCGAGATTCTCCAAAGTGTTCAATTGCGTTGTTCCAAACATGTGTAACATAAGTTATAAGATCTTCGATTGATCTTTGCTTAAGAAAGCCATAGTGATGCTCACTAATAATATTCAATCCTTCAAGATATTATAGCAGATTTTTTTTATTTGTCTAGCACACGTGCTGCAGGGAAGTCCCTAAAGCGCTCCAGGAGCGGCACGAGTGCGGAAAAAGCACTTTTATCAAAGATGCTGATTGAAAGCTTTTTTCATGACTTTCGATATTATTGACAGCAGTGCGGCTGGTCGGTAGTTGTTTGGCAAGGTTTTCTTGCCTTTTTGGGTATTACCTGAACTGTAGCACATTTTCAGCAGGAAGGACATATTCCCTTTCTATAGAATAGGTTGAAAAGTCTACAAAAAAACTGGTGTTAGTTCTTTCGCGCATTTTTGAGTACTATGGCACACCTTTTTATATATGTTTTATGAGATGCTGCCTGCAGACAATATCAGGCGTGCTTGACTGCACTATGGGAATAGTTGGTGTTTTTCCTTAGAAATCGACAGTCTAATGTGAACCAAGAAATTGAGCTAACAAGTTAGTTTTCTCAACTGGTGTTGCAATAGTATTATCCGGCCGCATGAGTAAGAGTACTGTTAAAAAGACCAATTTTAAGAATGCAACGCACTGAAAAAGTAACAGTATACAACAAACCGGTTGTAGGGGTCTATAGTGGATGTACATGAGTAAGCTTCTAGCAAAATTAAGAATCTGTGAATGAGGTCACACAAACTTATTTTATCTTACTACCTGTTAACAGATTATAGCTTTTGACGCATGAAAAATAAAAAGTTACTGTTTCCCTATCAAAACGAAAAATCTACTCCTGTGTCAATTTTAACACTCCGTTTTAGTTTCGTATAGAGTTAGGACCAATTATTATATCGTTAGATCATGAATATTCCTTTTTTTATTATTTTAACATAAACTTTAAACTTTTTTAAAAATTTCAGCTACTGATTCCGATTCTGACTGTGGAAAAAATAACCAAAGAAAAAACAGCGAGGATAATACCAAACGCGGTGGGTATAGTGACGAGCGAGGACAAACATATTTTCGGAGGTCTGATGTCGAGAGACAGTACATTAGCTTATATGAGGGCAATTTGGGAGAAAGTGAAGACCGAAGAAACATTACATGAACCAGAAATCACTGTAAGTATCTAGAGAAATATAAAACCGATACTACGAAAACAAAAAATGAAAATTGTTGTGGTCTCCACAAACCATTGACGGACTAATAAAATATCATTCCGGCAGGTCTAAGTGCTGTATCAGTTTTCTCTGATCTACGTTCTCCACTGAATAAAATCTAAGATTTCTTTCAGACATGAAGCTGTTTTCCTATCTGCCGTAGAGTGAATAACAAAAAATATCGGAAGACGACCAAAAATAGTCATGTTTCCTTCAAGGCATCTCTAAACCTAAGGTAGTCAACATGTGTCAGGAGAGAGAGATAACTTATCCATCTGTGTAGTGGTGCAACTTTTTTTTTAACTTAAGTCTACTTTGTGTCATATCTATAGTAATGTGTCGGCGACTCGGATTAAAAATATGGGGGTCGTGTCTCAAAGAAGCCTAAATTTATTTAGGACTACTTGTATCATATCTGTAGTAATATGCCAGTCAGTCCTGATAAAACTATCGGGTTTCGTTGGTAGGTCAAGTTAGAATTTATGTAATATATCAACAAAAGGTAACATATTCTATATCAGTTGGCATTTTTCCTAAAAAATGGAAGAATGCGAAATAAGATACTTTTTGTGAGGGTCATATAGAATTACATCACGAACGAAGAAGATATGACCGACAAAAATTGTGAATTTAGTATAATTGAATACTGATGAAAATTAAAACAAGCGAGAACACTACAGGAAATATAAGGAATTAAAGATGGAGACAGTCTTAGTTCGTTCTTTTAATAGACAAAATAATAGAATACGTAGAGTCACTAGGAATGGGATACAGAATGAGTAACAATAGAATTAATCTTGTTTGTTCCGCAGACGATGCCGCGCTGATCGCTGAAAGTGAAGACGACTTACAGAGACAACTTTTTAAATTTTATCAAGCCTGTCGACCGCTTAATATGAACATATCTACTAAAAAGACCAAAAGCATCACTATTGCCAAAGATCCCATCCCAGGTACAAACTCGTGGTGGAAGATAAACCCATAGAATAGTTAACCCAGTTCAACTACCTTGGTGTGGACCTATCAAACTATCATGACCCAGTCAGAGACCTTAAGAGGATTAATTAATAAAGCAGCAATTATCTCAGGATGGACCAATCAAAACATGCGAACAGACAGCAAGGTTAAAATATACTTGCATCAGAAATAAAAAATGCCGTCGAAACCAAGGATTGCTCTGTAGGGAAAAACAGCAGGTATCGGGGAGAATACGAAAAAGATGGAAAGATAATTGGCAATCTACCTCTGAAGAAATCCCACAACCTAGGAATTAACAGATCATCACATCTATAAAAAGTTTAAGAAGAAGAATATTGAGCAGTGAAAGTGCTTTTTTTTAAAGGACTGTCTGCTAAAGAAATGTACGATGACAAGCTTTATACATTCAAGGAACAATGTCCTTCCTACGTTATTATCAAAAATTGGGTTGCAGATTTCAAGAGGGAAAGAACTAACATCAATGATGAACACCATGCTGGTTTATCCGATAGGGCCGTGTTGGGGTAACTATTATTTGGAAAATATAAGAAAGGGATTCAAGTTCCTACACAGATCTTACCAATGCACACATGATCAACTTATTAGGTATTTTCGTTTCAGGAACTAGATCAAGATTACTCGGAATCAGGGGAAAGTAGCAGTGAATCACCATCTCTTGAATCTGTTCCTTCAGATACGGAATCTTTAGGGAATACAAGATTTGATAGGATTAAAAGAGAGAGTATTCAAAGTCAGGCGGAAGGTAGGTTGGCTTGATCACCACCATATTGTCTTTAAAACTAAGGAATTAGGCTGTCAATAATTCTTTTTTACCGACCAATCGCAATAGAAGTACTAGTTAGGTACGTGGTTAAACTTCAGAACATAATTTCTTACAAAATTTTATATCAGTATAGACTGATTGATGACATCATTTAGAGCTTTTGCAATACCAGCACCCCTTCCTCAAAAAGCACCCAATGCAGACATTTATTTAATTTAATTTATTTATTCTAACTTATTTAGTTTATTTAATTGAGTTTTTAATTTATTTATTCTGTTTTCTTTGATTTATTTGATCTAAATTATTTAATTTATTTAATCTAAATTATTTAATTTATTTAAATTCTAACGTTCTGAGTGTTAAATTTTTTTTCAATTATTTTAGTCATTTTTAAAAATAACAATAAAACTGACATTTGTGGTACTTTTGTATTAGAATTAAATATCCCAAAATATTTTTTGAGACCTGTGACAGACTTTTTTAAATATGCCTTTTTATTGTGAATTGACGGCTATCAATTCAATCTTACGTCTCATCACTATTTTTCTAATTTTGGTAAAATATGAATGCTGAGCAAGGGCACTGTAAGAAGTAGATATCTACTAATTTTCGCCTATATCGTAGTTAAAGTAGGAGGACCGAGGGTTCGTCGTCAATTGTACACTATACGTTGTTAACAGTTTCTATTCTGGTTCATTTTATTTTTTGCGTGTTATCAGTTAAATTAAATGAATAAAATTTTTCTAGGTTCTGTACAAGAAAGAAAAGATTCCAAAGGTGTCATTAGAAGGCATAAAAGTACTATAATTGAACTGAGAAAGGTGTCCAGCCAGAGCTTGATCTTAGTTGCTACTATAGTTCTTATTCTGTTGTTCCTCTCCGCCACTGTGTTGAAATCTAGGATAAATAAAATGCAAAATGGGTAAGAAAGATCCATGAACCCAAAATTGGCAAAATTCAGTGTTGTCATTTAGATAGATTAGTTATTAAGAATTTGGGCTATCTTGATGTGCAAAGTTTAAAATTTATGTTTCTGAGTAATTTCAGAAAATCTGGCAACATCAATTCGAAGTAGCGTTCGTGATTTCTAGTGTTCCGTAGGGAACACTTATAAGATGACTTCAGTGTCTGTCTGTCTGTCAATCCGTCTGTCTATCTGTCTGTCACACCCGATTTTCTCCGAAACTATTTTTCATAAAAAGTTGAATTTTGGTAATAATATAGGAATTGATGGCCTCATCAGAGCCGTGTAGTTTTGAAAGTTAAATTTTGACTTAAGGGGTTAGTTTTGGGGGGTGAAATTAGAAGTGAAAAAAAAGTTTTTTACTAGGTCATCGAGTGTGGTGTCAAATGAAAGCTTATCAAAACACGAGTAAAAAAATATATATATAATTTAATACTTGGGCTCACTTTTCTTTGTATTATTTTTAGAAAATCGCGAAAAATTGCTGTCCCCCACCTTATCTCGAAAAGTACTGATCAAAAAATTTTGAAAAAATTCTGGAATATTCTCCACGGGGTGTAGAATGAAAGAAAATTATCACGAGTGCATTACCTCTAATAATTTATTTGGTATATAAAAAAAAAATTCAAGGTCATCAGTATTTAATAAAGATTGGAAACAAACTTTGTAGAAAACTCCTTTAGGGTGAGTTTTGTGAAGTCACTGATCACCGTAACATTTTTTTTATTTTAAAAGCAATCAACGTACGGAACACTAATTGTGCAAGTTCAACTTGCACAACGGTTATTTTAAAGTAGTTGCCAGCAAGTTAAATCTCAGTAACTCAAGTTAACCTGACGTGAGAGGATGTTTTTTGCGTCTCTTATTACAGGGGCGTCACCAAAATCGGGACAAATCAAACAACTTTGTTATGGGTATGTTATTTAAAGAGAAATGAAGTTTGAAAAAAAAGTTTCACATGCCACTTAGAGCATCTATGTCAACTATGACATATTCATTCCATTATTAACCAACTAAGTACAGCAATTATGACGTACTCATTGTTGGATGACATTATGGAGGGGGGAAACACCGAAATTTCAGACTTTGAGCCTGCAAACGGTCATCTTTGCATATTTCAACAAAAAGGGAAGATCCTTATAGTCGACAAATAAAATTGAAAAACTACTGGGCGCATTAACGGGGGCGCATCGTAAGTCTTTCTATAGAATGACAACTCAATTGTCGATTAATTGCAGCAGCAAAAATTTAGGTTGGAACCTTAACAATCTCATGTTAAAAAAATAACAATCTAAACATCATAAAATTATGGATCATTGGTATCATTCAGTAGGAGGTTTTTACGTGATTAACTTTCTTATTAATTCGTAAATAATTTTTAGGCATTCTTTATCGCCACAAGGTACCCCTTCATCTCCAACTTCTCAAGATACCTACAGTGATCTTCTGCAGTGGCAATCGCATCTTCATTCGCAATCTGCAAACTCAGTGAAAAATTTTCTCGATACTAACTTAAATGAAATTGCCAAAGTAAGTACAAATTATTCTCCAGATAGAAAGTGTTAGCCAGTAGAGGGTGCTCTTTAAATTGGAAGATTTCTTCGTTTTTTTTTTTAATAGATTATTTTGTATATCACAATATGCTAGCAACTTATAGATCATTCACTCTGACAAATTCTCCGTATCTCTAATTTAACTTTACCAGGTGTACAAGTATGAAATGCAGATTTCAGACAACAGATGGTGCACCAATGCAGTTTGTGCTATATAGATTTGACACTGTGCCATTTTGTTGTGTCATCAACAAGTGTCAGACGCACACCAGTGGTAAATTGGAAAAGTGTGTGCATAGTTTTGTGTTCAATATGTCGAAATCTATATCAAACACAGAGCATTCGCGGACAGCATTAATTTTTTGTTTTCATTTGAAGAAAAGTGCTGTTGAATCAAAGCGATTACTTCGAGAAGCTTATGGTGAACATGCTCCATCGTAAGATACGTGTGAACGATGGTTTCGGAGATTCAAAAGTGGTGACTTTGATGTTGCAGACAAGGAAGGAGGAAGGAAACCGCCAAAAAAAATACGAAGATGTGGAATTGCAAGCATTGTTGGACGAAGATGATTCGCAAACACAAAAACAACTCGCCGAGCAATTGGGCGTTAGTCAACAAGCCGTTTCCAATCGGCTACGAGAGATGGGAAAGATTCAGAAGTACCACATGAATTGAACGACAGGCAAATGGAAAAGCGCAAAAACACGTGTGACATTTTGCTCGCTCGGTACAAAAGGAAGTCGTTTTTGCATTGTATAGTTACAGGGGATGAAAAGTGGATTTATTTTGAGAATCCCAAGAGCAAAAAATCATGGGTAGACCCAGGCGCACCATCCACATCGACCGCAAGACCGAATCGCTTTGGCGGAAAGACGATGCTCTGTGTTTGGTGGGACCAGAGGGGCGTGGTCTATTATGAGCTGTTAAAACCTAGGGAAACGGTTTATACTAAACGTTACCAACAATTGACCGACTTGAACAGTTTGCTGCTTAAAAAAAGGCCAGAATACCGAAAGAGGCAACACAAAGTCATTTTTTCTTCATGACAATACTCCATCACATACTGCAAAAACAATTCGCGACACGTTCTAAGCACTCAGCTGGAAAGTTCTACCCCATGCGGCTTACTCACCAGACTTGGCTCCTTCCGATTACCACTTGTTTGCATCGATGAGTCACGCACTTGCTGAGCAGCGCTTTGGTTCGTATTAGAAAAAAAATCCGCATTTCATACTTGTACACCTGGGAATATTATGTCTATAATTCTTTTTTCAATAAAAAAAAACCGTTTCGATATAAGAAACATAGTGGCCTCCAGAAGCTAACTATGTACAATAGAAGATGATAATTTTAAAAGACTTTCTTTGAAGCGGCGGTAACTATATTTCAGTGGATCTTAAACCATAATGTACAACGTCCTTCCGGAAAGACGCAACTTCCTGCCGGTTGATCTCACCTTTAAGGGCTAATGCAGGTTTTTACATCCTTCTGGCAGAATGGCATGTACTACCAATAGAAAGTTTAGAAAATTTCAAGCAAGCGCAAAAAAAAAAAATACCAACATTTTAAGATGTTTTACTAGTACCTGAAAATTTTCGATTTTGCTACCTTTCAGGAGTGCGTTGGCCTCGAAAAACTCATTTGACGTGCGTCAGCTCCGGTGTTTTTAACATATTCCCTCCTTTATCTATGCTTCTTAGACAGGACGAAAAGTTTGGGGTGTGCAAAAGTACGCAAGCCACCCAAGAGCTTGGTAGATGGCTGTGTACAAAAATCCTTCTGACAAGACTTTGGCTTGTACGTTCTAACATTAAAAGCCCTTCCATTTTACCCAGAAGTTAACTATGAAATTGATATAAGAATATGTAAATTTTCTGCCTAAAAACCCAGTTATAGGGCGCTACCATTTTTTAAGATTTTTTTTAATGCCACCATTTAGATGTCAATATCTAGGAATATTTAATTCAACTATAAAGTATATCATGATCAAATATGTTTGCTCTCTCTCTCTCTCTATACTTTAATTTGGGACATTTAAAACGTATACTTACGTATGTACATATTTTTAAAATAAACAAAAACTTAAAACTTAAGGGAAAAAAAAACAAAGATTTGTTACCTTTAGATACATATAAAATATAATAGGCTAGAGTTATACATATGAAATGAAAGGTCACTTTAATGACGCAAAAATTCATATATTGTTGTTTGTCTCCTCTTTTGCTTTAAAAATGGCGTCCACAAATCGTATTTCTAATTTGAAAAGAAGCTCTATTCGTGATCTTCGGCAAAACTTTTAAGCTGCTTGGTTAGGCAAGCAAGGTAATAGCTTCACCAAAATTTGGGATAGCATCTGTTGGTACTGGTATTTCAACTGGATTTTCAATTTTTTGTTCTAAATCTGGATTTTCAACAAACAAATTTTCATCTATGTTCAAAAAATCATTAAGGTTTTCATTATCAGTTAACT
This sequence comes from Pachyrhynchus sulphureomaculatus, assembly GCA_019049505.1. NCBI lineage: Eukaryota > Metazoa > Arthropoda > Insecta > Coleoptera > Curculionidae > Pachyrhynchus > Pachyrhynchus sulphureomaculatus. The sequence continues at coordinate 75,665,529 of CM032452.1, read as the reverse complement.
CCAACAAATTCTTATTTTTGAGGATATCTGCAAGTACGTTAAGTGGTAAGTCATCTTCTGAATCAGATGTAACAGCCTCAGTTAACTGGTCTTCACTTTGCATATTTTCATGCCTGGTTACTTGTTCCCAAGCGGTTTTTGCAAAGTAAACTGCACCTAATGGTGTAATTTTCTTAATTAACTCAAAAGCTGTACCAGCAGTTTCAATGGTTACGATCAGGTGTTTTACTATTAGACTTCGGTGATCAATTTTTAAAATTTTTGATATTCCCGGGCCAAGTGGTTGACAAGCCGATGTACAGTTAGGGGGCAGAGACAAGATTTTTATATTTTTTAAGCGGACGTCTTTTGGATTAGATCTTGCATTGTCTAAAAATAACAAAATGTTTCTTTTTTCTTTTGTCATTTTCCAGTCAAGATCTTGCAAGCACTCTGTCATAATTTCTCTTGTTAACTAAGCTTTCTTATTATATTTCCAAGTTACAGGCAGGTCGTTTATGTTAATATTTTTAAATGCTCTAGGTTTAGCTGCCTTACCAATGACTAAGCGTTTTTCTTTTTCTCTCGCCATATTTGCACAATGCAAAATTGTAAACCTCTCTTTGGGATATTTACCACCAACACATTTTTCTATTTTTGATGTTAGCGTTTTATTGGGTAGAGCCCTAAAATACAGGCCAGTCTCATCGGCATTATAGATGTCTCTCGGTGAATATCCCCTAATTAAAGAACATTTTTCCCAGAATGATGAAACATCTTCAGCAATAATCGAAGTTCCTTCTCCTGAAATCGCTTTAAAAGTTATGTTTGTGTCGGATTATGAATTTATTAAGCCAACCAGAAGAAGCACTGAATGTAGAATGTCCCAGAGACTCGGCTATTTCTTTTGCTGAAAAAAGACATTAACAATAAGTTTTTGCCATTTTTGTCATGACAAGCCTCTCACCCCTTTTATCCATTCTTTGATTTGATATGAAAAGAAAATCAACGCACTAATTCCAGAAAACCTTATCTAAAAAAAAATAATTCATGTGCATACCTGTCAAAGGAATCCTCTTATGGCGAGGTGCTATAAACCAGGTATAACACAACTTGTCAATTTTGGTACCATCACTAGTCAAAAAGCTTCTTTGTTCATTCAAATTGCAGTTCGACATCCACTTGTTTAGAAGGATTTCTTTATGTTTAATTATATCAGCAGCTTGTATTTTTCCGATATTAAAACGCTTGGATAAGTACCTTACACTTAACTTTTCCTTATTGTGAACTTCAACAATCTCAATTTAAGCGTGAGAATTTTGGAGCCATTTCTACAATTAATGTGTTGCCCACTGTGTCTCTTTTTCACAGATTGGGAAACGCGATATTCGCCACAGAAAAATGAGACAAGGCGTTTATTTTTTATTGTTTTTTGTCCGGTTAAGAGAACATTTTTTTGTGTCCGCGTCCGTTCAAGAGAATGTCCGCCCAAGAGGGAGTTAATACAATGCCAGTTATATGAGAGTAAGTCGGGACCATGAAAAACTGTCCGTTCAAGGGAGGTGTCCGTGTAAGAGGGGTGTCCGTGTAAGAGGGGTGTCCGTGTAAGAGGGGTGTCCGCGAAGAGGAATTTTACTGTATCTGTGTATGTAGTGTGGTGTGTGTGTGTGTGTGCGTGCGTGTGTGTGTGCGTGCGTGTGTGTGTGCGTAAGTGTGTGTGCGTGTGTGTGTGTGTGTGTGTGTGTGTGTGTGTGTGTGTGCGTGCGTGCGTGCGTGTGTGCGTGCGTGCGTGTGCGTGCGTGTGTTCGTGTGTGTGTGCGTATGTGTGTGTGCGTGTGTGTGTGTGTGTATAATATTATATATATGTTCTACTATTCTTAAAATATTTCTTAGCAAGCAAGTTAACAATCAAAAAAATAATTACGGCAATAAATAAACGGCAAATATGTTTCCGAGGACTTTGTTAATAAACTTAAATAATGTGCAGGACTCTTGCTTAACCCCATATAAGGAAGTAATACATTGAAGAAAGCCATTATAAAGCCAACACCAAAACTGTACATATATTAATTATTGTATATTTGCAGTTTTTTCTAATGTTGGAACACAAAAAAATACTCAGATACCTTTCTTACAACGATACAATAATAGAAACCGTTAAATATAAGTAGAATTATAGAGAATTCGCTAATAATTTACTTCGACTTAACCCACACGTTGTCAATATTTATTCAAGGGTTGTTGATAACCATCAGCACCTCTATATAATGCTAAATTTGCTAAAGTCCATTGATTAAATGTTGTTATTTATTTCAGATTAGGGAATCACTTGATTCTCTCTCCACCCTTCTTGCCAGGGACAACAAAAATCCTACATCTGACAACAGCAATATTATTCCTTTGAAAATGCTGGACGCACATTCGAAATCTAAGCCAGTGTCAACCAGTACTATCAATAATAACAGATAACATAAAAAAAAAATTAGAGAATTCTAAATATAATTATAGTAGTGGAGTTTAATTATGCAATATACTAGTATAAACAGGTGATTTTTATTAATATAACTTTAACTGAGATGACTTCCATAATTCTTATATCAATATTAGTACAGAACTAGGTATAGCTGTGAAATTGATGTAATTCTGTATCTTTGGGAAGTGATAACAAAACCCTGCGAATAATAGCACCTGAAGCTTTAAAATAATTAATTAAATAAAGACTTGGAATTTGCTCTTGAAGTATAGACCCTATCAAATTTGAATTACTTTCCTCATTATGTCTACAGTCGCATGAAAAACACCTGAGATGTTAAAGGAAATATCGAAAGTATCATATGATACTATTGTAAATAAATAGTAAACCATTCAGTATTTAACCTCCACTTACTAACACTAAACTACTTAATCACCATGACCATTGCCAAACCTCCCGGACCTACCTATAATGTCAGGATGTAACTCCATGCTCGAGTCCTTCCCTGAGAACATTATCAAAAACCTCTACTTGGAAAAATATGATGCTGTCTCATACAAATATCGTCACATCGGGAGGCTTGGTAGTCCAAGCAGAACATCCAATCCAGATGTCAGTATAGTCATCACTGTTCCTAAAATTCCAAGCCAGCGAGCCCTGGAAAGAGCTTGTAAAGTAAAAATACAATCTTTAAATCAACAGTGGCTTCTATAATATTGAATAATATACCATAATACCTAAATATAATAAAAAAAAGAATACATCAAATAGACAAGACACTACTAACTTTTATTAACAAAAATAACTTAACATTATTTAATTCATTTCAAATCACTAATATTATATCACATCAGAATAACTACTAAAACTTACTTGTTCAATTATTACCAACCTATCTATTAATAAAATTAAATAAGGAACTAAACAAGTCAATAAAATATAAAAGAAATATGGTATGGGTGGAGTACTTCCATATGGATAAAAACCATAGGCCTCGTCTTGTAGCATCTCTTACATGATGTGATGTAAATGCTGTTAAGAATATTAGGGCCACCCTTTTTAAATATTGCAACTGTAAGACATAGCTCGTTAAAAGCAAAATCATAAATAAAGTTAGTGGAATGGTGGAGCAGTGTAAAAATGGCCTGTGTTTTAAACTTGTTGCATCCTAAAATTAGATAAATGTTAATAAATAAATCCGATAAAAAATTATATTGTCGATTTACTTTTAAATATACTGATTTAGCAGCTATAAAGTGGTCTAAATCAATCACAGAAGCCAAAATTGTGCTTCCAAGAATTTCTAGAAGGACTTTTCTAGCACTGTAACCCGTTTTATCACTATTAATGTAAAAAATTAACCAACACAGCCCTCCGACAACAGCGTGGGTCGAGTTGTCAAATATAGCTGATGCCAAATGAAAAGTACTGTTTTTTACAAAATAGTCACCAATTAGTGCCGTTAAAGCTAGAAGTGATGTCAAAAATGCGTTTAAATTGAAAAGTAAACGCAAAAAATGCATAACAAAACATTACAAAAATGTATGGTTATATTTATAAAATTTTAGGTCAAGTTCGCAAAATTTGACATTTTAATGGTTTAAATTATCGAAACCCTGAACGCTGAAAAGCCCTTTCTACAAGAACTACACTGCCTAAAACCTAAAAACAAATTGACGATTCTGGAAACTGTCCCGAATCCTTTATCTACGATTTCGGCGCCGCCCAAAAAGAGCTTCCCTTTTAATCACTATGTCAGTCATTCGATTTCTCTGGATACTCGTGTGACCAAGCACTCGTGTAAGAGTAACATTGTTTCTCTCCGCCAAATTTCTTACACTTGCTCACCAATTGTGAGTTCACCCTGGCCTGTTAAAGTGGTTCTGCTGCTGCAAAAAAATACATATTCTACTTTTAAACACCTGTATTAATAATCTAAAACGTACGCGTATAAGGGAAAATCATATATATGCTCAAAAGTAAAAAAAAAATAGTTTTTATTTAACAACTAGAAAGGCAATCGTGGTTCTCTGGATCAGACGGGAAAAAGCCATTGATCTTTCCAATTCGACCTATGTCCTGCGAGAGAGTGGCATAGATACTATCTACAACGCCAGTATTTTCTGTTTCAAACGGCCTCTCACCAGCAGTTTGTTATATGTAATGATCTTCGACGGCCACAGCTAAACTCAAGACGCGGCCACGATTAACGACAAAAGTTTAAAAAATATTTACAGCAATGTCGGCTTCAGAGTTTTCCGATGTCTGTTGTGAAACCCCATGACATGGTATTAGTCTTAGTCAGATGTATCAAAATTAACAGTTTTTTAGCCATAAATAATCATGAAAATTTTTAAAATACGCAGATGTAATATGCAATACCCTTATCGACTATTTTTATTGTTCCGTACGGAACACTTATAAGATCACTTCGGTGTCAGTCTGTCTGTCTGTCACACCCGATTTTCTCCGAAACTATTTGACATAGAAAGTTGAAATTTGGTACTAATATAGGAATTGATGGCCTCATCAGAGCCGTGTAGTTTTGAAAGTTAAATTTTGACTTAAGGGGTTAGTTTTGAGGGGTGAAATCGGAAGTGAAAAAAAAAATTTTTACTAGGTCATCGAGTATGGTGTCAAATGAAAGCTTGTGAAAACACGAGTAAAAAATATATATAATGTAATACTTGCGCACACTTTTCTTTATATTATTTTTAAAAAATCGCAAAAATGCATTACCTTTAATAATTTATCTGGTATATAAAAAAAACAAAAAATTCAAGGTCATCAGTTTTCAGTAAAGAATGGAAAGAAACTTTGTTGAAAACTCATTTGAGGTGTGTTTTGTGAAGTCACTGATCATTTTATACCACAGTAACAAATTTTTTTATTTTAAAAGCAATTAACGTACGGAACACTAATTGTGCAAGTTCAACTTGCACTTAACTGGTTATTTATTCTTATAGCATAGTTTTCTGATGTAGCGGTTTATTTCCAGAGATTTGACCTACACCGACATTAATACTAGTTAGGGTTAGGGCTTATGACCAGGAAAATAGATCGGAAAGATCCATTTTGGCAACTTATTTACCGTCTAGGTAATGTCAGCTAGACAGAACTTACATGCTTAAGAGGGGTTCCAAGCCACATACGCTTAGCATAGTTGTTTTACGGTCTTGTTCTACACTTCTCGTTTACCACGAACCTTGATGACAGAGGCTGTACCAATCTTCACGGTGAGACCATATGCACGGATAAGTGGATTGAAGTGTCCAGGCTGTTACATTAGGCCAACATTAACTCAGGACTTTAAAAAATAAAACATTCATAGTAGCTAAACAATGTATTCTTGTAAAAAAAGTATATTACTAAAAATTATCAGTTTCTTTAATTCTTAAACTAAAATATACAAACATTAACTTCCTCAACTGCTCATTATCACCAGCATTCGAATGTTTACAAAAATCTTTAATTATATCGCGCAAATCTCCGGTGGAGCCGGGAATCCTCAACATTTGTAGGGCAAAATCTGAAAAATTCGGCAAATCTCTCCTCAACATCTCCCAAAAATCTACACTTTTATAGTAATCATCCCTAGAAAGTATAGAATGAACTTCCAAGTTTTTAAATCTTTCATAATCTTCCAAGCCTTCCTTAGTAAGTACTCTTTCAAAAAAATCTGCAATTTTTTTCTTCTCAATTCCAGTAAAGTCGGAATCCCTACCCTCTCCAAAGTAATGTGCTGCTAAAGAATATACACCCCTTGTCTCTTTGACTCTTTCTTTTGCTAGTACACCGAACCCATCAGATGAACCTTGAACCACAGGATCCTTTACAAGGTTTTGCCACAGGACCAACGAATCCGCTAATGAACATGTTCGTAAAGTAAGCTTTTTAATAAACCCTTTTAAAAAGTCGATTTGCTCGATACACTCACGACAAACATTCTTAAAATCAGTATCGTAAAAAACTAATTTAATATCATTACTAAAATAACGGTGATCAGGTATTTTGAGAACGGCTTCCTCAAATACTTCCCAATTATCAACTAAAAAGTATAAATTATCTATTTCTTGACCACATTCTGTAACCTTGTATGTCAACGTTTTTTGGAAGTCGACATTTTTTAAATTATCAACGATGATTTGTACCTTAAAAAGACACGTTTTAAAGTTAAGCGTAGCTAATAAGTCCTGTAGAAGCAATGATGCCAAGTATCTTTGACAAGTAATATACCAAACATTCTTGAAATTTTCTGGATTCTCATTTCTAATGATCTTATCAGTAACTATAGCATAAACATCTGTGTTGTATAAAACTTTTGCCAGTTCAACACTATCAATAACCATTTGATTAAAACTGTCATCATCATCTGAATTATTTTCCAACTCCATACAGTTTACGAAAGCGCGTGCACCTGTTATTCCATCTTGAAGTACCGAAACTAAAAACTTATGACCATCTTTTGCTTCAACAGTATCTAAGACCAATGTTCCTTCCTTAAAAGGCCAATTGACTTTTGTTTCTTCAAGACACTTCTTGTAAGAGTTTATCAAAATACCATTTGAAAGTTCTTGCTCTGTTGGTACGTCTGACAAGCAGGTAGCATCCAACGTTCTTATTAGCCTTTTGAAGTGAGGTGATTCTGTAATACTACAACAAAAGCGGAATTTAAATATAAGTTAACTTTTTAAAGATGCGAGGGTGGTTCAATAAGTATCCGTGTTTGAAGACAGATGGCGCTGCTAAGGCAAGGCATCGTGTGCTGTCATCTGATAGATGACACCAAAAAAAATTTGACACTGATTCATAAGTTAGTTTGTATTTGGCAGCTATTTCAGTAAGTAGTGTAACGTATTTCTCGATAAGATGGAAAAAGTACAGTATTGTTCAGTGATTCGCTTTTTGCTTGAGGATAGGAAAACGTGGTGAGGAGATAAAAACGAAATTAGATGCTGTTTATGGGGACCCTTTGCCACCAATTACAACAGTTTGTTCATTGGTTCAACGAATTTAAACGTGGTCGAACATTCCTTTTTGATAAAGATCGCCCGGGACGCCCATCAGATGTGGTTAGCAAAGAAATCATTGAAAAAGTTCACATGATTCTCGCTAATTGTCGAACGAAAGTACGCGAAGTAGCAGAGGCCATAAGTGTGTCGACGGGAACGGTAATTAATATTGAACTTAAGTTGACCATGAAAAAGTTGTCGGCTCGATGGGTGCCACGATTGCTCACCGTGGACAACAAGCAAGGATTTTTTGCGTCGAATTGTCACCGTCGAGGAGACCTGGATTCATCATTATACACTCGAAACCAAGCAACAATCAAAGCAATGGGTTGCTTCTGGTGAATCTGCTTCAAAGAAGGCGAAGACGGTCTCATCGGCCGGAAAAGTTATGGCGACGATTTTTTGGGATGCAAAGAGCATCATACTCATTGACGTCGTAGAAAAAGAAAGAACGAACACTGGACTATACTATAGTAAGTTATTGGACCGCTTCGACAAGAAATTGAAGGAAACTCGCGCACACAGCAAAGAAGAAAGTGCTATTTCACTACGACAATGCTCCAGCAAATTCATCCGGAGCTGCCGCTGCCAAACTGCATGAATTGCGTTAAGAATTTCTACCGCATCCCCCGTATTCGTCCGGCCTGGCTCCATGTGATTTTTTCTTGACTTGCAGCAAAAATTCAACTCAAATGAAGAGGTCATCACCCAGACAGAAGCGTGTTTTAGGAAGTTGGATAATTCCTATTTTTTTGGAGGAATTAAAAAAAAATGGCAACAACGTTGGGAAAAGTGTCTATGCCTAAAAGGGGATTATGGTGAAAAATAAACAAATTGTTTTTGAAAAAAAATGGCGTCTTCAATCGTAACACGGGGTACTTACTGAACCACCCTCGTAAGTGTACATAAAAAACCAAGATACACGATTCATATGGTATAAACATTTTATTAAATAGAATAATTACCTAAAAGACAAGTTACAGCCGTAAACAAAATTAGCTACAGCTTCTTTGACATCCGTCAAATTAGAAGTGACATTTGTCCAATCTGACTGGTAATAAAGTGATGTTTTTAATTTTCTTTTTATACGGTTTCTCGAGACGTGTACTAATTGGACATTAGCTTTTTTTCTAAAAATTTAAAATTGAAAGATTTAAATAAAATCTTGGTTATCAAAATGTGTTAATAAATAAATAGTCACTAAAATAAATTTATAAGCCTGTAAACTATTTCCAGGCTGATTTTACACAAACAAAATAAAAAGATAGGAGTGGGTTTTTCGCCTACTGCACAATAAAGAATGCATAGATTTTTTGGGTAAAATGCTCTTTATACAACAGTTTTACAAAATGAAATATTAACTTCTCCAATAAATTATTGTATAAATAACACAGCGCAAGTTATTGTATTTCTACATTAACTACTACCTGGCCACACACACGTAACACCCAGCCGCTGACCAGCATCGAACAGGCGACCAGTGGCTTACTATGCAGGCTACTAAGCCAGCGAGACCAGCTACTCTTTATGGTTTTACACAACATAACCTAAAAGTACGAGTACAATTAATATAAAATTCAGAAAATAGTGTCAATTTTATTAATTCTTTTTTTCAGCAGTGCGCGGAAAAAGCAATTCACTTGGTCTTGAATCGCTGTAAATTGTACTCGATGGGAAATACAGTTCTAAGCAAATTATTCCAAAAGGGTCGTACGAGGAGTGACAAGCTGAACCTCATACGGATGTAATGTATTAGCGCGACGTGTATTCTTCGTTGGGGAGGGGGGGGGGGATTAAGCGAGCTACAGCCATCGAACACTTTCCATGAAAGTACTTAAGACTCAAATCAACAAATGCAGCGTATGTTTGGGAGCAGGGCCCCAAACATGGGAGCAATATTCCACTGTTGGTCGAATTTGAACTTTGTACAGAATTAAAAGTTTTGGAGTGTAAACTTTTCAAGCTAGAAAAAATATTCCTAGCTTTTGAGAAGCTCTCTTTGCTATGCATGCAACATGTTCATGTCAAGACATATTTTTGCTTCCAAATTAACGCCCAGCAAATTGAGTGACATAACTTTGTCGGGTTCCTGTCACCCCAGGTCTTTGCTACGTTGAACGACTTCCTGCGGATATTTACGTGAGTAGCCGATGTTCGAGAGTTCAAAGTTGAAAAATTGAAAATGTTCAACTGTTGCTTCTATTGTAATGTGTACATATTGTGTTCAGAAGCTGTTATTTTATTTAATATTGTTACTTCTGAAGTAAAACCACCTCAAGGGGTGTTTATTGGTATTGAAAAGTACCAAATCTTATTATCTATAATAATAAGCATATACAGAATAAATTCTAATTCATACATCCATGCTGTTAAAAATAAAAATACTTATCATGGACATAAATAACCGAAAAAAAAAAATGTATTTAAAACGTCACTTTTGTACTTCTAGTGGTAATTTTTACATCCCTCGATAGTGAAGATCCCACTTATGGTATGGTCGTCATATTTCCCATAGTATACTGCGATGTAAAACATAGTACGTTCACAAATTAGACAGGTATACAAAAAAAAACACTGTCTTTTAGGTGAGACACGTATCTTCTTAAGTATTTTCTTATGCAGAATCCAAAAAAAGACATCCACCGTGAGGTTTTTTCAGAAAACACACTTAAAGTTGCCAAAAAACTATTAAATTGAAAAAAAAACATTTTAAAAAATAATGTAAAACTGTATAATCATTAAAATTATGGAATAAAACTATTATTTCGGACATCTTTAAACCGGCGTTAGTAAATTTCACACCAAGACTACCTGGGCCCTTAATACAACAGGTAAATTCCACACTAACCTTATAAGGGTGCTTAAATCTTACAGGTAATTTCCACACCAAGCAAATATAATTATGCTTTATTCATCTAAATAAAATTGGACGGATTTCTTTTAAATCAGTTTTTATTGAAAATTTTAGATATTTGCAAAAATATATGTTTTTATTTCATAGTAGAATAATATTGATAAAACATGAAGTTTTTGCTAAATACATAAAATACAATTGGACAAATTTCCTTACATATACTAGATAATGCTACAAACCTATACATATCTATTTATATATATTTACAAAACAGGTTGAGAAAAAATAGGAGACACATTTTAAAAAATGGAAACGATAAATATTTCCTAATTGTCTTTGTTCATAAAGATTTTTTAAATGTTTTCATTTTTGATTATTATGATTATTACTTATTTTAGACTCGTTGACACTTTGTATTTTTATATATACGTTAATCTGAAATTCTTTCAGCCTATCGATAAAAGTATACAGAGGCGGATGTGTAGAATAAAAAGAATTATTTAGATGGGAATGGAAGGACTCACAACAATTAGTCGTTCGAGTTAAAGATGGACTCGATTCTGCCCCTATTTCAACTGGAAAATCGGCTCCTTCCTCTATATACGTTTCTAGTAGGTAATCACAAAATTTATTTAAACGTTCATCCTCAGGTTTTATAGAATATAAATCGTATGCAAAAACTGTCACCTAATTCTTCGGGTGCTAAATAGGACAAGCCGAAACAATACTTTAACCAACGACCAATTTCAGAATTTTTTGTCGCAATATTCTTTAGCTAGACCTAGATTCTGTATCTTGCGAAACCAAGATTGGTGTAAATGAAATCTACATCCTAATACTTTAGCATTTGGCCAAACTTCAGATACTGCCTTACGAATAGATTTTTCGAAGTCCATAGTAATTTTCTCTGGATTGAAATACAGTGTATCTGTTGAATAAATCTTACATTTTAATAATGTGAAGAGGTTTTTGTATTTTCAGCTCTCTTATCACGCAATAAGCAAAATAATAATGGAATGTAATGACCGTTTGCAAAACCATGCACTGTAAATAACTGTGTAAAATATTTAGTGCAGTATGAAAAGGTGCCGTCCATATATATATTGGATATTTTACACAACATATTGACATTTGTAGTGCAAGAAAAAACAATAATGCCACTTTCGAGTTCATTGATATATAGAAAATTCTCACTCTTGCTAGTTTTGATTTCAAATGTCTCTAAAACACTATGCACCTCCTCAGCCCTTCTTGGATTACGTCCTGGCAAAAATTTTCCTCTATTTATCAACCCTCATCCTCTACCTGAAAGTACTCTGTGTGGAATTTACTTCTGCAATTACAATCCCTTAAATATGTCTAGGTCATAAACGGATTAGTGGTGTGGAAATTACCTGCGGTCCTTTCAATGTTCTGAACTTACATTTATCACAAAAACTTAAAAATATTAGGTTTAACAAAAAAACACACATACGCCACACCTTTAACTAAGCTACGCGTAGCAAAATGCCGTTTAAAATAAATATGTGCAACCGCTAAATTAAAAAATTGTTTTTAATTTTATTAATATTGAACAAAAATATTATTTCCAGTGTTTCTTGAAATTCTTAATCCTGCCTTGGCATCAAAAAATAAAATTTTTTGTTCAGTTTCGACAAAAAACTCGTTTTTAACACTTACAAGGATGCTATGTAGTTAGTAAAATGGTTTTTTTAAGTAAATTAAGGCAACAGCTAAACAAGAATTTTAGTGGATTAATATAAAACAACTGAAAATAGGCAAAAAGCCCATATTTCAGCAGTCTACCTCTCTTATTGGTCCATCCACCTCGAGACGCCTTTCACCGGCTCGTCTGTCGAGCTAGGATAGACAAACAAGAGAACAGAATTTTAAGTACTTATTCCGGTACACAGACTAAAGTGTTGGTTGTCGGCTTCTGGCTCCTGTGTCAGCCTTCGATTGAGTACTAGGTATGCGAATTTGGTACAATTCGTTGTATCTTACCATAGAAGAAATTTTTTTTCGAACAAAACTATCATTTCTAGTAGTTTCTTAATTTAATAATTTTAATGATTATACAGTTTTACATTATTTATTAAAATATTTTTTTTTTCATTTATTAGTTTTTTGGCAAATTTAAGTGTGTTTTCTGAAAAAAAAAAAACCTCACGGTGGATGTCTTTTTTAAGATTTTTTTGGATTCAGCAAAAAAAAAAAACTTAAGGAAACACGTGTCTCACTTAAAGACAGAATTTTTTTGTATACCTGTGTTATTAGTTACATAATAAATATTATAAGATATATCTTCAACTTTAAAAACTACAATAAACAAAACTTGATATGAAAAAAATTATTATTCAGTAGGCGAAAATGGCCCTTAACCGTCCACCTTTTTTTCGACAACTACGAATACTAACTTCATTTGATGAGTTAACCTGAGCTGACTCAATAACCACATTATCAGTTTCGAAGTAATGAGTTTCTCCTATTTCTATCTCATCAAAAGTTTCATTTTCATCGTCCACATTGTCAACTGCAGTTTCTGTACCTACACCATCAGTGACGGTTTCCTTGTTTACATCGTCATCGACGGTTTCTATAAAAATTTTCTCGGTAGGCAAATTGTTATATTTCTCTGAATTACACACTCGTCTAAAAATCAAATAACGATTTAAAAGTAAACCATTCACGTTTCATTTATCTCGGGCACATTTTGAAAATACTAAAATGATGACTAATATGGTTCCCAGCGACCTGATACAAACTAATAATAATAGCATCGAACTAGTGGACTGTGAGTTGACGAAACGGATTACCTTAAGAAGCACGGTTTATGGAAGCTTGAAGGACATCTTTAGGGCAGACGTTCCAATTCCCCTGAACCAGAAAGCATTTAATCAATGCATCTTGCCAGTCCTGACCTATGGCGCAGAAACCCTAACTCTGACTAAAGCAACTGCAGAAAAAGTAAGAGTGGCGCAAAAGCGAATGGAAAGATCGATGCTTGGCCTGACCTTAAAAGATTGAGTAAGAAATGAAGAGATATGCCGGCGAACTGGAGTAGACAACATCATGGAACGTATCGCAAAACGAAAGTGGAGATGGGCTGGATACATCGCCAGAATGGTGGACGGAAGACTGACAAAGAATCTCTGGTAGAGGCCAAGTGCTGTCAAGGTAGACCTCCCACACGATGGACAGATGACCTAAAGAGGTTGGCAACAGCTAAAGATAGAGTTTGGAGAAGGCCAATGTCCAGCAGTGGACTTGAAAGTTGGCTGTAGCCGGCAGAAATTATATCAACTTCAATTTTATCCCAGATAATGTGGATTATTACGTGATCAAATAATCCCGAAGGTTCTTAGTGTACTAAAATGAAAATACCAATTTTTCTGTTACATGAGATTTACGAAATATCTTCGTCTTCAAACGCCACAAATATCTCGAGAGACATTTTTCAGTTAAAATACCTCAAAAACTAGGCGTGATGGAGTAATCTGAGTAACGCAAATACTTTAACATGCCAATAACGTTCTGATTTGTTTAATATCATATTACTACTAAAGGGTGATTCATTAGTCTTGAGACTAATTTCAGGCGCGTGTATAAGTGAAACCAGGAAAAATACTTCAAATGCAGTTGATTATATTGTATAAAATTCATTCAAAATCTATCAAATAGCACGTTTACATTGAAGCGAATAAACCATTATCTTCGATTTTACGCAGCTGGCTTGGAACGTCATCCATTAAGTGTTGGACGACCGAAACGTCGATTTCTTTCAACTTCCTCTTTATTCTGCCAATAAAGTGCCGGTAGTTCTGTGCTTCCCAACAATTTTCATAAACTTTACGTGAAAGTATTGCCCAAAATCTTTTAATTGGTCGTACCTGTGGAATATTTGGTGAATCGTCATTTTTCGGTACAAATTCGATTTTTTGACCTTTAAGCCATTCTTGTGTTTTTTTTGCATAAAGACAACGTGCAAGGTCTGGCCAAAAGATTATTTTGTCGCTCGCATGATTTTCTTTGATAAACTGCTTCTATTTAGTCAAGCATTTATTAATATTCATATCAGAATTGACTGCAACATCACTGCTCGGTTGGAAATATGGAGCTGAAATACTTTTCGATGAAATGGCAATCCACATGAACACTTTTGGTTCAGAGCTCATTTTGCCGGCGTATTTGACGTCCTCTGGTGCTGCTTCATAACCGTCAGTGGAGAAGGAATCATTTCCACTGAGAGAACTGTTCGAAAAAAGTATTTTTCATTATCCACAACGATGAATTTCCTATGAGTAAAATGCTTAACACAAAATGCACATTTTGGTAAATATTTTTTTCGAGCCGTCTTGCGATGTATTTCGGTGCCTTTTTACGTTTTCGAACTTGCTCACTATTTGTCTTCAAAATTCGATGCACAGTTGACTGTGAAAGACCGTATTTTCTCGACAATTTTCTTTGCGACTGCTCAACATTGTCTTTCGAGCTTGACAAAAGATTTTTCATTGTTCTTCTGCTAAGAACAGGCGGCCGATCGGATTTCTTTTTATTTTCTGGTTCTTTGCCTTCACGGTAAGCACGCAAAACACGAAATATGGTAGCACGAGATATTGGCTTATTTTGAAACGCTTTGAGAATTTGCTTTGTGGACAGTTGTCCTAACGACGAAGCAACGCACTTTCATAAATCCAGCTTGTATGACATTTCCACTGTGAATAATCAAATGCGCACATTCTGAAATCAGAGTAAAGATATCGTTACACCTTCGGCGTAAATAACATTGCCATCTGCCAGTTGTTCAGCATTTACCCAAACACCTAAAATTAGTCTCAAGACTAATGAATCACCCTTTACATTGAATACTATCATTATTCTTTTTACCATTATAATAGCAAAAATATGACTGCTAAAATCTAATTTTTAAAAAAATTCCAATACCTACATACCTATGAGCAATTAATCTTGAACCAGATGTATTCTTCACTATTACATTACAAATTAAACAAATGGCAACGTTTTTAGTATTACCACTTTTATTCGTTAATTTGGAAGGTTTAAATCCGAGCTGGTCATAAATTTTTGAGAGACTTCTTCCCGCGCTTGATTTAAATTTTTCATTCTTGATTTTAACCTCTTCACATGTGGCCTCATTTTCCTGTTCTAAAATCTCAATCACTCCGGTAGTCGGTGCCCTATTTAATTCATACGAGCTGTCTGCGTCAATAGTTGGTTGTGACAGCAGTCGATACTTATACTTGTCCGATTTACAAACCCTTCTAAAAATTATAGGGCTACTCAATGTAAGTAAAATTGCACCTAATAATATCCAGTATAGAATACTATTTGACTAAGTCAACGTAATTCGATATGAAACAGCCGAGATTATACAAGAATGAGTCAATAATAGACGCACCAGCAGATAAGGCAACTGTAACACTAGTCATGGACAGCGACAAGTTTATGGAGAAAATACACGCCCAGAGCAAATATTGATGAGAGTGGTGAAGTGTTTAGAAACTTATCTGAATTTGAGAACTGATTGGGATCGACGAATAGATTATAGCTGCTAAGATCTTATTAGCGACGACTTTACTCTGGCTTATTATCTCAAATATTTAGGTGTACAAAAATATTTTTTTTAAATCTTTTTAAACCAAAATGGTTGCTTCAGAATCCAAAACGACAAGGCACCTTTTATGCGAGGCCTGAAATAGACGAAACGATTGCTCCTGTAGATAGAACAAAAAATTTTCATTAATAACGTGGATAACGTACGGAAATTTGAAAATATCATTTTTCCGAAAAATGGTATACATTTGAAAAAAAATGTTCATTTTTCACCCAAAAATTTCACATTTTAATATATGCAGTGAATTTCATAACACCCTATATATATATATATATATATATATATATATAAATATATATATATATATATATATATATAAATATAAATATATATATATATATATATATATATATATATATATATATATATATATATATATATATATATATATATAAATATAAATATATATATATATATATATATATATATATATATATATATATATATATAATGCCTCTAACTGAACTTAAATGAAACAACACAAACATCCATAGATTTTATGCGCCTCGAAATGTTCCACTTACGTCTCAAATTGAAATCTTGGTCAGAAATGATAGTGAAAAAGATTTAATTCACAAACCGAAAACAGTAATGAAAATTATAATTTTTGGATAGTTTTATTTTTTCGTTTGAATTAAGATTAAAGGGTAACATAATTTGAATGAATTTTCAAAAATTTAATTTTTTTGTGTTGATTTTTATTCTCTATTCTTCTAAAAGTTATTCAAAAAAAAAATTTAAGAAAATTCTATATCATTACAAAATTATAGCATTAAATGTGACATGACGTTGGATTGGGACCGCAACCTGTCGCAATGCCGCAAAGTGTTTAGAATTTTGCATCCATTAGTGGAGTGCAAGAGGAAAAAGGCATACAGTACGAAGATGGAATGGGAGACTGGTTGTAGTTCATTTTTTATCTACCTGAAACTTTAAACATGTTTTTCGCAAAATTATGTTTTATGCAATATTACTCAGTCAATTTTTAATATTTTTTGACCTTTTTTTTTAATCTTATTACTTTTTCTATAAAACGTCAAGAGGTTTATAAATTTTTCTAATAGACAAGTTTTTATAAATAATTAAACATACATTTTTTGGTCAAAAAATTGCATACTAAAGTTTTAAACACTGTAAAAAAATATAAAAATTTTGAAAAAAAATACCCCTTAGACAATTTTTAACTACTACATCATTTTACAAGATTAATTTTTATTTTTGCAGATTAGATTATTTTTTGTGAATTTATCCTCCAGACAAAGAGATGCCATACTTTTCATCAGTGGTCCATATAACCAGATAAAAAATAATGTTAACTCCCTTCTTTTGTATTATTCACCTTTAAAATATATTTTTTTAAATATACATACTTGTTGCAGCGCCCAGGTGTATGTAACCTCTTAAAAAAGTAATAATGAGGAAGGAATAGAAATATGTTTTATTGTCCTAAAATACAACGTATTTGTTGACAAAGCAAACTTAACTTAAATTATTATTATATTAATAAACACAAATTCAAAAAAAGAAAAAAATAAGGAAACAGAACAAGATTAGTAGTCAATGCAGTAAATACAAAATAAAAGAATTAAAAATTACACATATGTCAACCCAAATGCCAACCACTCAACTACTGTTATATGCTTATTCCAGTCTATCATTATAGAATTCCTCAAGTACATACTACGCCTTTTTTATAAGTAGGGCCCTAGTCTTTCGTCTAAAGACTCTCTCGCAATTCAATCCTCTCAATTTGAGAGGCAGATGATTATATATTTTTTTTGCCATTATAAACAATTGCAGATTTGATCAGCTCCGTTTTCGGGGCCGGCAATGGCAGGACGAACGCTCGCCTAGTGCCGTGCCGGCTGACTGGCATTGCCTCAAGACGATGTTTTTTATAGATCATGATAGCAGTTTCCAGGATAAATAGGGCACAAAGAGTAAGAATCCCTAACCTCGGAAACAATGGTCGACATGACTCTCACAACCCAGCTCCTGAAATATATCTAATAGCTCTCTTTTGCAATACAAAAACAGAACTAAAGTAAACTAAAGAGCAGCAAGCCCAGAAAAGGATCCCATACCTCAAATGAGCCTCAACTAGTGAAAAATAAGAGGTTCTAGCTACATCCAGCCCCAGGCTACTTGCAATAACCCTAAGGGCATAGCAGCCTGAAGAAATTTTACTGCAGATGTTGCCAATGTGATCCTCAAACCGCAGCGATGAGTCAATTATTAGACCGAGAAATGAATTCTTATCAGCTAAAGAGATGATCTCATTCTCAATATTAACATCTTCTATATTACATCTAAAGCTCAGAATCCTTGTCTTGGCTATATTGAAGGACAGTTTGTTATCATCACACCAAGCCTTCATTTTAGACAAATCTACCTAAACATCGGCCTGAAGTCTCCCTACATCCTTATTGTGCCACAAAATTGTGGTGTCATCAGCAAAGATGGTAAATCTGCCAGCCACTGTCAAACGGGGCAGGTCATTAACATAGATCAAAAACAATAGAGGTCCAAGTACAGAGCCTTGAGGGATACCCACACTGATCCCAACCCCCTCCGAGCACTGACCTGTAAAAGTCACTCCCTGGACTCGGCCCGACAAATACGACCGAAACCAATCCCAAGCTAACCCCCTGAACCCATAAATGTCCAGCTTTGACAGCAAGATCCCATGATCAACACAATCGAAAGCTTTTGTCAAATCACAAAAAAGAGAATTTTAGCAAATATGTTACAAAATCAATTAAATTGACTAACATTCTGAATAAGCTATTTAAAATACAACCAACAAAAACCAAAAGCATACATACCTATGTCTTACCAGTCTATGACCGGAGGTATTTCGAATTCCTTTATGGCATACTAAACAAACTGCAACATTTCTAACATTACCAGTTTTAACTGTGACCTTTTCAGGCTTGAATCCTAGAACCTTATACAGTCTTCCGACGTGACGACCCGCAAATTTTTCTGATACTCGAATTTTTTCCTTAAAACCTTTAGCTGCCACGTAACTATACTTTTCTGACTGACAAACTCCTCTAAAAGATGAATATAACATTGTAAAGTCAAATTAAAACAAGATAAAAAATAGCAAAGAAATACAAGAATTACAACTCTCTTTTTTAACAATACAACAAAACAACAATAACACTAGATGTACTTTAATATGTGGTTCAACACAATAACATCTGGAGGGTAGGGTGGCTGTGGGATCTCCAGCGTTCTGATTTTGGCAAATAACTCGGTGACAATCAGCATCATGTGAGCCGCCTTGGTGGAAGCTCCACGTTCATTCCACATTTCTGGTCTCTTTTGTGACACTGCGACTCTCAGTCTCCTCATAACTTCGGCAATCTCTCTAACAGTTAACCGATGATTTGAATACAACAAATTGTTCATCAATTTGGCATGGGTGTCGCCTGTTAATATGGAGAGCCGTTCACTTCATGCATCTTCATCTGTCGGGATTTTTCCTGATTTGAAGCAGTTTTACCATTCAAAGCGCTTGGTCCGGCTCATTGATTCATCGCCGAAGGTACTTTTATCAAGTTTGAAACAAAATTTCATGCACACGCGCTTCTCTTCCAACTCCTTCATTGTCACCGATACAACTATTCTACAGTGGGCAGTGCAGGCTCAGACAAGAACCGTTGTTGTTTTAATCCTAAGAGATGCCGCTAGATGGTGCAACCTGTCTCATTTCGATCTGTGCAGCGAATAGCATATAGTGAGCTCAATCAGGTCTCTTTTTGATTACACCTTGTCTAAGACGTAAATTTGATAAGTATACATAGAATACAAATTTATATTGGGTGACAGTGTTAAATACTTCAGGACATTTCTGGTTTGACCAGATATGGTACAAACTTTTGAACAGGTTAACTTATAGGGTGTGTCATTTAATGCTAGAATCCTGAAGTTATTTCCACTCAATTTTGAACCATATATAAAATTGTTTGATATTCTAAATAAATGAAGTTCCCCAAATTTCAATTTTTTATCTCTAAAGGCAGTTATAGTGGTGAATGATACTTGACATCCATAAGCAGTATACTTAACATAATAATAATTGTAGTATTCTGAAGCTTTTTAATATACATACCTATGTGCCAGCAATTTTGCCTTAGTTACATGTAATATTTCCAAATGACACACTAAACAAGTGGATTTATATACAATTCCTTTGTTAGTTTTAAGTTTGTGACTTTGCTTAAATCCTAACTGCTCGTAGAATTTTCGAATACCACCAGTTTGTTTCGGTAGACTTTTAGAAATTAATGTGCTCTCTCTCAAACTGACTGCCTTATTTTTTGCATTTAAATCATTATCCAGAAATTGATTTTGAAATTTCAGTTGCTTATTTTCCTTCAGCAAGGGATATTCCTCTGATTTACAGATATTCCTACAAAATGTTTTGTCTTTACAGAATGACAGCAACATACGCTATAACTTACCTATGTGTTTTTAATCGATTTTCACTAGTATTACGAATAGTTTTATTGCAAACTAAACAAAGAGCAATACACCTGAATTTCCCATTACCAGTCATTATTCTGCCTGCTTTAAAACCCAATTCATCATAAACTTTACTTATGTGTCGTCCCAATTTACTTTCAGTTTCCGGATATATTATATTCGCATCACATGGTTTTTCTGGTTCTTTTTTAATTCCAGTACAACAGGCTCTAAAAAAACATATTATAACCAGCTAAAATAGACATTATGGTTCTATTTTTTCTGGGAAAATAGCTTGCAGTTTTCAGAAGTGTAGTTTCAAATTGAAGGTGTGGACATTATTAAAAAAAAAAAATAAATGTTCAATAAAAGTAGTAATAAACAGACTAACCTGAACTAATACTTACCTATGTTGTTTCATACGACATACACTAGTATTCATAAGTTTGGTGGAACACTTTACGCAAACAACACAATGTTTTGATTTCACTGACTTATTAATTATTTTTATGGGTTCAAATCCTAACTCTTTATAATGCAGCTTTATCAATTTAGCTTCATTGTCACTCTGCATTTTAAAAAACTTATAAATAAACTTTAATTAAATAATGTTTACATTTTTTCATAATTTAGGTTAGATTCCTTTTTTGACAACTAACAGGACACAACCGCCCTTCGGTTTGTAACCCTTATCATTATAATTTATTTATGGATCTTCAGTATTTAGGATTCGTACCTCGCACCTGGCGACTAGTTCAAACACTAAAATAGATCATCCGAACATATCTATCTCCCTTAAATATACGGTTGAAAAATACCAAAAGAAAAGAATAGGCATCTTGTCATATTTAAGTCAAAACCCAAGACAATCACTAACCTAAAAATAAAGTGGGAAAAGCAGAAAAGAATTTTTTGGCCCAAATGTAAAGTTATCCTAATCGGGAAAAAATGTCTGATCAGGCTATAAACGAACTGGAGGCTGCGGCTCAAGTTATAATGGTATTATCCGCATAAAACCCTTGAAAAAACATGTAAACAAAGAATTTATTTTTAGGCCCCCCCAAACATTGTCACCAATGAACAAAGACACGCAGCAGAGACTATTTTCCTTACCTTTAGGAAAAGCAAATCTCCTTATGGATTGTGCAGGGAAATTCTTGAAAAGTCTCAAAACCAATATGTTATGTTTGAGGCTGCCGAAGTGCTTAAAGAAGCTATTATACGAGAATGGTCTTTTCTGCTTGAATCAGATAAGTAAGTTTTACTATAAGTAATGTATTTTAAAGTTAAACACAACAGTTCTGATAGAGGAAAATATATATTTATAATAATTTCTAGAGCCTCTTTGAGGCAATACCTGATGCAGTATGTAACTAGCCATGTGGTACCTCATTTTGTTAGAGATAGAATATTGCAGGTTATTGCTATTATGGTAAAAAGAGCAAGCATAGATGACATGGGAAGAGAAAGGGGTGCAATTTTACAAGAGGTTGAAAATTTAATTGTAAATGCAGAACCTGACAAGGTAAGTGTGCTGAATATTAAAAAAAAGCTTTTTTTCAAACTGAAAGAGATTTTTCTTTACACACCAACTTTTAATGAAAACTAGAGTTTTGAGTGATTTTAAATAGAAGTGTTTCCCCTTTAGTTTGAACTGTTCCGATCACTTTATATATAAATTATTTTTAGAAACTTTTGGGCTGCCATATAATAGCCAATCTCATGCAAGAATATGCGAGTACAGTAAAGTCTACAGATGTTGGACTACCGTGGGAAGTACATTTCAAGGCCAAAAAGCAATTTGAAGCTACTGACCTCAAAAGAATATTTAGGTTTTGTGTTTATTTGCTCTCTGAAGTGGTGAAGAATGATCCACCGTACAGTGACATCATGATACAACTTACAAGGCATTTATTACAAATTACTGAAAGGGTGTTGACGTGGGGTTATGTATCACCAATTTATATCCTTTTTTACACTGATCTAATATTTAATTTTCACAAACTATAAATTCTGGCTATGGCTAAAAATCTCCAAGTACCATACTGATGCTTGAAGGGCAACAGAGTACAAGTGAGCATTGTTAAGTGTCAAATCAAGTTTATTTTAACATCAACCTCAACTTATTGTGAACCAACATTTTTTATTAAACGACCATTTTATAATAATTATGTATTACACTGGAAAAATAATAAGAATTTTTTTCTCATAAAAAAAAGTGTGTTTTAAATTGCTCAACTGTAGTATATTTATAATTAAGATTGCAGCTTATTATCGTTTACCTATTAAGTAACAATATGCTAAGGAATTTTATGATCATAATATTTTTTAAATCAAACCAAAATGATAATGACTTTCAATAAATATTTAGTTGTTACTTTACAGTAGAAAAAATTTGTCATATCTCAAAACATATTATATAATCACTTACACTTTATGTGTTTTATGCTACCAGGTGTTTTTTTTGCAAAACTGAATTTACTTATATCTTTATGTTCCTTAATTTAATCTTACTGCCCAAGAGACTTATTGGCATTTATGAATCTGTATATGAATCCGATCAAGCACCAGCATTAAAACTAAGCACCTCATGGTCTGAAATAATTTTTAATCCAGATTTAATACCACTAATGTTTCAGATATATTGGAAGGTAAGTACTAAATTATAAAGAAAGAAGTGTATAGTAATAATATTCTTTTTTGTTTAAAACTCTATATTTCACCCATCTTTCTCGGCTTCATCAGGAGTATTACAACTAGAATAAAATAGATACAAAAGGAAAACAAAACATCACACAACCAGACCAATTTACACACTCAGATTTAAGGTGTTTCTTTTACAAAAAAAATGATAACACTAAATATTGCACTTCTTAATTAAAGAAAACCGGCACTTTTCACAACACTCGAATGTATCGAACTGTTTTACAACCAAAACACCATATTAAAAACTCATTGAATGAATGAAATATTAAGAAAATGCACTTTAAATTAAAAAAAACTCTTAGTGATTATTTTTGTTAGTATAGTATGCTACTGCGTTTAAAACACCGATGCGATCGTGACAAATATTATTTCTTCAGTATCAGTTTCTGTTTTTTAAACTAAAAAAGGTAAAATTTGTAATGAAATAAAAATAGGAAATTGTCAATTTTAAGCGTGGCAAAAATGCAGGTTATTATCAAAGTTAAC
This sequence comes from Pachyrhynchus sulphureomaculatus, assembly GCA_019049505.1. Lineage (NCBI taxonomy): Eukaryota > Metazoa > Arthropoda > Insecta > Coleoptera > Curculionidae > Pachyrhynchus > Pachyrhynchus sulphureomaculatus. The sequence goes on along the minus strand of CM032452.1, from coordinate 75,641,911 downwards.
CTCAATTGTTTTTGATATGTGTATTAGGTACAACGATGCTGAAAAGCCATATACAGTAATACCCCGCTTTACGCGAGGGATACGTTCCGAAAAAAATCGCGTTAACTGAAATTCGCGTATATCGAGGTTTATGATTAAACATAGTCAAAATTTAATACAAAAAAAAATACAAATCATTTTAATCAATCACTTTAATTCTAAGAACACTTTATGCAATACATACTCTTATTTTTTTACGGAAAAAATACATCTATTGTCTTTTGGGTAACGTTTTGTTTACGTTCTTGTAAAAATACGTTCATAACACCCAACACTGTTTTTAATTGTTTGACACACGGTCAAGACACGGTCATCATTATTGTCTATACTCTGCAATATGTCCAAACCTGAATAAATGTGCATTTTGTATTTCCCCTGAAGATAAAACTTTCTCTTCTACTTGTTCTTCCTCATCGTAGATAGGATTATTCTGTAACTCGATCAGATCTTCATTGCTAATAGGATCGTCGTGCGTTGCTACAAGTTCTACGAGATCTTCTACCGTGACATCTTCAAGTTCAGACCCCTCAATCATTGCAGCAATGTCTTCAAGCACTTGTCTCTGCATCTGGACAATTCTTCTAGGTGCTTCCACTACATCTGGCCAAAGATTACGCCACACCCCATTCATACAACTCATTTTAACTTCCTTCCAAGCCTCTTCTATGTTGTGAATAGACTTCATAATGTTGTATGACTTCCACCACTCTCGCATAGACTGTCTTCCTTCCCCGTCAGTTTCATGAATTAGTTGGCTAAAAGTGCGGCGATGGTAATAAGCTTTGAAGTTTGCTATTGCTCCCTGGTCCATAGGTTGTAATATTGACGTAGTGTTTGGTGGAAGGAACTTTACGTACACTTTTAAGTCTCTGGGCGTATCAAGTGAGGTTGGATGTCCTGGGGCATTGTCTAAGAGTAATATAACTTTAGGTTCAAGCCCATTTCTGTCACAGTATGATTTGACTGATGGGCAAAAACTATTAGAATACCATTCTTGAAAAATTTCCCGTGTAACCCACGCCTTTCTGTTTGATCGCCACACAACTGGTAGACTTGTCTTGTCTGTGCCTCGCATTGCACGGGGTGTTTCTGAATGGTACACTAGTAAAGGTTTCAGTTTGAAATCACCAGTGGCATTACCACCCAGCAGAAGTGTTAGTCGATCTTTCGCAGCTTTGAAACCACTGGCTTGACGTTCTTCCTTAGAAATGAATGTTCGAGATGGCATTTTTTTCCAGTAAAGTGCGGTCTCATCAACATTGAAGATGAGACAAGCAGGAATTTTCTCTCGTCTAACGAAGTCTTGAAACTTGTCTGGAAACTCAGCTGCAGCTTGAATGTCCGCGCTGGCCGCCTCGCCTGTTATGTGGATATTGTGAAGATTAGAACGCTGCTTGAACCGATGGAACCAGCCTCTGCTGGCAGCAAAAGTCGGAGTGGCACTCCCTTCTCCTTCTTTTGTTTTCAGCATCTCATACAAAGATTTTGCTTTTGTGCATATGAGATCTTGACTTAGTGGTGTGTTCTTCTTATTCAAATCTTCGATCCAGACTGACAGTAATTTCTCCATTCTTTCTAAGATAGATGATCTCGAACGAGAAAGTTTTGTTGCACTTATAGGTGTTGAACCTTCGCTGGAGATTTTAATTTTTTCCCGATTTTTATAAATCGTTCTCACAGTCGATTCTGAGAGTCCAAAATCTCTCCCAACAATTGTTGCTTTGCCTCCATTTTCCATTCTTCTTAACACTTTCATCTTCAATTCCAAAGTGACGCTTTTACGCTCTTTTTTCTTTACAGGCGGCATTTTTAACGTAGGGTTAAATTATGTATGTATGTATCTCCAATAAATATTAAAACAAAACTGCCAGCCGACCGAACTAACATTACGGAACAAATGAACACACGAAACGAACGAGGAAATCCCCATAGAACAAAGTCGAAGGACAGGGAATTCCCAATTCTTCAAAGAGAATATTCAGAGAAAGCGGGGATCCCCCCGCGACCATAGAGAAGTTAATGACTACATGAGCGCGAAATTTGAAATTCGCGTTATAGTGAAACCGCGCGTAACGGGGTCGCGCTAAGCGGGGTATTACTGTATTTTCAAAGTTCATATTCTCGTTAATTATAGTGAAGTTCTAGTTATCACAATTTTTCTGCAGTTCTACTTGACACAAGAGTATACCGGTTTATATATTTTATATATATATATATATATATATATATATATATATATATATATATATATATATATATAATATAATATATATATAATGAAAATTTCTATGTATCAGTGTTTCCATATAATAAATTATTTTGCTAAATATTACATGTAGAGGTTCTACTATACTTTATATATTATTTATATATCAGAATATTATTTATCATTACCCCTATTAGGTTTGTGCCTTATAAATATAGTATATATTAACAAAGGTGTGTAGTAATATCCCTTCTTTGCACAATAATATGTGATGACGGTCATAATGGCAATAAATATTACACCTGTACTAAGTACCTGTCCTAGTTTTGTTCTACTATATCTGTCTACATGTACTTTAAAGAAGAATACTTGCATATTGGATATTTATAATACAGTCAATTTTCTCAACTGATCGAAATAAAAGAGAAAGATTAAACCATACACTTTAGTTTAAAGCCAGCTTAATTATTGTGGCAAAAATTAACATAGCGATTTACTTATAACATTTTAAACAGTGTGACAGAAAATATAGCTATCAGCAAACAGAAAGAAATATTCTTGGAACAAAACGTCGGCGCAAAACGAAGCCAGCTGACTACCGCCGGCACGTTACAATGTTCTTCGTCGAGTTTTTCAGAGCTGCCGGGCAAGTAGAAGTTGTATTACATGTAGCTATATAGGAAAAAATATGCACGGCATCTCTAAGCGACTCGACGAAGTACATTTTAACGTGCTGGAGGGGGCCAAACGGCTTCGTTTTGCGGCAATATTTGGCTCGACGTATCTGTCTTTCTGTCGCGATGCCTATATTTTCTGTGACATTGTTAAACTACCCTATCCCCTCAATGTTTTTAGGTTAGAGATACAGATGATCTGTCTCATCATGCCCTAAACTGTCTAGTTCAACTAGCCAGTTTAAGTGGAGGTATAGTCAACAACGACGAATCTAGATTTAAATATTTGCACACGTACTTGGTCACTTTTTTCAAGCTTATTTCAAAGTAAGTAAACACATGGGCTGAAAAGTCCCGGGCCTAACACATAGATGGCGCTAGTTTTATTGCAGTCACCTTTTTTCAGTTAATACTAACCTTCAAAAGACAGCTGTTAAAATTTCATGATATTCTATTCATTAGTTTGTGAGTTATTGTGCTAAGAGTGACGCTACTTTTGTTATTTTCAAAACAATGGATCAAAAACAATTTCGTGTTTTAATTTTACACTGCTTCTTGATGGGAAAAAATACCGTTCAAGCGAAGCAATGGCTTGAAAAGTGTTATGGGGACTCCGCTCCATCAGAAACAACAATAAAACGTTGGTTTGCTGACTTCAAACGTGGTCGTAGAGACACCGATGATGCAGAACGCAGTGGACGTCCAAATGAGGCGGTAATACCAGAAAACATCAAAAAAATCCATAAAATCGTTTTGAATGATCGAAAAGTGAAGTTGCGTGAGTTAGCTGACATCGTAAAGATATCAAAAGAACGTGTTGGCTTTATATTGCATGAGCATTTGACTATGAGAAAGCTCTGTTCAAAGTGGGTGCCGCGTTTGCTCACTGTTTATCAAAAACAAGAACGTGTTGATGATTCTGAGCAGTGTTTGGCCATTGTTAGAGCGGCGCTGGAATGATTGCGTTGCTCTTGATGGAGATTACGTTGATGAATAAAGCTAATTTTGAACCAAAAAAACCGTGTTTTCTTTGTTAGGCCCGGGACTTTTCAGCCCATGTGTTATATAAATAATAACAGTCGATTTCAAAATAGGGATGTTTAACTAACCATTTCCTTTATATATTTTTTTAGTGTAACAATAAAAAATAAAGAATCTCTAGGTATATCAAATATAGTCAGAAAATTAGTTATTTTTTATATACACGATTTTAATAAACTACCAGAACCCATTCAAGACACGTTATTGGACGAATTCACAAGACTAACCTGTCATTTTTGCGAGGGAGCAGCACTAGAAGATTCAGTAAGAAAAAAAATGTTTTCTTTATAAAATACAAGTACGAGGGTGAATCGATAAGTCCGGTAAATTTCTACAAAATAGCAAAAGATTTCGGTAAACGTGATTCTCGTAATGGTTGTGTTCAAACTTTAAAACATAAGCAACGCGTAGTTGTTTGTTGGCAGCTATGGTAAGTGATCAGTGTTAGGTTTTGTAGAAATAAATAAGCCTAGTATCGTCTCTGCGGCCCATATAGAATATAAAGGAAATTCACGGGGACTCTGCACCAGCACTCAAGACTATTTATGACTGAATAAATGAATTTAAACGTGGCCGTACGAGCACTGTAAATACTTCACGTCCAGGACTCCAGAGTGAGATTTCTTCTGAATGTGCTATGGTTGCCGTGTTTATTGGCTCCAGGCCAAAAACGCACGAGGAAGGGCATTTTAAAATCGTGTTTTGAAAAGTTGCAGCGTAATTCGAAGGATTTCTGGCGTCGTTTTGTAACTAGATACAAAACATGGATCTACCATTTCACCCTGAAGACAAAACTGCAGTCAAAAGAGTGGGTAGCGAAGGTGAAAGAGCACCGAATAAATAAACAGTTTTATCGGTGGGAAAAGTGACGGCAACTGTTTTTTGAGACTCACAGGGTATCATCATGATTGACTATGAAAATGGTAAAACAGTGACTCGCTCTTACCAGGTGTACAAGTATGAAATGCGGATTTCAGACAAACAGATGGTGCACCAATGCAATTTGTGCTATAAAGATTTGACACTGCGCCATTTTGTTGTATCATCAACAAGTGTCAGACGCGCACGAGTGATAAATTGGAAAAGTGTGTGCATAGTGTTGTGTTCAATGTGTCGAAATTTATACCGAACAAAGAGCATTTGCGGATAGCATTAATTTTTTGTTTTCATTTGAAAAAAAATGCTGTTGAATCATACCGATTACTTCGAGAAGCTTATGGTGAACATGCTCCATCGCAAGATACGTATGAACGATGGTTTCGGCGTTTCAAAAGTGGTGACTTCGATGTTGCAGACAAGGAACGTGGAAAACCGCCAAAAAAATACGAAGATGTGGAATTGCAAGTATTGTTGGACGAAGATGATTCGCAAACACAAAAACAACTCGCCGAGCAATTGGGCGTTAGTCAACAAGCTGTTTCCAATCGGCTACGAGAGATGGGAAAAATTCAGAAGCCGGTAGATGTGTACCACATGAGTTGAACGACAGGCAAATGGAAAAGCGCAAAGACACGTGTGACATTTTGCACGCTCGGTACAAAAGGAAGCGCAAAAAAATCAAGGGTAGGCCCAGGCGCACCATCCACATCGACCGCAAGACCGAATCGCTTGGACAGAAAGACGATGCTCTGTGTTTGGTGGGACCAGAGGGGCGTGGTCTATTATGAGCTATTAAAACCTGGGGAAACGGTTAATACTAAACGTTACCAACAACAATTGACCGATTTGAACCGTTCGCTGCTTGAAAAAAGGCCAGAATACCGAAAAGAGGCAACACAAAGTCATTTTTCTTCATGACAATGCTCCATCACATATGGCAAAACCAGTTCGCGACACGTTGGAAGCACTCAGCTGGGAAGTTCTACCCCATGCGGCTTACTCACCAGACTTGGCTCCTTCCGATCACCACTTGTTTGCATCGATGGGTCACACACTTGCTGAGCAGCGCTTTGGTTCGTACGAAGATGTGAAAAAATGGCTCGATGAATGGTTCGCAGCAAAAGGGGAAGATTTTTACTGGCGTGGTATTCACAAATTGCCCGAAAGATGGGAAAAATGTATAACAAGCGATGGAGCATACTTTGAATAAAGCACTTTTTATCATTCTTCCGAATTTAACATGTTTTTTTAAAAAAAAAATCCGCATTTCATACTTGTACACCTGGTATTACACAACATTATTAGATCGTTTGCATAGTGCGTTGAAGCAGAAGCGACCAAGATAAGCGCGCAAAAAAGTGCTCCCTCACCAGGACAATGCTCCTGCTCACACATAGGCTGTTGCAATGATGAAAGTGCACGAGCTGGGCTTCGAAATAATTCCCCACCCACCCTATTCACCAAATTTGGTTTCAAGTTATTTTTTGTTTCCTAACTTCAAGTATTGATTTGAGGAGACGAAATTTTCCTCGAATGAAGACGTTATCCGTATTCTAAACGAGTATTACGCATAGCTCGAAACAATTTTTTTTTTTGAGGGAATAAAAAATTGGAATGCTGGAGCTCAGTGGAGATTATGGTGAGAAATAAATTTTTATTTTTGCAAAACATGCTATTTACCTTGTTTTCTTTAAGACTTTTTAATTCACCCTCGTATTATATTCCTATAAATAGTAAATTCATAACATATACTTTTACAGGAATTTTAAATACTGAAGACATGGGAATACATATATATATATATATATATATATATATATATATATATATATATATATATATATATATATATATATATATATATATATATATTTATACAGTTGCATGCAAAAGTTTTGATTAATTGAATTATAAAGGGAGAAGAGAAAAAAGCCAACATCATAAACAACTAAAAAATCTACTTCAGTCATTCCTAACAAAAATAACATTTTTCAGTTATTCATAAGTATCGGATCAACTTCTAAGAAACTGATTTACTCAGTTACGTTTACATTTCTGATCATGAATCCCGGTAAACATAAAGAATTTAGTTCACTTCATAATTGTGTATCAGTATCATTGAAGGAAGATGCCGAAACGCACGTCATTAGACATTCGGAAAACTGTTATAAGGTTGTACGGTAAAGGAAAAGTTTCACGTGAAATAGCTGAACTTTTATCCATAGGAAAAACAACGGTTAACAATATAATTAAAAAATGGGAAACTACAAGTACTCTGAATGATAAACCATGTTCTGGAAGACCAAGGAAAACAACTATTCGTGCTACAAAGTAATTAAAAGAAAAGCCGTTACAGACGTAAAAGACAATGCTGCAATTATTGCACCTGAATTACGTGAAGAAAATTTAGCTGACATCAGTAGGAGTACTGTTTCTCGTAGACTAACACAAGTTGGACTTGGACGTGTTGGAGTAAAAAAAAACCGTTCATCAGTAAAAAAAAAAGAAGGCCAGATGAGAATTTTCAAAAATACACCAAAATTGGAAGACTGGAAAAAAGTGCAGTTTTCGGATGAAACTAAAGTTAATTTATTTGGAAATGACGGAAGAAGATATGGTCAACGACCAAAAAGTACTAGACATGATTTTCAGTATCAAATACCGACTATTAAACATGGTGGTAGTGGTGGTATTATACTTTGGGGGGCATTTTGAGGCAAGGCGTCGGCCCAGTGGTTAAAATAGAAGGTACTAGGGACGCTGTTATGTACAAAGACATTCTATCAGAACACATGCTTTCTTACGGACGTGGAAATATGCCACGAGGATGGATTTTCCAACAAGATAATGATCCGAAACATCGATCCAAGCTGTTGCAAGAACTTTTCAGAAAGAAAAATGTTTGAGTTTTAGAACGGCCAAGTCAATTCCCGGACTTGAACCCCATAGAACATTTGTGGGAAGAGTTGAATATGAAAGTGGGAAGTCAGATTCGTTCCAATAAAGGTGCTCTCTGGAAAAAAGTTCAAGAAGAGTGGGCCAATATCACCAGAGACAGAATTCTCAAAGTAATCGAATCGATGTCCCAAAGATATGCCGCCGTATGGCTACAAAGTATTGGTAAGAATGTATCTTTTACTACCACTTTTTTCTGGGTTATAGTGATTTTTGCTGTTATATACTTTTTTATTGTGAAATTTGAAGTTGGCCCAATACTAATAATGTCGATTTTGCTAAGAGATGGCGTTACTAATACACTTGTTGGTATAGACTAGTGACATCTATGGCGTTTTGGAAAGTAAACACTCGCCATAAAAAGCCAGTTGCACAATTGTCATTGTGCGAAAAAACATAGTTCTTCATAGCTTTGAATATGTCGTGTTTCGTACTAAAAAGAGACGTTTTGCGGGGAAGTTTAATAACCTTCTTTTATTTGAAGAAAACGGCTGCTGAAAGTTATCGATTGTTGGTTGAAGCTTATGGTGAACATGCTCCAACCCAAAAAACTTGGATAGACCCAGGCCAGCCTTCAACATCACAATCAGTGCGCAATATACAGGGAAAGAAAGCTTTGCTGTGTATTTGGTGGGATAGTAGAGGAGCTGTGTATTATGAACTGCTGAAACCTGGTGAAAGATTTTTGGAAATCGATACCGACAACAATTGATAAAGTTGAACCGAGCATTGAAGAAAAAACGACCAGAAGGCGCCCAAAGACACGATAAAGCCATTTTTCAACATGACAATGCTCGGCCCCATGTTGTAAAATGTGTTAAAAACTATTTGGAAAACATCAAATGGGACTTTCTATCCCACCCACCGTATTCACCGGATTTAGCCCCTTCAGACTCCCATTTATTTCGATCGATGCAGCACGGACTTTTAGAACAAGACTTACATTCTTACAAAGAAGTGAAAATTTGGCTTGATGAATGGTTGGCCTCAAAAGATGAAAAGTTCTTCTGGTGCGGAATCCATTCTTTGACAGAAAGATGGAAAAAAGTCATAGCTAACGATGACTATTACTTTGATTATTAGGGTAATTCATTTTGTGATGGAAATAAACGCTTAAATGTTGCGAAAAAATCGACATTATTAACCGAAACACCTATTAAATGATTGTTATTTATAGTAGAAGATTTTTGAATTGTTGTTAGTATAATTCAAGTAGTTTATGATGGTGTATTTGGTTTTTTCGCTTCTCCCTTTGTAATTCCATTAATCACAAATATTTTTTGGCCCAAAATTTTGCACGCAACTATATACATATATTTATATATATATATATATATATATATATATATATATATATATATATATATATATATATATATGTAACTGTATGTTCCGGCTTCATTCAACATACTTTTTAGGATCCAGATGCGGATAGATTCTTTTCAGACGCCTTCGATAATATGTTGGAAGCATGGACCTCTATTTTACAAGAGTTTGGCAATACACCAGACGATAATCAAAGATCTTGCGCTACTCGCATATTCAATAAATATGTACAGTGCCATTTAGCGCAACCAGATGGAAGCAGAAGTCCAGAAAGTGGAGGTGGTAAGTGTATTCCTTATATAGATGAAAAATTGTGATAGTTACACAGGTGGATCATAAAAAATTTTTAATACCCTTGAGGTCATCATACATGGAGACCATCAATTTAAAATCTCACACTATTACGTTTTCATGGTTTAATCAGACGTGAGAGATGTTGAGCATACGTATAGTTTTTTTAAATTCATTAAAATATTTAAAAAAAAAATTAAAGCGACAAGCTATTTGCTTTTAATTTTTTAAATCTAAATAGCAAAAAAAAAAAACTTACCATTTTGATGTTAGTAACGCAGGGGACACCATCCGATGTTTTCTGTAACAAAAATTGTTAATTATAGTGTGGCAAGGACAAAAACATATTTTTAAGGTCTAAGGTCAATTTTCTAAAACAGTTCCTAGCTTAATGAGCTTATCAAAATATTCTGTAATATCAGCTTGTTTCAAATTGCCAAAGATGGTTGATGATTCTGTTTCCTACTTATTTTTATTGACCAGACTAGTGAGATATTTGCATTGTAAATGATTCCATAAAAATGAAGTACTAGCACAACCCACATACTGCTTTTGATTCATCTTCCTCATCAAGCAAAAAAGTAGTTCCAGACTTTGCTCATTTTTTAAAACACAACAATCGTTAAAAACGACCTTCTATCGTAGAAAATATCAAATAAGATTTTTATTTCGCTCGGGAATTCATCGTATTACCGCAGCTACACGCGTAGTTGCCTAAGTGTTAATTTATCGCGCCTTAACAATATTGCCAAGTCATAAAAAATTACCTAAAGTTAGCAGTGTTGTGGGAAAACGTTAATAAAACGAAAAAGAACGAGCTTAATATAATATTACTGGATTCTACCCGGTCGGATACCCGGTTTTGCCGGATCCTAAGTAGCCGGATACCCGGTTTTGTCGGATTCTACGTAGCCGGGTATTCGGTTTTGCCGGATCCTAAAAAGTACTTCCTGTTACATCTCTATTCCTTCTTCTTCTGCTTCTTTATCAGCCATTGTTTCTCCACTGCAGGAGAGAAGCCTCTTTAAGGTTCTTCCAACTGTCTTTATCCTGTGTAAGATGGAGCCATCTACTGCCTGCTATCAACCTAATATCATCATCCAGCTTTTCATTGGTCCTCTGACACTTCGTCTGCTCTCCCAAGGTCTCCATTTAAGTAATTCTGTTGTCCATCTATCATCATTCGTTCTAGCCATATGCCCCGCCCATTGCCACTTTAATTTTGCCACTCTTTCACTGATATCTGTAATTCTTGTTGTTCGTCTGATATCCTCGCTTTTAATGTGTTCTCGTAAACTAACACCTAACAGCTGTCTTTCCTTGGCCAGTTGAGTACGTTGGAGTCGACAAAGACTATTTTTTGTAAGGGTCATGGTTGCCAATCCATACGTACTTACTAGAAGTATGTAGCTCCCGTACACTTTTCTTTTTAAAGTCATGGGGATATGCCTGTTTTTTAGAATGAATCCCAGTTTTTGAAATGTAGTCCAGCTGAGACCGATTCGCCTTTATTTCCACTGTTTGATTGTCTTTATCCGATCTAATCTTATGTCCCAAGTATCTTCTGTGTGCCGATCTTAATTTTTGTATGTTGTGGGCTTAAAAGTTTTGTTTTCTTGATGTTCATCTCGAGTCCAACTTTCTATGAAGCTTGATTAAGTTGTCTATCATGACTGCACATCTTGCGAATCGCAACAGATGTAAATATGTGTATGCCATCGATTTTAATTCCCTTCTCTAAGACTTTTGAGTACATCCTCCAAGGCCAGGGTAAACAATTTTGGTGAAATTACGTCGCCCTGCCTAACATCTTTCTTGATCTCTATGGATTCTGTTTTTCGATCTTCATCTAATTTAACCATTAATGTCGCATTTTCATGTATGAATTTTAAGCGTTCGATATATCTTGAGTCTATTCTGGCATGAGCTAAGGACTGTATAACTGCCCAATATTCCAGAGAGACGAAAGCCTTCTTATAATCGATGAAAGTTAGGTGCACCTTAATATTATATTCGGTCGCTTTTTCTATTAAAAGGCGGATATGATCTGTTGTTCCAAATTCCTTGCGAAAGCCCGCCTGTTCGACTGATTGGTAGTCATCGAATTTATTTGTTGGTTTGGTTTGTGACAATTTTAGTAAGAAGCTTGTACAAATGCGATAACACGCTGATGGCGATAGGTCTCAAGGTTTTTGTGATCGCCTTTCTTGAATAAAAGTTTGATATCACGGTTTTGCCGATGTACAGGTATTCTTTGTTCTTCGGTACATTTGTTGAGTAATATCCGTATCGCTTCAAAAAGTTCATTTCCTCTCATTTTCAATATTTCAGATGTTATTTTATCTTCACCTGGACATTTTTTATTCTTCATCTGTTTTAAAGCAGTTTCAAATTCACTTTTGCTGCTGATTTGGATTTGGTATAGTCGAGAAAGAGTTTTGTGTAGAATTCCTTTATTTCATCCGTTATTTCTTTCTTGTCAGTTATTTTAGTTCTATCTTGTGACATCTTGAATTTCAATAATTGCATATTTTTGTTTTCTTCAATGTTAATTATGTGCTGAGTGTGAGTGGGGCAGAATTATGCACTCGGATGACCCACTAGCATACTTTCACGAATTACTATATTATACTTTCAACCGATCCTTTCCTGTTAAAGCATTGAAAATAACAAAGAAAAAAAACCATGGTTTACTAAGGGAATTATAATATCCTCGCGAAACATGCGTTCTATGCATTGGCTAAGAAAATACTTTGCCGACAACTCTGATTTTGTTCGTTATTTTAACAAATACCGTGGCATTTATAGAAGGACAATTAAAGCCGCAAAGCAACCGTACTATAATGACCGACTACATAACTCTAATAACAGACAGAGGGAGAGTTGGAAAATTGTGAACGAACTTAATAGTAATAAGCACAGCACTCTGTCCAATAGTTCTGGTTTAACGTCTGGTATCTTAAACTCTTTTTATTGTACGATAGCGGCTGACTTAACCTCTGACTTAAATCCTAAATCGGATGCTTTGCGTTATCTTGATGATCTACGGGTGGATGACACGTTTTATTTTTATTCTACGGATATTCACGAAATGAAGAGCATATTTGCTGAAGTGAAAAATAGGAATGCCTCATGTTGGGATAATATTTCAATGAAGGTTATTTCTGCTTTGCCTGACGCAGCATTGCATATGCTTGTGGAGGCAATCAATCAATCATTTCTTGTAGGGCATTTCCCTCCATCTTTGAAACGGGCACGAGTTATTCCGCTCTTTAAAGGGGGCCAAACCAGCTTACCCTCTCTCAATCTCATTGCTTCCTACGTTGGCTAAGGTGGTCGAGAGGCTCGTGAGGGGTCGTATACTCCATTTCGTCCTTAAGCATAACTTGTTGAGCACTTGGTTTTCGAGCTGGCAGAAAACACTAATGACGCGATTTTTTCGTTTCTAGAAAACCTATATGGCAAGTTAAATGATGGAGAGGTTGCTGCGGCGGTATTCTGTGACCTCGCAAAGGCTTTTGATTGTGTGAATCATAGGATATTGCTGAGTAAGCTTGAAATCTACGGATTCAGAGGTGTGGCGTTGGCCCTGCTTGGCATCTTACTTATCATCGCGCTGTCAATCTGTCTTTTTTAACGGTAATGAGTCGCGGGAATTGAGTGCCACTTGTGGAGTTCCACAAGGCTCTGTTTTGGGTCCTCTGTTGTTTCTACTTTATATTAATGACCTTTCAAAACTTAATGTTAGAGGGGTATTTACGATGTTTGCCGATGACACAACTGTGATGTGGTACAATAGAGACGTGGTACAGTTGGAACGTGACATCAGTCGGGATATAGTAAAAATCGTAGATTGGTGTCATTCAAATTATCTAACCCTGAATATTTCTAAAACTAACATTGTTTCATTTAAATGTCAATTGAACGATATTTCACTTGATTCGCAAATTATTGAAGGCTTGACTTATAACAAATTTTTGGGTTTGTTTATAGACACTAAATTGAGATTCTCTACTCACATTTTGCAGCTTTGTAAAAGGATTGCCAAGGGATGTTTTGCCTTGAGAGTAGTGTCTCGGGAATTAGATGTTTCTATCGCGAGAAATGTATACTTTGCTCTGATTGAATCGCACCTCCATTATGGGGTATGTATCTGGGGTTCCTGCTCTAACCAATTACTGAATAAGGTCTTTATGCTACAAAAGCGAGCACTGCGTTATATGTTCCAACTGAGTTCTCGGCAATCCTGCAGGAATGTGTTTATTACTAAGAGAATTCTGACATTGCCTTGTATATTTATTATTGAAACAGCAGTCCTATACATAGTAAGTTTGAGGGGCTTCTTGTGCGTCCATGACGCGTTCATCTTATGTGGCCTCACTACCCATTCCCTCTTCAGCTTTAATAAGGGACTCTATAATATATATGAGTAAGAAAATATTCAACCACTTGCCTTTGAAAGTCAAGAAAATTTTAAATAATAAACGATTTAGGAAGGAGATTCGGAAGCTCTTGATTGAGAAGGCCTACTATTCAGTTAAGGAGTTTTTTGATGACATTCTTTGATTACTGAGTGTGTATATGGCGTGTTAGATTAGATTAGATAGCTTTGTAGACAAAGGAACAATCTTTTTTACAATAAAGCTTTATTTGATTTGATTTGATTAAGTTTGTATTGTATTTTCTAACGTCTTGTTTTGTTTCTTTCTCCATGTCTTTGTTCAATGTTTCATACTCATGGGTACCTCTTTCTTTAGATTTTCTTTCTTCTATGAGTTTAATTGTTTCGGGAGAGAATTTGCTCACTTTCTGCTTTTTGTAGGACATTTTCTTAATTGTTACTTCAATACTAAATGTAATTTTTCTTATGCACCAACTTTTATTTAAAACTAGTGTTGCTAAAATTTATAAATAAAAATCTCTTATTTGTTGCAAACTTTGAAAAAATTTTTCTGTTTTGTTTGTTCTTCAAGGTGGAGGGGACAGTTTGATGAAGATTACGAAGATAATGATAGAACGAAATATAAAGAACAACTGCAAGCTGTCGGAATGTTCGGCAGATGTATCTTATCACATTCATTACCTGTCCTTTACAAGTAAGTAACAACGACCAATATTCAAATGAATTATTATCTGTTAAATAAATGTATTAAAATGTTAAACACATGTCTAATCATGTTATTAAAATTAAGCGTTTTTCGACTACTAAACTAAACAATCAATTTCATATTATTTTTGACAATTGAAAGTACTGATTTTAATAAGACGTTCATCCGAAACTGGCGTAAAAAATATAATGCAAAGTGCTGTAAAGTTGAACAAGACTGGAATATACTTTATTCTGTTTTAGAGTCCTCGAATCTCGCATAGAAGCCTTCCTGAACCACCTCCAACTCATGCAACATCGCGCTATGAACGTAAATGAGGCAGCTACACTGGACAACCTATACGAAGATATGCATTGGGCCGTGCTTATCGCTGGACATGTCTTGTGCATGGAAAGTGACGGGGAAACGCCGCTTATTCCTTCGGAGGTTACACAGTACTCGATCGAGCAGACAAATAGAGCATATACTCTAGATGGGAAGTATGAAAGCCTTGGCGGCGGCAGATCTAAAGGTCATTCTTATTATATTTTTTTTAGTAGCACCAGCGCGCTCGAAATTATGATATCAGGTTTAAATACCAAACTCTAAACAAGTATAAACATACGTTAAAACACTGATCACTAGAGATGAGCGATATTATCATATCTGTGACTCTGACCTGTGACTTAGATAGGTAATACCTGCGACCCAGTTCTTCGCAAAGCTGCGACTCTACTCGCTGTGTTAAATACTCGCTGCACACGCAGATGTCGCAGATCCGCCCGACGTGGACTTAATGATCGGCGACGGGGCGTATCGTCACGTTACCGACAACGGTCGCAGTCGGCCGTCAACCGACGACTCACCGGTATACGATGTTGGACTGTCAGGCCGCCGTTGGAAGACAAAACGCTATTAGCCCAAATAACTACAAAATAAAATTATGTTGTTAATAAAAAAAACAATAAAACAACAAAAGTACTCTGAATATAAATAAAAGAATATTCAAATAACAGTATAAATTAGGGTGGTAAGCCAAAATTTTTTTTTTTGATTTTCTTTGGTCCTACCCACGCAAAATGTTCAATACTGTGAAAAATTGAAGCCCCTAAATTTTTTTTTTTAAAAAAATATTAATATTTAGATGTCGTATCCATCGATTGACAAAATATTTTTTCTTCTCAATCGTTTTTTCCCATTCAACCCCCCCCCCCCCCCCCCGATTTAAATTTAAGGAATACGAAGGTGTTTCCTTGTACAGGGTGAGTCAACGATAAAATAAAGTTCATTATCTCATTTGTTTCGAGAATGACGAAAAAATTTTAAATACAATACTTTTAGGGAATTAATTAAAATTATTTTTCAGTATACAGGGTACTTTAAAAAAGTGTGGCCGATATAACATATGTTTTTTTTAAATGGAACATCCTATTTTCTAATTTATTTTTAAATTCTGCGTAACTTTTTTATTAATAATGTTATATACCTAAACCTAATACTTCTAATATTTCAATGTTTTTAAAAATATTCTAGTTTTCAATTTTGTAAAAAATTACCAGTAGCGCCATTCTTTCTGAAGGTGGAATACTCATAATTGGTACGAGCATTCATAGAGATGAAAAAAATGATATATGTGAAGAAATTTGAGTTAGATGCTACAGGGTGTTCAAAATAAAATTTATACATTTCGACTATTTTAAATTGAAAAATCTCAAATTTTTTAATTGGCACACCCTGTATATTATTATTTTTTCTGATAGATTTTACAAAACCCTCTAAGTATATACCTATTTCAAATAGTTTTCGATTTATTTTGAATTTTTCAATTTTTACCCTTGTTTTTAATACACTTACGCTGTTGTGAAAACATAAACAAATAGTTAACAATAATTTTAATATAGTTTAACTTATCTAATGATTAATTATTATGACATAATAAATGTTAAAAAATATGCCCGTGTACTTGAATACACAGTCGTTTTGCTATATTTTTCTTCACTTTCCTTAGCATAAAGATCGTTATTGTTCTGCACGCATCTCGTATCCTATTTTTCATATCTACTAGTGTTGTTGGAGGATTCACATAAACACGGTCTTTAATGTAGCCCCACAAAAAGAAGTCTAAAGGTGTTAAGTCACATGATCAAGGGGGCCACTGAATGAATCCATCCCTACCGATCTATTTTTGTGGTTAACGATCGTTTAAAAATTCTCGAACTTCCCGGTGGTAATGAGCAGGAGCACCGTCTTCTTGAATTCACATTTGTTCCCTTTCAAAGTTATCAACTTCTTCAAGAAGCTGGGGTAATTCTTTTTTCAAAAAATTTAGATATCTAGGCCCGTTAAGCGGATTTTACATAAAAAAATTTGGAACGACCTCTATTGCTTCATTCATGGTGGTACAAAAGTTTACTCGTCGTTCAAAATCACGGTCTTGAAGTTCTTGGTGTAGTTCCATATGAAAGGGATGATACCTGTATTTTCCCGTGGTGCGATTAGCCGTAGATTGGGATGGGTCAGATAAGTCGGCTAGTTGAAAGCTGACCTGGGGATTATCTTCAACATATCTACAGGCATAGAAAGGTCAAAGAAAGGAATAGTGCCCCTTGGATTACTGATAATATAAAGCTTTTAATGTGGTTAAGAGATAAAGCTCATT
Source organism: Pachyrhynchus sulphureomaculatus (assembly GCA_019049505.1). Lineage (NCBI taxonomy): Eukaryota > Metazoa > Arthropoda > Insecta > Coleoptera > Curculionidae > Pachyrhynchus > Pachyrhynchus sulphureomaculatus. The sequence continues at coordinate 75,624,754 of CM032452.1, read as the reverse complement.
CCAAATATCTAAAGAATAGATCACCAGAGCGTCTCCAATATTACCGGGAGCTTAGAGATTTTGCCAAGCACGCTATTATAAGGGAAAAAATTTCATACTTTAATCACTTTTCTCGAAAAAATGGTCAAGCCTTCTGGGCAGAAGCAGCTCAGTTAAACTTGACACGTAACAAGTTGAGTCATATTCCGGATGATTTGTGCGATCCTGTCTTATTAAATAATTATTTTTCTTCGTGTGTACTGGAGGATTGAATAACGTATCAGCAAATAAAATGATTTATTATAAATCTAATACTCATCCAAAGGTAACAAATGAAATGAAATTTAGTTTTAATCTAATTACCGAGGGAGAGTTGTTAGCCATCATAAATAAAATCTCTACTAATGCCATAGGAGAGGATGGTATTTCAGTTAAAGATCTTAGACTCTGTCTTCAATACTGCATGCGTCCGCTAATATAATCAATTGTTGTATATTGGAAGGGTACTTTCTGAATATCTGGAAAAAGACTATTATTAAACCATGTGCCAAAGTGACAAACCCCATGGAACCAAAGGACCTTCGACCAATTAGTATACTGCCAACTTTATCAAAAATTCTGGAGCGACATGTATATCAGCAAATGTTTTTATATGTAAATAGTAAACAAATAATACCCAATTGTCAGTCGGGATTTCGACCTTATTTAAGTACTACTACCAGCTTGGTTAATCTACTGAACGATATTCGTTTCAATAAAGATAAGAATGAAACCACCTGCTTAGCTCTTTTGGATTTTAATAAGGCGTTTGACACCCTAAATCATGATCTGCTCTTGCCAAAGCTTTACTATTTTGGCTTCTCAGGCCAGTCAGTTATTTTTATGGAACATTTTCTAAAAAATCGATTACACTGTATAGAAATTAGAAAAGATTTTAAATTCATTAAATCTAATTACATACCGCTTACTAAAGGAGTGCCCCTGGGCTCCATCTTGGGTCCACTATTGTTTTCTCTTTATGTGGCAGATATTGATAAGGCGATAGAATATTCAAAAATGCAACAGTATGCCGATGACTCTCAAATATATATGCCATTTCCTTTAAATAAGTTACGCACTTCTTTAGTATATTTTAATAGGGACCTAAATAACATATATAATTTTTGTAATGATCATAGCCTCAGCTTAATGCACAGAAGTCTTGTTTTATGCTGTTTAACGGTAATAAAAATACAGAGGGTATACTTTTTGATACCTTAAGACCTTCTATTGACAATACTTTTTTGCCTTTAGTTCATGAGGCCAAAGTATTAGGAGTAATTTTTGACAAATCTCTTTCATTCCAATCACATATTAATATTAAATTAAAGGCTGCTTATATTCGTTTAAAAAAACTGTATATTCTAAGGAATCTTCTGCCATCAAGAACCAAATATTATTTGTGCAACAGCTTGATCTTATCTTTATTTGATTATGCTGATGTTGTCTATGGCGACTCTTTGTCAGCCCAGTATGTTAGATTAATCGAAAAAAATACAAAACTGTTGTATGCGCTTTTCTTTTAACATCCCATTCAGAAATCGAATCACACCCTTTTTAAATAACAGCTACATTTTAAATATGGAAAATCGTAGAAGGTGTCACTTGTATAATTTTGTCTGTCGAATTTTTAAATTTGGACAACCTCAATACCTCAGAGAACAATTTAGTGTTTTTCTGCATCCGCACGATACGAGGAACATTAATTCTTTTAGAGTTCCTCAACACAGGAAGGCTGCCTTTCAAAAGTCCTTCATTTTTGTTGCTGTGCATTTGTTTCTTTGTCACAAGAGGTTAAACAATTATCACCAGGCAAGTTTTCTTCCTATGTAAAACACCAACTTATTAACCAGCAAAAGAATTCTAATTTAACGTAATATTAACCTACTTCTTTGTATATAATTTGAGATCCTTTTAGAGGTGGTACCACTTGCCTACCATGTCATATTATGTGAAATTTACTCTGTTTATCCATATACATCTCCCCGCGTCTCCGCCGCCAGTTTCGCCGCGTGCTCGCCGATCCCTCTTTGCGCTCTGCTATTTTTAGAATTTTTACAATTAGTTTTTTATTTATTTTTAATGTATATGTTCGTTACAGGGCGGCACTACACATGCTCAAACAGTGAAGGGCTTGTGGTATCGGCTATTCATAGTCGCTGTGCCATCCTTTTTGTCGTATTTCGAGCAAATTTAATTTCTGTCACTTTATGAATTTGTAGATATTGGCAAATGAACTGAATTTGAATTTGAACATGAAGTAAAATCTCCATTCCTTTTTCCTTATTGGTAGCATTCTGGTTTACTACTTTCGTTTCGTATACTCAACGCTACCACTACCATCAAACCGTTCCATTAAGCACTGAAAAGATTTTCTAGATGGTATACGTCTATTAGGGTACTTCGCTCCGTAAAGCCTTACTGCCAAAAGACAATTTTTTTCCCGCCTCGCCCAGTATATAAACCATATCAATTCATTCATTTTTAGGAAAATCCATTTATACGTCACTTACTACAACAAATTAAACTATTTTTACTTGCTTAATAGACATGTCAAAATTTGACAATGCCTACATTTTTGTTTTGTCTTGGCAACTATGATATTATAGCGTAAGTGTATTAAAAAAACAAGGGTAAAAATTGAAAAATTCAAAATAAATGGAAAACTATTAGAAATAGGTATATGACATACTTAATAAAAGTTGGAGGGTTTTGATCAGACAAAATAAGAATATACAGGGTGTGCCATATAAAAAATTTGAGATTTTTCAATTTAAAACAGTTGAAGTGCAAAAATTTATTTTGAACGCCCTGTAGCATCTAGCTCAAATTTTTTTACATATATCTTTTTTTCATCTCTATAGAACGCTCGTACCAATTATGAGTACCTTCAGAAACAATGGCACTACTAGCAATTTTTTACAAAACTGAAAACTAGTAATTTTTAAAAAAAATTGAAATATTAGAAAAACTACTAGATTTAGGTATATAAAATTATTAACAAAAAAGTCATAAAATTTTAAGCAGAATTTAAAAATAAATTAGAAAATAGGATGTTCGATTTGAAAAAAACATATGTTATATCGGCCACACTTTTTTGAAGTACCCTGTATACTTAAAAATAATTTGTGCACCTTAAGATTGCCTAAAACTATTGTATTTAACATTTTTTCGTCATTCCCGAAACAAAAGAGATAAGGAACTTTACTCTATCGTTGACTCACCTGTACATTTTTTGATGCTGAATCCACTCCCAAGGACCGTTTCACCCTTAAATTCTTCAGTTTTCTGCAGTGCTCCTGTTAAGGGTACATTAAGGGTGAAAAAATGTGTTTTCCTTTCACATTCAAATTTATGGGAAGCATTGTAGATCAAGTTTTATGATGTAAAATCAAAGATATGACATAGATCTTTGAGAAATTTAATGGCGCACGACTAATATGGGACAAAGACAGCAAGAACGAAGCGCTTTGTTGGAAAAAAAGATCGACACACCTAAAAAAACACAGGAAGACAATTTCAAAAAAAATGTTTCAGATAAAAATTTTAGCATTTTTTCCTGAGAATTGAAAAGGCCTATTAGATTTTGGGCTCAACGCTCTGTTGGGACTCTATGAATCCTAAAGTTGAAAATTTAAATGGAAACCCAATACTTTTAATACATATTTCAATTTAGCGAGAATTTTACGGATAAAATGGAATAGTTTGCATCTACACTGGGCGAACGAGATTTCCGCGGTTTCTCAATTGTCATCTTTATCTTCTACGATATCGCTTTTGTTGTATGAAGTTGTTGACGAAATGTTCCCTCATAACAGTGAGATTTTTTCAACTTTTCCTCGCTTTCGCATATACAGAATATTGCTTACTATTCGCATTGCATATCAGTTCATATAATTTGTCTATAAAATTAGTTCTTTTCCCAATTACAAAAATAGAATGAACATTCTTCTGCTCCTTATCAAATAAATATTCCGTATGTATTTTTTCAATGTTCGCGATAATATTTCTTTTATTTCTGATAGGTAGCCAAAATATGCCCAAATTTTTTGCAGTTTCCATAGGTATAATGGAAGCACTTTCTGTAATTGTACGCTTCAATGATTAAGAAAGAAACAATCTTAAAATCCTCCAAACTCGATTCCACCAACTAAAAATTAGTAATCGTTTCCTTGTTCACGTTAGGGCTTTTCTACACGCTATTTTTAATCACGGAAGCAAAGATTACTTAAACACCGATAATTATTATGTTTTCAAAACGCGAAATATTGGTTTGTCACTCCATTTTTTAACTTAGTTATCAGATGGTATCAAAGTTAATGGCAAAATCATTAACAACGCGATGATACCGTTATTATAGCAAATACAGCGGATGGACTTCAGCGTCTTACGAACAATATATCTAGGGAAGGCGATGTTTTAGGCATGAAAGTAAACGTTAATAAAACGAAAGTAATGGTCATTTCAAGAACACCCGGGTTGCAAACAGATATTCGTGTTTACGATCAATGGATAGAACAAGTAACCAAATTTAAATATCTAGGGCGTTGGGTAACTAATGATTTGAATCCTGAAGTTGAGGTATGAGTTCGCATTAAATGGCTAGAGCGGCTTTTCTAAAAATGAGACACCTCCTCACAGACTCAACCCTTTCTTTGGATACTCGTTATCGTTTTGTAAAGGTCTATATATATCCAGTGCTTTTATATGGAGTTGAGGCCTGGACCTTGGGAGTACGATCCTTTAAATCAATGGTTGCAACATGTCCAGTATAACCAAAGAAACAAGCGATCATTTTCTTGGAAGTGCTTTGAGAACGAAACAGTTTTGTTGAATTCGATTCATCTTGGAAGACCCAAAGAGTGGATTGTTGCTTAGTTTCCGACTCGTACGAATATATTCAAGTTTCGGCTCCTGTTACGATATTGTATACGGAACAGATCTTTTCACAGCTAAATGTTCATGCAAAACCGAATATCCTGCAGTCTTCGATATGCCTAAGGATGCCTCTATCTCACGGATAGTCACATATCGATCTTCTTTAATCATGTTGCGCACAACATCGAAGTTTTTTGGTACAACAACCGATTTTGGTTGACATTCATGAAATTCATCGCTGGCGGAACGACCATGACGAAATTCTGCAAAGCAATTGTAAATAGTTTTTTCTGATGGTGATTCATTACGAAAAATTGACCGAAGCGATTCGAGGCACTGTTATTGAGTTAGGCCTTTACTAAAATCGTAAAAAATCATTCAACGAAAACCTTCACATGAAATTTCCATTCGTTCACAAAACTGTTTTTTTTTAAACGCCCACTGCAAACAAACTACTCTGCCAAATTCTGAGCTGCCACTGTTTTAACAATAAAAAATGTCAACAATGGTAATGTCACATCTTAATAGCGCCATCTAGTGGTCGTCTGCAAAAATTTAGAAGGCTGCCTTCGTATGAGCAAATCTTATCATATGTTGCAGCGTATGCCAAAACTTCCCGTCCTCGATGTAACTTTGACAAAATAACTAAATCGCTCGTCCAGTCGGCATGTAATAATAAACAACCAATGTATGTCTAAGGTCTTAATTGTTATGTTCTAACTATTAACTTGTCTTTATTACTCACATTAAATTTAATATTTTTAAATCTGTGGTATCACAAAAGATTAACTTCTCTACATTACAGCACAAATGAGAATAAATATAGATAAGTTAGTGTAAAAAACATGGACATGCGTGTAGCCATCCATTGGCCTGAAAACTGAAGGAAAGTTGGTTCGGTATTTGGTTTGACATAGGCCTGACGGCTATTGTAGGTATTATCCTATGTCAAACCCTGTCGAACAGGGTATCAAATTAATGATAGGCCAACTACAAAAACAAATAATTTTATGGCAGCAACAGACTAGCGAGTTTACACACCGATTTTCATATCAAGTTCTCTCTTCTTTTCCAGACTGGTATGCAGGAAAGTTTAGAACAATGTGATCACGTCATAAGAATAGCCTGTAACGTTATGAGACTATGTTGTATAGAAGATGCGGCGGTTTCAATGAAATTAGGTCATTTTATGAGTCCCGAAGTTGGGTCTACTTTAATGTGGTTCCTAAAACGATGGTGTATGACTTACTTGTTGCCCAATGAAGATTTGTATCATGAGGTATGTACAAAAAATTTAGGCGATAGGAACTTTTCTTTATTGTGACGTGACAAAATCATCAAGTCCAGGGCAGCACTACCGCGATGTTTAAGCGGTGCTGGGAAATACAAAAATGTATACTCTGTTGGGAACGTGGAATCTTTGACACAAGCTTAAATAGATGTTAAAATTTTTTTAAAGAAATGTAAGAACCTTATCTCTGATTCGCTAAAATTTAAATTAAATGTGAGTAATCTGACCATGCCAAAGTTGTATTGCTTGCCCAAAATTCACAAACCTGGAAAAGCAATGCAACTTAGTGTTTCATCGGTGGGATCACTCACATATTTGATTCCAAATGGTTATCAAAAAAACTTGAGAACTTACCATTAGATAATTTCACAGTGAAAAATTTTTTAGAATTCATTAACAAAACAAAAGAATTAGTTTTCAATGAAGGTAAAATCTTAACTTCTTTTGATGTCAGTTCTTTGTTTCCAAGTGTGCCAATACCACAAACTTTACAATACCTCGAAGAATTACTTAGGATGAATGAGTTTGAGGAAAGATTATTCATAAATACTTAACATTATCAAAACTTTGTATGGAACAAAATTAGTTTCAATATAACAGTCAATTTTGTTCAGAAAGAAGGAACAACCATGGGTAATTGCTTACCACCTTTCATAGCCAATTTATTCGTGAGTAAGTTTGAAACCGAAGCCAGTCAAGAATTTGAGTATTTCCCAAGGGTATGGTATAGGTATATGGATGATGTTTTCGCGATTTTGGATACGAAGAAAGCAAATCTAGATGATTTTGTTTCTAAATTAAATAGCCGATATGATTCCATTAAATTTACTTACGAAATTGAGAGCAAAGGACAACTGCCATTTCTAGATATTTTAATTATTAAAAATAATGATAGGTTAGAATTTGATATCTATAGAAAAGACACAGTAACAGATAGTTATATTCCTATTGATTCATTTCATTGCAAACAACACAAATTAGCTGCATTACAGTTTTTAGTTCATCGTATGGTCACTTTTTCTCTGAATAGAACTTTAATAATGAAAGGAATCGTATTAGGAATATAACTAGAATTAATGGTTATGACGATGACTTAATAAACAAGTTAATAAATAGACATAAGTTCAGGTTAAATATTCAAAATTCCATCTTTTTTACACGCGAAGAAAATAAGACCAAGTATGTTATACCATATAATCCGAAATATAGCAGGGGACTCAATAGGGTATTTATTAAGGTAGGTCTCATCTTAGTCTATAAGTCATCAGACAATCTAAGGAATAGCTTAGGAAATCCCAAAGATAAGATTCCTAATTGTGAGCAAAGTGGAATTTAAAAAATTAGTTGTAATGATTGCGACAAAAAGTATGTTGGGCAAACTAAGGCACAGCACATTTAAAATACAGTAGAACAGAAAAGTCTAGTATTGCCGAACATGCCCTTGAAGTTGATCACACTGTAACATTAGATAACACAGGGTATACAAAAAAAATTCTTTTCAACTTTTCACAATTTTTAAACAATTACAAAATTATATCATATATAGGTCACTCGACTTCAAAAATAGGTAAAATCCTCAACATGATAGACATTAAAATAGCTTACAAAACAAAGAATTCTTTAGGCAAATTTATTAAAAATAGTAAAACTAAAACGGATAATTTTAAAAAATCAGGAGTTTATCAACTAAATTGCGGAGATTGTGACAAAACTTACATAGGCCAAACTGGTAGATATTTTGGTAAAAGATTAGATGAACATTATAAATGTTTTATCAAAGGAAAAACCGAATCCAATTATGCAAAACATCTAATCGAAAATGGTTACACCAATAATATTTTAAAAATTCTACACAATGAGAACAAAAGCCAGAGATTAAACCTAATGGAGTCTCTAGAGCAGGGGTGCTCAAACTTGAACTGCTGGCGATCTACCTCAATATTGTTAGACTACGATCGATCGACTCTGAGAGGCTGCAAGTAAGTGTGATGCAGGATTGTCGTCTAGGTAGGGTGTATCGTGGCATAGATATTAGTTTTCCGCACAATATGCATTTTTTTAGTCAAGGTAAGTGTAGGTCTGCTCTAAAATGTCAATGAAAAAACTCATATTTATTCAAAATTGCGAGTTTATTGGTTCTTACAAAACAAACGAGTTCTAGTGTCTAAACTTAACTAAAGAGTGACTTTGGATGTTGAAGCGTGGCACTGCATGTCCTCAGCATACTTTTCATAAGATGGTACGTAATTAGCGAGTGCTAATCGCAAGCATGATGACATATGTTCGTCAGTTAGTCGATTGCGATATTTTGACTTAATTATCTTCATTTCAGAAAATGCAGACTCGCACAAGTAAGTTGACCCAAACAATGCCGTCAGTCGAAGGGCGATTTGCCTTAGATTCGGATATTTATCTTCAGATATAAAACACCAGAATTTTGTATCAGATGCAGTGGCTTTGAGATGTATATCTGATATAATCTGCACTAACTCATTTTCAACAGAACATGAGTCCATGTTAAACTGACTTGCTATTTCAGTAGCTAATTCCTCAATGTTTTTACACGAAAAATGATAACTCATAAATGATGCGATATTTGCCAATTTACTGAAATCATAAAAACGTATTTCGAATTGGCCCTAAATATTTGATAATTCTGCCTCATAAATATCATAATTCAACTGAGGAATCCTTGCTTTCAAAGACGGAAAATTTTCAGATCCTTTCTTTTCAGTTGATCTATCATAAGTTGCAATTTACTTTTGAATGCGTTTATTGCGCTAATCATCTCAATAATAGTTTTTCCTTTACCTTGAAGCTCCAAATTAATGGTGTTTAAATGCATCGTGATGTCTGTCAAAAATGCCAAATCAGTCAGCCATTTTCCGTTTTTCAGCATCTGAGTGTCATCACCTCTTTCGTCCAGAAAAGCTGTTATTTCGGGCAATAATTCTTGAAACCTTTCTAGGAATTTTCCGCGACTCAACCACCTGACGTCCGTGTGAAGAACTAAATCAGTGTGTTCAGCTGACTCACTATCTTCCAACTGCAATTTAAAGAGCCGTCGTTGCAAGCTACGTGCACGGATAGAATTCACAATTTTTATTGCAATGCAAATCTCCTCCATGTTTAGAACTTTTGAACACAAAACTTGTTGATGTATAATGCAATGAAAAGGAGAAAAATGAAGGGAAATCATCATTAGCTCGACACAATGCCACAAAACCGTTTTCGTTTCCAGTCATTGCTGGTGCTCCATCGGTTGTAATGCACACTAGTTTATATATTGGTAGCTTGTAGTTTGTTACAAAATTGAAGAAAACGTCATATATATCTTCGCCACGGGTCTTTCTTTTCAGAGGAATCATTGTCAAAAACTCTTCCTTAGCCGACATGTCATTGAATACCATTCGAATAAAAATACACAGCTGGGCAGTGTCTGTCATATCGGTGGATTCGTCGAACTGTAAAGAAAAGTATGTACATTCCATGATATCATGTTTTAGTTTATCTGCCATGTCCTGACTCATGACTTCAACACGCCTTGTGACGAGATAACTGGAGTTCTCTAATAGCAGACATAATCTCTGTTTTATTTTTAAAATCTCCAAATAAAGTCTCACCCGCTTCAATAAATGCTTCCTTCACAACCAATCCATCATCAAATGGTTTCTTGTGTTTCGCCAATATATGAGATATTTTAAATGACGCGATCGTTGCAGCTTTTGATTGTTTGGCTGGTCTTGTGAACATGGTTTGTTCTTTTTTCAAACAAGTTATCAAATCACGTACTTTTCGTTTTCTTAATTCACTCTGTGACGGAAAATCCTTTTCATAGTTTTTATGAACCGTTTTATGATGCCTCTCTAAGTTCCCACGCTTAGGTATTGCAACTGACGCACGGCAAATGAGACAAATGCACTTATCCTTTACCATACAAAAGAAAAATTCTTCCTCCCAATCGTTATTAAAATGATAAGTTTTACTTTTCTTCGCCGCACTCATTTTGGACTATTTATTAATAAACTTTGTATCGATGTATCGCCTTCAAATTGCAACTCAGACTGACTCCTATTCCTGCAGGCGCAACATTTATATCGGCGCGAACGAAGTCTCGAATGTTCCCGTCAAACACGCCGCCCGAAGTTTCTAAACAAATCGGCGGGAATCAAAAACGCGGCTTTTCTTTGACAAGTACCGCGCGTTCCTTTGATAAAGCCGCCTTTTGCCGCTAGTAGGGGGTTATTACGATAAAAGAAAGTGATAAGGGGGTTATTTTGGCCTAATTGTGGATCGAATAAATTTTAGTATTTTATTCATTACATTTTGTTTTAGTTACCTAAAACAAAATCTATGAATAGTTCTATATCGGAATTTTTTTTTCTCGAGATCGACTCAAAAAGCACTCGCGCGATCGACTTTTCGATCGCGATCGACCGTTTGAGCACCCCTGCTCTAGAGATAAACAAACTTAAAAATTCCAACCGTCTATTGAACGATCAGATCGATCTTAATAATTCACCTTTGTTAAATATTTTCTATTAATATTTAATTAGTTAATGATTTTTTGCCTCTACTTATATATTAACACCTTTACTCTTTAGTGTTTAGTAATTCAGAATGTAACGTCTGAAGAAGCTACTGTGATAGCGAAACATGTTACAGTGTTTTACAAATATAGTGGGAAGTTGGTGTAAATAATTGTTTTATTATTTTTTCACATTTCACATAATAATTAATAATTCCTTACTTTTTTAGATGAGTCCAACACTTTTAGGATGTCTAGGTACAGATACAAAGTGTGCCAAAGTAGTAGTATGTTTTATATTAAATAAAATAGCAGTTAACTTGTATAGCTTCCAGTCCGAGCCTATACTTTTAAGAGATACAGTGGACCTATTTAGCGATATGGTCTGTAAGAAACAAAAGTAAGTTTTGAGTTTAGATGCTTACAGAAGCACATATACATCTTTAAATGGTTTTATTTTCATACATTGACTAAGTTATTGGAATTAAATAGCTGTGGCAGCTAAACGTTTTAAAAGGTCTAGGCGGTTAAGATGGTGAAAAATGCCCCCAGCGCTTTTCAAAAAAAAAAATATCCTCTTGTAGAGCATAAAAAAATATGACTTTCCTGAAATTTTCAGCCCTCTAGACCTTCCCAACCTCAAAAATCTATAAAACGTGATTTTCGGTTTTTTGGCGATATCTGCGATTCTATTCATCGTAGAAACCTCTTTTTTTCAAATTGTAGGATTTTTTATTGCCTACAACATGCTATTTTTTTAAAAAAAATTTGGCGCGAAATTCAAATTGTTTTGAGCGTTTTAAATTTTTAAAATTGAATTTAAAAAAAACTAGGACTTACTCAGGCCCAAAAAAAATATATATTGTGTATTTTATGTCAAACTATGCCTGTGAATTTTTTCAGATTTTTAGAGGGGTAAAATGGTTCCAAACGCGAAAAACCGCTTTTTTCGTCGTTTTTCCGCATTTTTATCTACTTTTGGGGCACTAAATTTCGTTGTAGATCCTCAGTTGCTTCAAAATTATATATACATATATTATAGGATTTTTTATTGCCTACAACATGCTATTTTTTAAAAAAAATTTTGACGCGAAATTCAAATTGTTTTGAGCGTTTTAAATTTTTAAAATTGAATTAAAAAAAAAACTAGGACTTACTCAGGCCCAAAAAAAATATATATTGTGTATTTTATGTCAAATTATGCCTGTGAATTTTTTCAGATTTTTAGAGGTGGGGTAAAATGGTTACAAACGCGAAAAACCGCTTTTTTTTGTCGTTTTTCCGCATTTTTACCTAGTTTTGGGGCACAGAATTTTGTTGTAGATCCTCAGTTGCTTCAAAATTATATATATATATATATATATATATATATATATATATATATATATATATATATATATATATATGTATATTATCGAAATACTATTGAATCATTTTATGTAATATAAAGACCATATTGCGCCATTTTTTCCTTTAAAATCACGATTAAGACAAGTTTAAGACAAGATTAAGGCAAGATTAACACATTTTTAAGTTATTTTTTTTTGTTTTGAGTAATTAGTCATACTTCATAATTCATCCAAATATATAATTTTATAGAAATTAAAACATTTCTGTTTATAAAAACATCATATAGAAAAAAGATTTTCTATATTTAATTGAATTAGCGTTAACTTGGTAAAAATCCATATTCAACAAATTAAATACACATGTAAGTGTGATTTTTTACTTTATAATATAAATATTTTACTTTATATTAATAATATTAAGTAAAAATCACACTTACATGTGTATTTAATTTGTTGAATATGGATTTTTACCAAGTTAACGCTAATTCAATTAAATATAGAAAATCTTTTTTCTATATGATGTTTTTATAAACAGAAAAATGTTTTAATTTCTATAAAATTATATATTTGGATGAATTATGAAGTATGACTAATTACTCAAAACAAAAAAAATAACTTAAAAATGTGTTAATCTTGCCTTAATCTTGTCTTAAACTTGACTTAATCTTGTCTTAATCGTGATTTTTAAAGGGAAAAATAGCGTAATATGGTCTTTATATTACATAAAATGATTCAATAGTATTTCGATATTATATATATATATATATATATATATATATATATATATATATATATATATATATATATATATATATATATATATATATATATATATATAATTTTGAAGCAACTGAGGATCTGCAACGAAATTCTATGCCCCAAAAGTAGGTAAAAATGCGGAAAAACGACGAAAAAAGCGGTTTTTCGCGTTTGTAACCATTTCCCCCCCCCCTCTAATAATCTGAAAAAATTCACAGGCATATTTTGACATAAAATACACAATATATATTTTTTTGGGCCTGAGTAAATCCTAGTTTTTTTTTTAATTCAATTTTAAAAATTTAAAACGCTCAAAACAATTTGAATTCCGCGCCAAAATTTTTTTTAAAAAATAGCATGTTGTAGGCAATAAAAAATCCTATAATATACGTATATATAATTTTAAAGCAACTGAGGATCTACAACGAAATTCTGTGTCCCAAAAGTAGGTAAAAATGCAGAAAAACGACGAAAAAACCGGTTTTTTTCGCGTTTGTAACCATTTTCCCCCAACTCTAAAAATCTGAAAAAATTCACAGGTATAGTTTGACATAAAATACACAATATATATTTTTTTGGGCCTGAGTAAGTCCTAGTTTTTTTTTAATTCAATTTTAAAAATTTAAAACGCTCAAAACAATTTGAATTTCGCGCCAAAAATTTTTTTAAAAAATAGCATGTTGTAGGCAATAAAAAATCCTATAATATATGTATATATAATTTTGAAGCAACTGAGGATCTACAACGAAATTCTGTGCCCCAAAAGTAGGTAAAAATGCAGAAAAACGACGAAAAAAGCGGTTTTTCGCGTTTGTAACCATTTTTCCCCAACTCTAAAAATCTGAAAAAATTCACAGGTATAGTTTGACATAAAATACACAATATATATATTTTTTGGGCCTGAGTAAGTCCTAGTTTTTTTTTAATTCAATTTTAAAAATTTAAAACGCTCAAAACAATTTGAATTTCGCGCCAAAATTTTTTTAAAAAAATAGCATGTTGTAGGCAATAAAAAATCCTATAATATATGTATATATAATTTTGAAGCAACTGAGGATCTACAACGAAATTCTGTGTCCCAAAAGTAGGTAAAAATGCAAAAAAACGACGAAAAAAGCGGTTTTTCGCGTTTGTAACTATTTTCCCCCCCCAACTCTAAAAATCTGAAAAAATTCACAGGTATAGTTTGACATAAAATACACAATATATATTTTTTTTGGGCCTGAGTAAGTCCTAGTTTTTTTTTAATTCAATTTTAAAAATTTAAAACGCTCAAAACAATTTGAATTTCGCGCCAAAATTTTTTTTAAAAAATAGCATGTAGGCAATAAAAAATCCTATAATATATGTATATATAATTTTGAAGCAACTGAGGATCTACAACGAAATTCTGTGTCCCAAAAGTAGGTAAAAATGCAGAAAAACGACGAAAAAAGCGGTTTTTCGCGTTTGTAACCATTTTCCCCCAACTCTAAAAATCTGAAAAAATTCACAGGTATAGTTTGACATAAAATACACAATATATATTTTTTTTGGGCCTGAGTAAGTCCTAGTTTTTTTTTAATTCAATTTTAAAAATTTAAAACGCTCAAAACAATTTGAATTTCGCGCCAAAATTTTTTTTAAAAAATAGCATGTAGGCAATAAAAAAATCCTATAATATATGTATATATAATTTTGAAGCAACTGAGGATCTACAACGAAATTCTGTGCCCCAAAAGTAGGTAAAAATGCAGAAAAACGACGAAAAAAGCGGTTTTTCGCGTTTGTAACCATTTTCCCCCAACTCTAAAAATCTGAAAAAATTCACAGGTATAGTTTGACATAAAATACACAATATATATTTTTTTGGGCCTGAGTAAGTCCTAGTTTTTTTTTAATTCAATTTTAAAAATTTAAAACGCTCAAAACAATTTGAATTTCGCGCCAAAATTTTTTTTAAAAGATAGCATGTTGTAGGCAATAAAAAATCCTATAATATATGTATATATAATTTTGAAGCAACTGAGGATCTACAACGAAATTCTGTGCCCCAAAAGTAGGTAAAAATGCGGAAAAACGACGAAAAAAGCGGTTTTTCGCGTTTGTAACCATTTTCCCCCACTTCTAAAAATCTGAAAAAATTCACAGGCATAGTTTGACATAAAATACACAATATATATATATATACAGTAATACCCCGCTTTACGCGAGGGATACGTTCCGAAAAAAATCGCGTTAACTGAAATTCGCGTATATCGAGGTTTATGATTAAACATAGTCAAAATTTAATACAAAAAAAATACAAATCATTTTAATCAATCACTTTAATTCTAAGAACACTTTATGCAATACATACTCTTATTTTTTATGGAAAAATACATCTATTGTCTTTTGGGTAACGTTTTGTTTACGTTCTTGTAAAATACGTTCATAACATCCAACACTGTTTTTAATTGTTTGACACACGGTCAAGACACGGTCATCATTATTGTCTATACTCTGCAATATGTCCAAACCTGAATAAATTTTTGAAAGTGCATTTTGTATTTCCCCTGAAGATAAAACTTTCTCTTCTACTTGTTCTTCCTCATCGTAGATAGGATTATTCTGTAACTCGATCAGATCTTCATTGCTAATAGGATCGTCGTGCGTTGCTACAAGTTCTACGAGATCTTCTACCGTGACATCTTCAAGTTCAGACCCCTCAATCATTGCAGCAATGTCTTCAAGCACTTGTCTCTGCATCTGGACAATTCTTCTAGGTGCTTCCACTACATCTGGCCAAAGATTACGCCACACCCCATTCATACAACTCATTTTAACTTCCTTCCAAGCCTCTTCTATGTTGTGAATAGACTTCATAATGTTGTATGACTTCCACCACTCTCGCATAGACTGTCTTCCTTCCCCGTCAGTTTCATGAATTAGTTGGCTAAAAGTGCGGCGATGGTAATAAGCTTTGAAGTTTGCTATTGCTCCCTGGTCCATAGGTTGTAATATTGACGTAGTGTTTGGTGGAAGGAACTTTACGTACACTTTTAAGTCTCTGGGCGTATCAAGTGAGGTTGGATGTCCTGGGGCATTGTCTAAGAGTAATATAACTTTAGGTTCAAGCCCATTTCTGTCACAGTATGATTTGACTGATGGGCAAAAACTATTAGAATACCATTCTTGAAAAATTTCCCGTGTAACCCACGCCTTTCTGTTTGATCGCCACACAACTGGTAGACTTGTCTGTGCCTCGCATTGCACGGGGTGTTTCTGAATGGTACACTAGTAAAGGTTTCGGTTTGAAATCACCAGTGGCATTACCACCCAGCAGAAGTGTTAGTCGATCTTTCGCAGCTTTGAAACCACTGGCTTGACGTTCTTCCTTAGAAATGAATGTTCGAGATGGCATTTTTTTCCAGTAAAGTGCGGTCTCATCAACATTGAAGATGAGACAAGCAGGAATTTTCTCTCGTCTAACGAAGTCTTGAAACTTGTCTGGAAACTCAGCTGCAGCTTGAATGTCCGCGCTGGCCGCCTCGCCTGTTATGTGGATATTGTGAAGATTAGAACGCTGCTTGAACCGATGGAACCAGCCTCTGCTGGCAGCAAAAGTCGGAGTGGCACTCCCTTCTCCTTCTTTTGTTTTCAGCATCTCATACAAAGATTTTGCTTTTGTGCATATGAGATCTTGACTTAGTGGTGTGTTCTTCTTATTCAAATCTTCGATCCAGACTGACAGTAATTTCTCCATTCTTTCTAAGATAGATGATCTCGAACGAGAAAGTTTTGTTGCACTTATAGGTGTTGAACCTTCGCTGGAGATTTTAATTTTTTCCCGATTTTTATAAATCGTTCTCACAGTCGATTCTGAGAGTCCAAAATCTCTCCCAACAATTGTTGCTTTGCCTCCATTTTCCATTCTTCTTAACACTTTCATCTTCAATTCCAAAGTGACGCTTTTACGCTCTTTTTTCTTTACAGGCGGCATTTTTAACGTAGGGTTAAATTATGTATGTATGTATCTCCAATAAATATTAAAACAAAACTGCCAGCCGACCGAACTAACATTACGGAACAAATGAACACACGAAACGAACGAGGAAATCCCCATAGAACAAAGTCGAAGGACAGGGAATTCCCAATTCTTCAAAGAGAATATTCAGAGAAAGCGGGGATCCCCCCGCGACCATAGAGAAATTAATGACTACATGAGCGCGAAATTTGAAATTCGCGTTATAGTGAAACCGCGCGTAACGGGGTCGCGCTAAGCGGGGTATTACTGTATATATATATATATATATATATATATATATATATATATATATATATATATATATATATATATATATTGGGCCTGAGTAAGTCCTAGTTTTTTTTTTAATTCAATTTTAAAAATTTAAAACGCTCACCGGAGATATCGCCAAAAAACCGAAAATCACGTTTTATAGATTTTTGAGGTTATGGGAAGGTCTAGAGGGCTGAAAATTTCAGGAAAGTCATATTTTTTTATGTTCTACATGAGGATATTTTTTGTTTTTGAAAAGCGCTGGGGGCATTTTTCACCATCTTAACCGCCTAGCCCCTTTAATGTTAAATGTTTTAACATATATTTTAGGGCTGCTTATGTAATAAAAACTGAACCAATGGCTAAATTAATTAGTTTGCCACAACACATACAGCCAGGAATGTTTCCTCCTAATATTTTGAGAGGTCTTTACAAGGGTTTCGTTTTAGCAGGTAAATAAACTTAGAAGACAAAATATTATTGCATTAATGCAATCTTAGTTCAAAATTATTATTTTATTTCAAAAATTGATGTAAAGTTTTTTCATAATTGAGTAACAACATTACAAAATTAATAAATTCGTATATTTTTAATCGATTTTATAATTAAATATTTTTCTTCTCGTTTTAGTTTACAATCGGTCAAGTAAGAACTTGTAGTCGGTAAAAAAATCCTCTTTTTTTTGAGGTTATTATTGGCACTCTTGCAAACAAGAGTTTGTGGAAAGAGTTCATTTATAACCTTATTTATGGTTAAATAGTACATTCTCGAACATGAATGCCGCATACGCTTCGCGCGTCGAGGCTGTATTCCTATGTAATCATCCAACAGGTCCGAAAATGACGACTACAGCGGCTGCCAAGTATATGGGCAAGTCGGGGGTATTCGTTAGCAAGGGGGTGAAACGATACTCTCAGTTAAAAGCTGTTGATGATCTACCAGAACGTGGTTGGAGAGGAAAAGTATCGGATAAGGATGAAAAAAAATCATTATTAGTGGACTTGGCCTAACAATGAAAGATTTTTTTTGACGTTTTATTTTTCAATATAATCCCCTGAAACTTCAATGCATTTATTTCAACGTTTTTTTCCAGTAATTAAATACCATCGTTAAAGTGTGATTCCGGAAGGTCTACAAAATATCCATCCACGGCGGCAACAGCTTCGTCATTTGGTGTAAAACGCTTTCCAGTCAGGATCTTTTTCAGGTTTGGAAACAGATAATAGTCCGAGGGAGCCAAATGTAGTGATTACGCTGGATGTTCAAGCTATTTGTTCTGTAATTCGTTGAATTTTGTCATCGTCAAAACACTTGTGTCAACACGTGCATTGTCTTGATGAAAAATGATTAATTTCTTCTTTAAAGCAGGTCTTTTCTCACGAATTTTTGCATCCAACTGATCTAAACGGGTACAATAATATTCAGAATTAATTGTTTTACCTTTCTGAAAAGAATCGATCAATAAAACACCTTTGTAATCCCAAAAAACTGTTGCCATAACCTTCCCTGCTGATGGAACCGTCTTTGTCTTCTTTGGTGAACTTCCACCGGCTTCAATCCATTGTTTCGACTGTTCTTTTCGCTCTTGTGTATAATGGTGGATGCATGTTTCATCAACAGTTATGAAACGACGCTTGAAATCCATTTTATTTTGCTTAAAACGATCCAAACACGCTTGAGAAATACGTATTCGAATGCGTTTTTGGTCAATTATCAACAAATGTGGCACCCATCTTGCACAAAGCTTTTTTATATGTAATTCTTCATGCAAAATATTTCCAATTCGTTCTTTTGAGATGCCTATGGCCTCAGCTATTTTACACACCTCTACTTGTCGATCATCTAACACCATATCATGGACCTTCGCGTAGATCATCTTCAAGGCTTGTGCGACCAGGTTTAAAAAGAGCTACCCATTTTTTCACAGTGGAAAGTGAAGCTGATGCATCCTTATACACTTTTAACAATTTTGGATGAATTTCTGTTGTTGTTAAACCATCCAAAACAAAGAATTTAATCACTGCACGGTATTCAATTTTTTCCATTTTAAAAAATCAATTACAAATCAATATCGAACAGCTGCTACCAGTCGAATGAATTAATAGATCGAAGTAAAATTTTACATGTGTTTATATAAAGGATAAAACTTTCCGATACAATTATGGTTTCACAGTTTCTAACGCCATCTGTGTGTCAGGCTGAAAACTTTTCAGACATCGCAGTAGAACGTAGCTAGTGGAAAGGAGAATCCGGTATAGTCATACTAGATTGACCATCCCAGTCGTGTAATGCCAACCCAATCGAGAATGTGTGGTCATGTATCAAGCAGAAGCAGAAGGTGTATATAGTGAAGCAGCTGTCCCGGCAAATTCGCGAAACTTGGAAATCTTTGCCCCAAAAATACGCGGACAATCTCTTCGAAACTGGACGCACTACTGAATCATTAGCATTTTAATAACAATCCTTTACTGCCGAATGATGTGAAAAACTTTTAAATAAGTAAATTTTTTTAATAAATAATGCCCAACACGTTCTTACTCGACCGACTGTAGTTAATAATAACTATAGGAACGAATTTTCTGAATACAAAATTTTTTTAGGTGTATGTTTAACGGACCCACAAGAAAACAACACCTATTATGAAACAATATTGAATCCCCTTAAAATAAGGTTTAAAAACTTATTAGGACAAGAGAACTTTGCAAGGATATGTCAAAAGGAACAAGTACAAAAAGTTGTTATCGACTTATTAGAGTGTTTTATTGGAGTTGCTAAAGGTAATGAAATATATTACCAATAGTCTGTTCTTAAATGACTGAGAGCCAAAAAAACGGAAGTTAACCTGCAGGGTACCATAAACCATAGGAGTTTTAGTAGCGGGACAAACTCCAATAAAGTCAAAGATAAATCTATCTGTCAATGGTAAAGTTAAATAGGAACTGAAGTCAGTTTCTACTTATTCTATTCCACGAGGGACCTTTTTATTTTTATCTCTGGTTTTACCAATATTAGAGAATACATCCTAAAATGTCGGTTTCTGTGTCTTAATTTTTTTTGGTAGTCTTAAGTTTTTTGAAATACTAAGTGAGACATCGTCCGAGGAATCATCCTAAACTGACAAGGGAATTTGATGCTACAAAAATAAAAAAGTCTCACCATTTTTATAAAAATAAATTGGTTTTTAAAATGAAGCAAATCACAAATTTTCTATATTTAGGCCCAAATAATCAGTAGCTATAATAACTATAAAACTTTTTATATGCATTTTTGTGGCCTTCCATCGTAAACTCTCAGTATTTGAACTTATGTTTCCAGATAAAAAATTTCTTTCTTATTAAAATGTAACGGGTATCCGACCAAAAACGGGTACTTGGCTAATTTGAACGGGTACCCGGTTCGGCGGGATACTTTATTACCTGACCGAGTACACAGACACCTAAACTATTTTTATTAGTACAAGACTTACACATAGAATGTTTTTACCATTTTCAGACGACAATCTGTTCCTTTTTTCTTCATATATATTTCCAACCTCGAAAAAATAGCCTTTCACTAAATATTGAAAAAGGTGGTGCTGACAGAAACTTAAGCAAGTCCTCTCAACCTAGGAAAATTCTTGAAATTAATCTGTCACTATAAGAACAGACTACAAACGGTAAACTTTAATAAGAATTGAACTCTATTTCTACATCTTTTATTCCATGGGAGACCTTTTTATTTTTAGTGTTCCGTATGGAACACTTATAAGATCACTTCGGTGTCTGTCCGTCACACCCGATTTTTTCTCCGAAACTATTTGTCATAGAAAGTTGAAATTTGGTAATAATATAGGAATTGATGGCCTCATCAGAGCCATGTAGTTTTGAAAGTTAAATTTTCACTTAAAGGGTTAGTTTTGGGGGGTGAAATCGAAAGTGAAAAAAAAAAAAAATTTACTAGGTAATTGAGTGTGGTGTCAAATGAAAGCTTG
Organism: Pachyrhynchus sulphureomaculatus; assembly: GCA_019049505.1. NCBI lineage: Eukaryota > Metazoa > Arthropoda > Insecta > Coleoptera > Curculionidae > Pachyrhynchus > Pachyrhynchus sulphureomaculatus. The sequence continues at coordinate 75,603,703 of CM032452.1, read as the reverse complement.
TGAAAACACGAGTAAAAATATATATATATATATTTATATATATATATATATATATATATATATATATATATATATATATATATATATATATATATATATATAATGTAATACTTGCGCGCACTTTTCTTTGTATTATTTTTAAAAAATCGCGAAAAATCGCTATCCACCCGCCTTATCTCGAAAAGTACTTATCAAAAAATTTTGAAAAACTTCTGGAATATTCTCCACAGGGTGTAGATTGAACGAAAATTATCACGAGTGCATTACCTTTAATAATTTGTCTGGTATATAAAAAAAACAAAAATTTCAAGGTCATCAGATTTCAGTAAAGATTGGAAACAAACTTTGTTGAAAACTCATTTGGGATGTGTTTTGTGAAGTCACTGATCATTTTATACTTCTGTAATAAAAATATTTTATTTGAAAAGCAATCAACGTACGGAACACTAATTGCGCAAGTTCAACTTGCACTTGACCGGTTATTATCTCTGGTTTGGCCAATATTAGAAAATACATCCCAAGATGTCTGCTTCTGTTTCATACGTTTTTTTGTACTGTTCAGTTTTTTAAAATACTAGATGGGGGCATCATCCCAGGAGTCTCATTCCGATACTGATGCCAGATTTCTTTTGGTTCAATATTTACTTTTAACGTTATTACTTAGTTGATGCATCTTAAAATATATTTTTTAACCTACTCTTTGTTAGTGAAATATACATCTTTAAATCTTGGATCCTGGAACGTGGAAATTATATAATTGTTACTGATTTCAATAGTGGCGAATCTCCGGCTCAAACCTTCAAAATATCCCGCACAGATCCCACACGAGGAACTTCGATTTCCACTAAATATTCATTAATGACAAAATTGCTGCAATCACTTCAGATATTATACAACACAGTAAACTACTGAAATGTTTGGTAGTTTTTTCCATTGGTTGTAAAAGCTTCAGTAACGTTTTAATTAAGTCCCACTGATTTAGTGTCAAAGAAATAAGTGAATCATATTCAGCAGCAGTTAACTTGTATAGTTTCCAGCCTGAGCCTATAGTTTTAAGATATACGGTGGACCTATTTCGCGATATGGTCTGTAAGAAACATATTTATATGCATTTTTAAATTAAAAATAATGACTATTTCAAAATATGCATCAGAGAAACATTTTAAACATAACAACATCAAAACAATTTATATTAGTAAAAAATTTACACAGAAGGTAAATTGTGATGTAGGTAAAGGGTGTCCCAAAATTCACGCAAGAAGTAATTTTGATAGAAAACACAGGTTTTTAATTAAAAATTGTAATTTTTTTATTGATTCATAAAGTATACAGTATAGGATTATGTATGGAACAACATATCGAGTAATGGACTCATTATTTCTTTTTAGGATCTCAGATGGCGTCGGTGCAAGTACTGTTCGAATTCATTGCACCGATATTATCAGAATTACCAGTATTCTTAACGTTTTACAAGGACTTCCAAGTTATAGTACAACTTATTCTAGAACTTTTTGGACAATGTGCTAAATATATGTTATGTTACTTAAGACCTTTAGATAGCAAGAAGTAAGTATATTCGTTAATAGTTTTCTAGGGCAATTTTCTATTTATTGACAGTTTTTAGCAAGCTTCGCGGTACAGCTCGTCGAAGGAACATATCCCCGCGTCGTCGAATCTTAAAAGGTGGGGTTGTGGCTATTTTTTGGTGCATCGTGGGATGAAACTCTACTGTATAGTTGAGAGCCCTAATGAAAATATCTAACGTATATTTTTTTTTCGTTTAATTAAAAAATTATATTAAATTGAAAATAAATTTCGGGCATCCCTGACTGCACTATGGGAATAGTAGGTGGTGTTTTTCCTTGGAAATCGACAGTAGAATGTGAAGCAAAAAGTTCAGGCAACAAGTTCGCTTTTTCAACAGGTGTCGTTGCAATAAAACTATCTGGCCGTGTGAGTGGTTATATGGTGGATTTGGTGAAATTTTGACTAAATGATTTAGTGACTGACCAAAAGGACCTGGAATTGTTGGGACAAGCGAGAAGTTTGTTTCTAACTCGTTGATTGTGTACCTCCTTGGTTTGGTCGGTAATTTCTTTGTATCTGTTCTGGGCGCGAACAAAGATGTTTCGATTTAAGGTGTTAGGATTTTCACGCCATTGTTGGTAGGCAAGATGTTTAGAAGCAACAGCTTCTTTGCATTTTCGGTCAAACCAAAGCTTGCCGTTGGAAGGGCATTTTTTCGAAAAAGGAATGTAAACTTCCATACCAGCCAAAATAACATCGGAAACCTCCCTGGCGCAGTCAGATGGGTCGTCAGATCGAAAACAAACGTCTAACCAAGGGAAAGTTCGAAAATATTCCATATCTTCCCATTTAGCAGATCTGTAGTGCCAAATCTTGCGCGGTTTAGGCGCCTCTTTGTCACTGATTGGTAGGATACTCGATGTCGAAAGCAGTTTATGGTCGGAAGAACTTAACGGCGGATTTACGGGGACCGTGTAAATCTCCGGATTAGTGGTTAAAAACAGATCAAAAGACTGGCGAACTCCCCGTCTCGATCAGGGATCCGTGTTGGTTCCTCAATAAGCTGAGTCAAGCCATAACTGATTGAGAATGATTTAGCTTCACGATCTTGATCGTCGGTAGTATTTGAATATTTAAGCCAGTTGATGTTGTGGACATTGACGTTGCACAGGATGGCAATTTCGGCATTCGGATAGTTAATTTGTAAATGATCGATGGTGTCTGCAAGAGAAGCGAAAAGTGTTCTAAAGTTAATATCACTTGGTGGTCGAGAGAGGATACAGATGAACCTTGTGGTTTGTTGAGTCGTTATTTTTAACCACATAACATCAAAGTTTGAGGACCCCAGAGCCTCTTCTCGTTGGCATGAGAGGTCACTCCCGACAAAAAGACAGATTCCAAAGTTACGCCTAAATCGGGAATAGAAGTCGTACCCATGATAAGGATAATTGTCTGTGCTGGTCGATGATCTGACCTTGGTTTCACAGAGAGCGAGTACATGAGGTTTATTTGATTGCTGGTGTTGGTGCACTGAATTTATGTTCCAGTTTAAATCTCGTATGTTGCAAAAATCTATTTTAAAATTATGATCTCTGCATGCCGACGTCCCCGAACCAGCTCCCGTTCGAAGATCCGAACAATCATTGTCCGGCTTACGTCGTTTAAGCATTTGGGCCGGAGTTGTCGTTCCGCCTCTCACTTCTTTGCTGCGGGAGTGCGTAGGTTGGTTAGTCCCCTCACTCTTCCGCAGCTTTTTAAAACGGCGTCTGGCCGTGTCGCTGTAACAAACGCGGGGTTTAGGGCCTGTTGGTGCACCCGCGTTAGATATCGCTTCTCAACTATAGAGTAATAAATACTCGAATTACTTTATAGCTCAATATTAACCAGTTAAGGACATATACCTAGTCATCTAAGTCAAAAAATTTTTGGATTTTTAGATTTTCTTTTGGTATGATATCTTAAAAATATTTTCTGTAAGTTTTATGAGTCGGTTAAAAATTGACGAAGTTATAGCAGTTTTAAAGAAGTGCCGTTCCGTAGAATTTTCGGAGTAGGTAGCGAGCAGCTGCTCCCGCATCCGCCTTCGCCGACTTTAACTCTATTTTAATGTGTTTTAAATTTTTTCTTTTATAATATATTACAAAGAGATTCTTCAGTTGTCCTTAGAAGGGACAAAGCTTTCACATCTGCTATTCTAAGGTTCTATATTCGAAACTTTGTGTTCGTACATTATCGTTGTTGAGTTTACTCGTAGCAGTTCACTCGTAGCAATTCAGTCGTAGCAGTTATTAAAAAAATATAATGACAGCTATGGCAGTTCATTGTGGCCGAAATGTACATGACTAAGCAGCTAAAGTGGAAGGAGAACGAGTTGAGCTGACCGAGCGAAAATTGCTACAAAGTACGAAAGAAGCTAGAATGCGTAGACAAAAACAAATTAGTATTCTAGAAGCTCAAATAGCTGATGAAGAGTTAGCATATGGCCTGGATTCGATGATTCATTTACAGGTAAGGATTTATTTGTGTATTACTCTTTTTTAACCTGATTTTTCAAACCTAAAACTTTAAACGCGTTTTTCTCGAACCACTGAATCAATTTTGATGAAATTTGATACATATTTTGAGCGAAGGAATTTTGAATTTAACAAGAACTTTATTTTTAGCAAAAATGTAAAACGCTGTAACGTAATTTTCTCGCTTTTTTGTTTAAACCAATGCCATTTGATTTTTTTTAAATCCTTTGTCCAAAGACAAGATTGATCCTTAAGTAAACTAATTTCTTTGGAAATTTTGATTTCAGATGATCCAGCTCCCAGTAATCCGTGCACACCGCAATGCGCAGGGGAACGGGTGTAACACCGCCATTTTTTTTTTAATTAAAATTTCATAAATTGTATTTTCAGTTATGTATTATTATATAAAATAAAAACCTGCTTTATATTATGAATAGTTTCGCTAAAAAAAAAATCACTAAAAAAAGCCTTTTTTCGTATCCATGACTAGGTATATCTCTTTAAATTCAATATTTGGCGGGACCATTGGCGCAGTGGGCTAGGAAGGTCACTGTGAATCCAATGGTCGGCGGTTAGATTCCGCCGGTCTGCTTGGGTGTTGTGTTCGTTCTTAATAGACTTGCATATGTATATAATGGAAGACTGGAGAGTCAGACAGATGGCTACCATTCAGAATTAGACGGCTAATGATCTAACTTGAATCGAGCCAAACAACAAAACAAAAAAAAAATCTATATTTATTACTAATTTATACTTGCAAAAGGGGTATTAGATAAATAGCACTCCCAAATTGGTTACAAAGGAAAATAATATTGTCAAAAGAATTCTCGTTGTTTGTAAAAACCCAGAAATTTTATAAAATACTTGTTTTAGGTTATATGAAAGTTCTTTAGCCACCGTACAAGCCTACGCTAAATGCAACGCCAACCGACTGTCAATTGAAACATTCGCAGAGAGGAAAGCAGTTGTCAAGACTTAGCGTTGGTGTTGGACTTACTGACATTCATTTTATCAAAAGACTGTATCGATTTATGTGCTGTGACTAACCAAGAGGAAATAACAGTAAGTTTTGAAATTGAAATTGTTTTTCTTACAGTTATAGAAAAATCTTTTCTAGGTAACAGCTTCCGATGTTTCTCTTTTCGGCCTTAATTTTATAATGCCCCTGATGACCTTAGAGTTACTGAAATTTCCCAACTTATGTGCTCAGTATTACAGACTTTTGGTGCTCATAAACGACATATATCCCGAAAAAATCGCTGGGCTTCCTCAACAAATGTTAGGCAATCTTTTGAAGAGTATAGAGTTCGGACTTACCAATTTCGGTACTGACATTGTACAGGCTTGTTTAGACTTTATCCAAGGTAAGTTTATTTTGTGAATGATTTTTAAGCGAATCAAGTCAGTAAACTAAAAGGAAATATGACATTTTGAACCGTTAATATAGCAGACACTGGTAAATTGTCACACGTCATTTTATAACACAGTATATCGCGAAAAGAAATAAATTCATATTAAATCTAAGCCTCTCTCAATACACTACGAGAATAGACATAAAACACAGTAGCGACGCTCGAGAAAATATTTAGGTCCTATTTTTTTATCACACATGCGTCCCTATCAGACCAACAACATGGCTGCCAGCGCGGTCGCGGATTGTGCTTTTTATAACGTGCTCCGAAATTCATTATTAATAATTTACCAATAAGTAAATGACTCGTTTGACGTTATAATTGAAAATAATTATAAAAAAGATGTCAAGAGAAAGTTTTGGTTGTGCGGTTAGTGCTTGTAAAAATATATGTGGTATCTCCAAAGGAGTTAGTTTTTTTAGATTTCCCAAAGATCTTAAAAAATAATTTATTATAATTTTTTATTTCTGTTATGCAATATACACTAACGTGCATAGAAATCGGCCCACTGTAAACTTTTGACTTTAACTATATTTTTTTTTAAAATTATTCATCAGATCAAAAAAAGAAATATGCTGTTTGAAAGACAATTTAATGTGAGTATAAATTTATCAAGAAGGCTTATCGTTTATATGCGTAGGAACCGGTAAACAAATGAAACGTGTTTATGTGGTGATTGTAACGAAAATAACAAATTTGTCAAATATTAAAATTATTGCGTTTGCGACTGAAATTTGCATATTAATTCGTTTTTCATAATCTCAGTAGTGTTTAAGTGTGTTAGTTTAATGCATACTACACCACAAAAAGCCTCCCAAGTTTTTGCTTAAATCGAAAATGGACTTAGTCAGCGAGCTGTTGCTAGATAATTGAATATGACACGCGCAGCGGTTCGAAGAGTGTGCAAACGTTATGAGGAGACTGGATCCTTTCATAGACGACCTGGAACAGGCAGAAGGCGATTTACAACCGCTCGTAATGACCGCTTTATTGTGTCAACAACATTAAGAAATCGTCACCTTAATACCGTTCAAGTGCAACGACAGCTCCGTGAGGTGCGAGGAGTGGCTATTAGTCAGTGGACAGTAAGACGAAAACTGCAGGAAAATAACCTGACCCCTAAAACACCTGCGATTGGTCCAAAACTTACTCCAGCTCATCGGCAAGCCCGCCTGCGTTTTGCACGGGATCATCTGAATTGGACGTTGGAACAATGGGGATCTGTTCTGTTCTCAGATGAGACCAGAATATGCCTCCCGAAGAAGGAAAGTGTACCGAAGACCAAGAGAGTGATTTGCAGATTGCTGCTTTGAAGAGCGGAGTGCTTATGGAGGTGGTTCCTGTATGATCTGGGGTGCAATTTCTATAGGAGCACGAACAGACCCTGAGTTCATTCGTAGGGGCGACCGTGTTCACGGAAGAAGAGGTTTAACGGCTGCTAGATATATCGAGGAGATTTTAGCAATTTATGTGGTACCTTACATCGACTACATTGGAGACGAATTTACCTTTATGCATGACAATGCAAGGCCGCACACCGCAAGAATCGTGCAAGATTACATTGCAGAAGTCGATTTTCGGGTTATGGAGTGGCCAGCATACAGTCCTGATCTAAATCCGATCGTACATTTATGGGATGAGTTAAAACGAAGAATTCGAGCTAGACTTCATACCCCAAACTCGATCGCAGAGCTTATTGTTGCAGTAGAAGAAGAGTGGTTTAACATCCCTCAAGAAACAATAGCAAACTTGATTAGATCTTTGCCTAATCGTATGAGAGATGTTATTAGGGCAAGAGGAGGTCATACCCATTATTAAAAAATTAAGTTTTAAGTTTTAAATTGTCAATAACCCTATTTATATTAATAATAAAAAAGCTTAATTTGCTTAATGCATTAATTTCACTATGTTAAACATAGGAAGTCGAAATAAGTTTTCGTAAATTTATACTCACATTAAAGCATATTAAATTGTCTTTCAAACAGCATATTTCTTTTTTTGATCTGATGAATATTTTTTTTTAAAAAAATATAGTTAAAGTCAAAAATTTACAATGGGCCGATTTCTATGCACGCAAGTTTATTATATAAAAATTATGATAATTGTGTTTTCATATCATAGATATATTTTATTTGTAAAACAGTTGATGTTTTATTATTCTTAAGTATTGGTTTATGTTATTCCACTTATTTTTCCCTCCGGACAACATCTCTAATAGTTGACAAAGTTCAACAGTGAGATAATTAAAGAAATAACATGCAAGAAGCATCGAAGCCAAATATATTTTTTCCTTGTATTTTTTGCCTTTTTCCCTGTTTTTTTTTTGTATATCTGTTTTAATAAGAACTTGATAAATAAAAATGTTTTTAAAAAATTTTTTTTCTCATTTTTTTTCTTCTTTTCAATCAACATAATTCATCTTTATCTGCGAAAATAGGATTTTTCTTGAAAGAAGAAATTTGAATATATTTTCAAATATCGCGGGCATCATACCAACAATATGGCGACAAGTCATGTGATCATTACAATCTCGAACCATTTGAGATCAAAGGTATCGACTCTCGGAATGTCACTACTGTGTTTTATGTTTACTGTGACACCACGTCGTTAGAAAATTGACCGTCGCCACGAGGGCTTGAAAATTTTTCCTTGCTATGAAACTCATTTGAAAGATTTTTGTAAATTTTAAAAATCTTTTAAAATTTGACTCTTGTTCACGATTTTTTTTATCGGTCACTTCCCCGCCTGGATAGGGATTACCTTTTTTTTGTGTATGTCGGCGATGCAACAGGAAACAGGCCCAGATATAACAATAGAAGTGATACAAATTATTAAAGCATCCAAAAATAAGAAATTACCTGGTCCAGACCGAGTACCAACAGAGATCTTCAAACTGATACAGGAGAAGCAAATTTATTTCCTGGTAAAATTGTTTAATAAAGTCTACAAACAAGGCATTATCCCACAAAATTGACTAGTTTCCACGTTTGTCACAGACAGGTACAAAGCAATGCAATGAACATCGCACAATCAGTTTGATGTGTCATTCACCAAAAATATTTCTCAAAATAATCCATTGCCTTGGAACTCGCGAAGCATTGTTTGCCTTCACCATTCTGGCTCAGAGATGTCTTAAGGTAAACCAGGATGTTTCTGCCTGTTTTGTGGATTACAGTAAGGTCTTCCACAAAGTTAAACACTACCAACTCCTAAAGAGACTAAAGGCAAAAAAATTGGATACCTGTAATATAAGAACAATAACTAATCTCTACAGCGACCAGAGAGCAGTAGTGCGTGTCGAATATAATACACAGCCGAAATCCCAATCAAGAGGGGTGTAAGGCAGGGATGCCCGCTGTTACCACTGCAGTTTAACCTGTATTCAGAGGAGATCATGACAAAAACCCTAGAAGAAAGAGATTGAAATAAGAATTAATGGCAAGCCAGTCAATAATATTAGATACGGACACTGAAACACAGGATGACACTGTCCTAATGACAGGATTTGCAAAGTATTTTAGACAGGGTAGTTGAAGCCTTAGATATGCAAATGATACTGTTATACTTGCAACAATAGAAGACCTAGAATCAATTATGGAGCACCTGAAAATCACTATCAAAAACTATGGATTGATAATTAATAGGGCGAAAACCAAAGTAGTGATCGTTAGTCGTAATAAAGATCTGTCGCACATACATGAAATTGCTGGTTTTACTGTTGTAAACCATTTTAACTATTTGGGATTCCTCAGAACTAACAATGATGGCTATGAAGCGAAAGTAAGATGTTAGGTATGGCTAGAAACTCAACGATCAAACTCACTAAGGTCTTCAAATAAAATTAATAGACAGTACCTGAAATATTTTGGTCACGTTATGAGGAAAGTGGATGTTATGGAAAAGTTTGTAGTAAAGGGGAAGCTAGAAAGTAAAAGATCAAGGTGACTGTCTCCAACAAGATGGTCCAACCAAGTAAGGTCTCTTCTTAGTATGGGTATGTATGAGTCAAGTCAGGTCGCGCAGGATCGAAGTATCTGGAGGATGACTGTAGAGGCAGCAGCTGCATAGTGTCACCGATATTCCTATCGGGGAGAAAGAATTGAGAGAGGCTGGGTGCTACATGATTTAACGATAAAAAATTTACTCAATCGAATTTTCATCTACGAATTACTACAGAAACTTAACGAAATGGAGCCATTTCTGAAGCGGTTGATCACGGTCGATGAAAAGTGGATCACGTACGACAATAATGGGCGAAAAAAGTCGTGGTCGAAAAGGAATAAAGCACCACAAACGATGGGAAAGCCAAAATAGGTGATGCTCTGTGTCTGGTGGAATTAGAAGGAAATCGTGCATCATAAGGTGCAGCAGGCCAAAGGAATAATTTTGTATTCTACTGTGAGTAATTAACAAGATTGTGGCAAGCGATTAAAAAAATTTGGCCGGAACTAGTCAACCGAAAGGGTGTCGTCTTCCACCATGACAACGCCAGACCACATCCATCTTTGATGACCCAGCAAAAATTGAAAGAGCTTGGCTGGGAAGTTCTAATGCATCCATCGTATAACCTGGACCTTGCACCGTCAGACTAGCCTTTGTTCTGGTCTCTGCAGAACTCCCTGAATGGTGTTAAGTTAGTTTCAAAAGAGGCCTGTGAAAACTACACAATATTTCGCCCAGAAACCATAGAAGTTCTGCAGTGACGTGATTACGGTGTTACCAGTAAAAATGGCCGAATAAAATGACACATGTTTGAGTTAATGAAATTCTTTTAAAATATTGGGTGATTGCTAAAGTTCGTGCCCGATTAGAGACCAAATTAAATACAACACATTTTCATGAAAAATAGTATTTATTAATCAATAATGTACAGGGTGAATCAACGATAGAGTAAACTTCATTATCTCATTTGTTTCGGGAATGACGAAAAAATGTTAAATACAATAGTTTTAGGGAATGTTGAGGTGCACAGTTTAAAATTATTTTTGGGTATACAGGGTACTTCAAAAAAGTGTGGCTGATATAATATATGTTTTTTTTTTAAATGAACATCCTATTTTCTAATTCATTTTCTAATTCTGCGTAAAATTTTATAACTCTTTTATTAATAATGTTATATACCTAAACCTATTAGTTTTTCTAATATTTCAATTTTTTTTTAAAATACTAGTTTTCAGTTTTGTAAAAAATTGATAGTAGCGCCATTGTTTCTGAAGGTGGAATATTCATAATTGGTACGAGCGTTCTATAGAGATGAAAAAAAGATATATGTAAAGAAATTTGAGATGCTACAAGTTGTTCAAAATAAATTTATATATTTCGACTATTTTGGATTGAAAAATTTCTAGTTTTTTAAATGGCACACTCTGTATATTATTATTTTTTTCTGATAGATTTTACAAAACTCTCCAACTTTTATTAAGTATGTCATATACCTATTACTAATAGTTTTCGATTTATTTTGAATTTTTCAATTTTTACCCTTGTTTTTAATACACTTACGCTATTGTGAAAACATAAACAAAAAGTTAATAATAATTTTAATACAGTTTAACTTCTAATTATCTATTATCTAATCTAATGAACTATTATGATGCAATAAATGTTCAAAAATATGCTCGTCTACTTGAATACACATGTTTAGTCGTTTTACTATATTTTCCTTCACTTTCCTTAACATAAAGGGCGTTATTGTCCTGCACTCATCCCGTATCCTATTTTCCATATCTACTGGTGTTGTAGGGGGATTCACATAAACACGATCTTTAATGTAGCCCAAAAAAAGAAGTCTAAAGGTGTTAAGTCACATGATCGAAGGGGCCACTGAAAGAATTCATCCATACCGATCCATTTTTGTGGGTAATGATCATTCAAAAAAATTCTCGAACTTCCCGGTGGTAATGAGCAGGAGCTCTGTCTTGTTGAATCCATATTTGTTCCCTTTCGAAGTTATCAACTTCTTCAAGAAGCTGGGGTAATTCGTTTTGCAAAAATTTAGATATCTAGGCCTGTTAAGCGGTTCGCGGAAAAAATATGGACCAATAATTCGAAAATTTAATACGAGGCTGGGTTGAAAAGTCCGTGCAAAGTCCGAGAGATGGCACCACCGGCGCGTATCGAGGTCATGTTTAGTTAGTAGCATCTCTTGAATGAACGCATACCAAGTTTCAGCCATATTGGTCTATTTCTTTGTGTTTGGCATTCGTGTGAATCAAGGAAGTCGAGTGATTTTCAAGAAATGGACGAAAAAGAATTTCGTGTGGTGATTACACATTACTTTATGAAAGGCAAAACGTCTCAGGAGACTAAAGAGAAGCTTGATAAACATTATGGTGACTCTGCACCTTCGATTAGAACAGTTTATAAGTGGTTTCAAAATTTTCGGACTGGCCATATGGGCACAAGTGACGCTGAACGTTCTGGACGGCCTGTGGAGGTTACGACTCTAGAAATCATTGATCAAATCCATGATATGGTGATGGATGACAGAAGAGTTAAGGTGCGTGAGATTGCTAGTGCTGTGGGCATCTCGACTGAACGGGTACATAATATTTTGCATAAACATTTGGACATGAGAAAGCTATCCGCAAGATGGGTGCCGCGATTGCTCACGCTTGACCAAAAACGGAATCGTGTGAAGTGTTGCAAGGATGGTTTGCAGCTGTTCCAGAAGAATCCGGAGGACTTTAAGCGTCGTTTCGTCACTGTGGATGAAACATGGATACATTACTATACTCCTGAGACCAAACAACAATCTAAACAATGGGTTACCAAGGGGGAGTCTGCACCAAAAAAGGCGAAGACCGTTCCTTCGCCCGGAAAGGTTATGGCGACTGTCTTTTGGGATTCGCAAGGGATAAGCCTCATCGACTATCTGGAAAAGGGTAAAACTATTACAGGTGAATATTATTCATCGTTATTGGACCGTTTGAAAACCGAGCTGCATGAAAAACGCCCGCGATTGGCCCACAAGAAAGTCCTTTTCCATCACGACAACGCACCAGCACACACCTCAGCAGTTGTGGTCGCAAAATTAATGAAAATAGGATTCCAACTCCTTTCACATCCCCCCTATTCTCCAGACTTGGCTCCCTCGGACTCAAAGGAGGAGGTGATTGCAGACACTAATGGATATTTTGCAGACTTGGACAAATCCTATTATTCGGAAGGGATCAACAAACTAGAACATCGTTGGACGAAGTGTATAAGCCTAAAAGGAGACTATGTCGAAAAATAAAAAAGGTTTACCCCCAAACACATAAGTAGTTTTTATTTTTGGATGGACTTTTCAAACCAGCCTCGTATTTCACACCGTACATTAAGTGACCAGTGGTTTTGGTTTTGAACTTTCCGGACCCAAAATAGATTAACTGTTGAATAATAATGCATGTTATGGCTGTTAACTGCTCCATTACTGCGAAAAGTAGCTTCATCAGAAAACATTATTTTGGATAAAAAATTTGGATCGGCCTCTATTGCTCCATTCATGTTGGCACAAAAGTTTACTCGTCGTTCAAAATCACGGTCTTGAAGTTCTTGGTGTAGTTCAATATGAAAGGGATGATACTTGTATTTTCTCGTGGTGCCATTTGCCATAGATTAGGATGTGTCAAATAAGTCACCTAGTTGACGGCTGCTGATCTGGGGATTATCTTCAATATGAAGTAAAATCTCCATTTCTTTTTCCTCATTGGTAGCATTCTGGTTTACTACTTTCCGTTTCGTATACTCAACGCTACCACTACCATCAAACCGTTCCATTAAGTACTAAAAAGATTTTCTAGATACGTCTATTAGGGTACTTCGCTCCGTAAAGCCTTACTGCCAAACGACAATTTTTTCCCGCCTCGCTCAGTATATAAGCCATATCGATTAATTCATTTTTAGGAAAATCCATAACTATTACCTTTATACGTCACGTACTACAACAAATTAAACTATTTTTACTTGCTTAAAAGACATGTCAAAATTTGAAAATGTATACATTTTTGTTTTGTTTTGGCATGATGTTATAGCGTAAGTGTATTTAAAACAAGGGTAAAAATTGAAAAACTGAAAATAAATCGAAAACTATTAGAAACAGGTATATGACATACTTAATAAAAGTTGGAGGATTTTGTAAGATCTATCAGAAAAAATAATAATATACAGGGTGTGCCATTTAAAAAATTTGAGATTTTTCAATTTAAAATAGTCGAAATGCATAAATTTATTTTGGATGCTACAGGGTGCATCTAACTCAAATTTCTTTACATATATCTTTTTTTCATCTCTATAGAAGGCTCGTACCAATTATGAGTATTCCACCTTCAGAAACAATGGCGCTATTGGCAATTTTTTACAAAACTGAAAACTAGTATTTTTTAAAAAAAATTGAAATATTAGAAAAACTACTAGGTTTAGGTATATAACATTATTAATAAAAAGGTTATAAAATTTTGCGCAGAATTTAAGAATAAATTAGAAAATAGGATGTTCCATTTATAAAAAAAAAAAACATATGTTATATCGGCCAAACTTTTTGAAGTACCCTGTATATTCAAAAATAATTTTAAACTGTGAACCTTAACATTCTCTAAAACTATTGTATTTAACATTTTTTCGTCATTCCCGAAACAACAAGATAATGAACTTTACTCTATCGTTGACTCACCCTGTACTCTCCATTATTTCGGATAACTTTCTCCCATCGTTTTACAAGTTTTTGAATTCCTTCTTTGTAGAAACTGCGTGATTCCTCTTCAAAGAATGTCGTAAGGTAGTTTTTAACTTATTCCATAGAATCAAGTTTGTTACCATTTAAATCACTTTGTAGACAACGAAACAGATGAAAATCTGAAGGGGCAAGGTCAGGAGAATACGGCGGGTGCTGGAGAATTTCCCATAAGTTTTTTTGCAGCGACGTGTGGTCTAGCGTTGTCATGGTGAAAGATGATGCCTTTTCGATTGACCACATTTGGACGTTTTGCTTAAATTTCTCACAGTACTTCTCCACAGTTATTGTTTGGCCACGTGGAAGAAGCTCCTAAAAAATTATTCCTCTGCAATCCCACATAATAGCACTTTCATTGGATGTAATTCAACTTTTGCCAATAAATTCTGCTCTTTCACTTCCATGCTTTTAGCTTCTTTTTCTTATTGTGTTGTTATACACAACCCATTTTTCATCTCCAGTTATGACTTGATCCGAGAAAGGTTCGTTTTATGACACGGTTTATTTTGATCCGTTCTGTCGAAACGCGCGGAACCCATATATTGAATTTCGAAGTGTATCCAAGTTGCGTTAAATGATGAAATGCAGTCGAATTGTCAACATTTAGTCTCTCAGCAATCTCTTCAGTGGTAATCCGTGGATTATGATTCACTAAATCACAGATAAAGTTATTATCAATGCCGGGAGATCGCCCAGAGCGAAATTTATCGTTTAGATTGAAGTCACCATTTCGAAATCGACCAAACTACAGCCTTGGCCAAAAGTATCAGGCACCCTACAATTTACTTCATTTCTTATGTTTCAGGGTAACAAATTAAATTCGTATGTTTTGTAAAATCGTATATTGAGGTAAAATTATGAAATAAATTAATATTTGGTGTGTCCGCCCTTAGCTTTAATTACAGCAGCAATTCTTAGGGGCATGCTGCGTTCAAGCCTAGTACATTCAGTTGTACTTATGGCATCCCACTCATGCATCAAAGCGCTTTTTAGCGCTGCTTTTGATGTTATGCTATGCTCCCGTATCTTGCGCTTCAGAATACCCCAAAGATGCTCGATAGAGTTTAGATCTGGAGACTGCGACGGCCAATTCAACAAGACAATGTTATTGTCTCTGAACCAGCGCATCGTAGCCGCTGATTTATGACAAGGTGCAGTATCTTGCTGGAATTTGATGTCGTCTAAATTAGTGTCGCCAAAAATGCGCGTTAGCGAAGGCATCAGTACAGTTTCTAGTACATTTATGTACTTTTGGCTGTTCATGCGGCCTTCACAAACGAACATTTCGCCGACACCTTTAGCAGCCATGTAGCCCGAGATCATAATGCAATCTGGATGGTATTCCTCGCCGACACGCCGCCTCACGAATGTCACACCTGACGTTCCGAATAGTTGTAAGAATAGAAAAAATTAGTTATTCTTTTGATTAAAACGGATTAAATCAAGAGTAATTGTATGTATGTAGTTATTTGTTAAAATAAATCATATAAAAACTTACCTCAAAGTTGGATTCGTCGGACCATACAACATTAGACCAATCCTCTTCGTTAAAATGCTGGTGCTTCAGAGCCCACTCTAAGCGTTTCTTCCTATTGGTCTCTGAAAGCCAAGGCTTCTTTCTAACTTTGCATTCTCTTAATCCAGCTTCTATCAGTCTTCTCCTTGCCGTTCGAGAACTAATCGGCATCCCAATCTCTTCCGACAGAGTTGCAGCGAGCTCAGATGATGTTTTTTCTCAATTTTTAATACACTCGCGGATGAGTTTTCTGTCCCGTCGTTCATTAGTCTTACGTTTTCTGCCCGTTCTCATTTTGTTGGCATGGGAGCCAGTCTCCACAAACCTTTTAATAGCATATTGCACTGCGCACCGAGAACATTTCACTAACTTGGCTATTTCTACTTCGGACTTGCCTTCTTCATGTAGGGTTTGAATTTTAATTCGTTTTTCGATACCAAGCTCACTTTTCTTAGGCGTTTCTCAAATATAAGAATGTCCAGTTCACAAATAAAACACGCACGGAAGCTTCTTGACAGTACAAGTAGTAAAAAGAGAATGATAAAACATTAAAAAATATTTTTCAAAAAACCTCATTATCGCAATTTTGTGGGCCAGGTGTTTTATGGACCTGTAAAAGAGATGGTCTATTGTTTAAGTTAGGTTTTGACAGCGCCGCCTATAGTATTGTTAAAACAATTAGTCTTTTTTTAAAATATTTTATGAGTTTCGCGTACACGGGGTGTCTAATACTTTTGGCCAAGGCTGTACTTTTTAACTGCCCTAGGGGCAGAAGCACGAGCATGATCCAAATAAACGTCTTGAATATTTTTGTTGCAGTTCCAACACTCTCACTCCCTTTTTAAATTCGTATAACATAACATGACGAAAATGTAACTTTTCATTTTGCATTTTGAATATTAACCTTGCACCCAAATTAATTTAAATAAACTTTTTTAAGGTTATGTTAACTCAACGACGCATTTAGATTACTGTCAGTTAATAATATGATTATAGAAGAACATCAGCACAGTCAAAAGTTCATGCTTCTGCCATCTATGAAAATCGGACACGAATTTTGCAGTCATCCAATATAAAAAACAATTGTCTTAATACTTTTTTGACAACTTCTTTGCTATTTATTTTTACTATTTAAAACTCATTTGAGCTTATTTTGGCTTAAAGAAAAGGGCGCAGCTAATTTTACTCGCTTTTTGTTATTATTTTGGCAATGCGACGGCCATCAAATATTTCCCTAATAATGTATTCTCTTCCACAGGAATGTCATCTTATATCTTCCGACACCAAACTTTGAACACTCCGTTTGCTCTAGCCCTAAAGCCGTTCCTAAAACTACTAATAGATTTGACTCTCTCGCATCAGATCAACTCCGATATGATCAGCTCAGCCTCTACAACCATTTATACGCTTATGTGTTGTTATCAAGACGAGTATCAAATGTTGGTGCAGAGTTTGGTACAAATGCAGAGCGATCCGATGACGGCCGAAAGGTAAGAAGCCTATATAGACAAACAAGAAACTAGTAATTTTTTTCTACCTTCTACGATACCTAGGCTGTCTGAAAAGTTCTCGGCCTGACACATAGATGGCGGTAGATATTGTATTGTAAAGTTCCATTCTTTATATAAACACATGTAAAATTTTATTTCTATCTGTCAGTTTATTCGAGTAGTAGCGGCCCTTTAATAGTGACGTGTTAAAAGTGTATAAGGATGCTTTACCTTCACTTTCCACTGTGAAAAAATCGGCTGCTCTTTGTAAATCTGGTCATACAAGCCTCGAAGATGATCTACGCGAAGGTCGTCCAAAAACATCTACAACACCACAAATCATTTAACAATTCCATGGTGTTAGAGGATCGACGAGTGAAAGTGCGTGAAATAGCTGAGGCCATAGGCATCTCAAAAGTACGATTTGGAAATATTTTGCATGAAGAATTACATATGAAAAAGCTTTGCGCAAGATGGGTACCGCATTTGCTGACAATTGACCAAAAATCCATTCGAACACTTATTTCTTAAGCGTGTTTGGATCGTTTTAAGAAAAATAAATTGGATTTCAAGCGTCGTTTCATAACTGTTGATGAAATTTGGATCCATCACTATACACCGGAGCGAAAAGAACAGTCGAAACAATGGATTGAAGCCGGTGGAAGTGTACCAAAGAAGGCAAAGACGGTTCCATCAGCAGGAAAGGTTATGGCAACAGTTTTTTGGGATTAAAAATGTGTTTTTTGTTCGATTATCTTTAGAAAGGTAAAACAATTAACTCTGAATATTATTGTAACCTTTTGGATTAGTTAGATGCAAAAATTCGTGAGAAAAAATCCGCTTTAAAGAAGAAAAAAATCATTTTTCATCAAGACAATGCACGTATTCACACAAGTGTTTTGACAATGGTAAGATTCAATGAATTAAAGTAAGAATTTCTTGATCATCCAACGTATTCACCAGATTTAGCTCCCTCTGAGTATTATCTGTTTTCAAATCTGAAAAAATTCCTAGCTGGAACGCGTTTTACATAAAATGACGAAGCTATGCAGCTGTGGGTGGATATTTTGCAGACCTTCCAGAATCACACTTTAATAATGGTATTGAATTATTGGAAAAACGTCGGAAAAAATGTATTCAAGTTTCAGGAGATTATATTGAAAACTAAAACATATTTCACGTAAAAAAAAAATTTTTTCATTGTTAGGCCGAGGACTTTTCAGATAGGCCACGTAGATCGATTGGAAGTTTGTACTTAATAATTTATATATATATATATATATATATATATATATATATATATATATATATATACATATATATATATTCCTGGGTAATAGATAAATATTATTAGCGCCGATCAGTATGGCTTTCGTAAGCAAAGATCTACAGGAGATCTAACTTATGTAAAAACATGTTTGGAATAACGCAATTGAACACTTTGGAGAGTCTGGAGCGGCTGCACTTAATATATCCAAGGCATTCGACCGTGTTTGACACGATCGATTGTTGGTTAAGCTATGCTCTTATGGTATATCTGAAAAGTTCTGTTTATGGCTCTCGTGTTTCCTTAGAGAGCGTTCTATACCAATTGCAATCGACGAATTTTTCTCTAACATCTTCACTATCAGCGCCGGCAGTTAACGTTGCTGAACCCGACATACTTTTGTCAGAGCACTCCATTCCTGTAGCATCGTTGCTCAATTTGCTGGGCGTTAATTTGAGAGCAAATATAGCTTGGCATGAACATGTTCCGAGCATAGCAAAGAGAGCTTCTTAAACGCTGGGAATATTATATCGAACTAGAATGCTTTATATTCCACAAGAACTGTTAATTCTGTACAAAGCTCAGCGAAGAAACAGTTAGTGACTTGAACCTATTCTACAAGTATATTTATGGAAAGTTATAACGTCTCTTTTGCGGCTCTATTTTATAGCCTCACGTTTGCGGCGCTATGTTGTAACGCTTCGAGTTTCTTTACTTTTAATAAATATTTTATTTATTAAATAGAAGCCGTTACCAGGTGTACAAGTATGAAATGCGGATTTTTTTTTTTCTAAAAAAACATGTTAAATTGGGAAGAATGATAAAAAGTGCTTTATTCAAAGTATGCTCCATCGCTTGTTATACATTTTTTTCCCATCTTTCGGGCAATTTGTGAATACCACGCCAGTAAAATCTTCCCCTTTTGCTGCGAACCATTCATCGAGCCATTTTTTCACATCTTCGTACGAACCAAAACGCTGCGCAGCAAGTGCGTGACCCATCGATGCAAACAATGGTAATCGGAAGGAGCCAAGTCTGGTAAGTAAGCCGCGTGGGATAGAACTTCCCAGCTGAGTGCTTCCAACGTGTCGCGAAATGGTTTTGCCGTATATGATGGAGCATTGTCATGAAGAAAAATGACTTTGTGTTGCCTCTTTCTGTATTCTGGCCTTTTTTCAAGCAGTGAACGGTTCAAATCTATCAATTGTTGTTGGTAACGTTTAGTATTAACCGTTTCCCCAGGTTTTAACAGCTCATAATAGACCACGCCCCTCTGGTCCCACGAAACACAGAGCATCGTCTTTCTGCCAAAGCGATTCGGTCTTACGGTCGATGTGGATGGTGCACCTGGGTCTACCCATGATTTTTTGCGCTTGGGATTCTCAAAATAAATCCACTTTTCATCCCCTGTAACTATACGATGCAAAAACGACTTCCTTTTGTACCGAGCGAGCAAAATGTCACACGTGTTTTTACGCTTTTCCATTTGCCTGTCATTCAACTCATATGGTACCCATCTACCGGTCTTCTGAATCTTTCCCATCTCTCGTAGCCGATTGGAAACAGCTTGTTGACTAACGCCCAATTTCTCGGCGAGTTGTTTTTATGTTTGCGAATCATCTTCGTCCAACAATGCTTGCAATTGCACATCTTCGTATTTTTTGGCGGTTTTCCACGTTCCTTGTCTGCAACATCGAAGTCATCACTTTTGAAACGCCGAAACCATCGTTCACACGTATCTTGCTATGGAGCATGTTCACCATAAGCTTCTCGAAGTAATCGGTTTGATTCAACAGCAGTTTTCTTCAAATGAAAACGAAAAATTAATGCTGTCTGCGAATGCTCTTTGTTCGGTATAAATTTCGACATATTGAACACAACAACACAACACCATGCACACTCTTTTCCAATTTATTACTAGTGCGCGTCTGACACTTATTGATGACACAACAAAATGACGTAGTGTCAAATCTTTATAGCACAAACTGCATTGGTGCACCATCTGTTGTCTGAAATCCGCATTTCATACTTGTACCCCGGTATTTGCCCCTTATGTATATCTTAATTTTGAGAATGGATTGAGTGGATATTAATACTAATAGAGGACAGAATTAAGATATCAGCTAGCTCGTTTTTTTTTAGTGGTAGAGTACATGGAGATCGAGGTAATTTTCGTACGCCGTTTGAAAATAGTCTCTATATTTGTTTAAAACTTGGTTGTACTGTTTGTTTTTTTTTGGGCACCATTCATTTTACAATAAAAGGAATCTAATTTCAGCTCAAAAACTGAAAAAATACTGAAGAGTTATTTAGTTGTTAAAATAAAATTAAGTATATTACAACCTGTGCGACCTGAAAGAAAAAGCGGGTAGTTCAGTAAAAGGCTGCATTAACACAGGGAAAAGTATTTTTTTTATGGGTCTAGCACACGTGCTACAGGGAAATCCCTAAAGCGCTGCAGGAGCGGCATGTGTGCGGAAAAAGCGATTCACGTTGTTCTTGAATCGCTGTAAATTGTACTCGGTGGGAAACACAGCCCTGGGCAAATTATTTCAAAGGGATGATGTTCACCATATAAAAGACTGCTTGAAAAGCGTTGTACGCGGAGTAACAAGCTTAACCTCATACGGATGTGAAGTATTAGCGCGACGTGTATTTCTAACATGCACTGCTTTGGGAGGAATTAAGCGGGCTACATCCGTCGAACACTTTCCACGAAAATACTTGTAGAACAGACTCAAGTCGCCAACCGTTCTTCGATGTTTCAGCGAATCAAGACCGCCGGTCAGTTCCGGGTCTCCAATCAGACGAACAGCTCTTCTCTGAACAGAATCCAACAAACGCATTGTGTGTTTGGGAGCAGAGCCCCACACATAGGAGCAGTATTCCATAGTTGGTCGAATTTGAGCTTTGTAAAGAATTAACAGTTGTGGAGTGTAAAGCTTTCTGGTTCGAAATAATATTCCCAACTTTTGAGAAGCTCTCCTTGCTATGCCTGCAACATGTTCATGCCAGAACATATTTGCTCCCAAATTAACGCCCAACAAATTGAGTGACGATGCTAGGGGAATGTAGTGCCCCGACATGGCTATGTCGGGTTCAGCAAAGTTAACTTTTTTAGAAAAAACTGCCGCCTTGGTTTTGTAGCGTTAAATTCCACTTGGTTGTATTTGACAGTTGTATATTAACAATGCAGTTGATAGTATATTGACAAAATAAAAATGCTTGCAGATATTACACTCTTAACATTACATTAACTAAATAAAAACCCCTTAGGCTATGAGAGTGTACACATTTAAACTAGAGTTCTATGAATTACTGATCCTAAGCCTAAAAAAAATAAAAGGCTTTTAAAAAAACACGATCCAAAAGTTTGTAAAATTAACTCCGCAGATTACATGTCTTGAGTAGTCGTTGGAAACACACTTGTGGACAGGAAGTGAGATATTTAAACTGGTGTACTACTGACTTACTGATTGGTTTCTCCTCGTGGGTTTTCCATAAGCTGCTTGGCCTCTCCTGGTGAGATTCTCATTAAAATATTGTCTCTGCCACTGCTCCCCTATTCCTTGCTACCTAATCACTTTTTGATCCGAAACGCCTGAGGATGAGCAGGATATTTTAAGAACGGAAGAAGACCTTAAACTTGAGAGCTAGAAACGACACCCACTTGGTGATAAAAAAAACCGTTACTCACTAGTGCATCACGGAGAAAAATAAAAAGCTACTACGGCGTGCTGGAGAAAAAAGCCACTACGGCATACTGGCGGAAAAAAGCCTTTAAAAATTCCATCTGCCCCTTCTTCAAAGTGAAATCTTTAAAATGGCTCACTTCCGGGGCGCAAAATCAATGCAAACTAAATAAGTTAGGTCAGCAACACATTATACACGGTTGAGTTACACTGTTCAAAAATTTAAATCACTGTTTTAAGTTACACTGCTCAAAAATTGAAATTATTGCCTAATCAAATATAAAAATGTAATAAAAAATAAATTACACAGGGGAACAGCTGTTTTGGTGTCGAGGTTTTTTTGAGCTGATTCTATATCAATTTGATGTCCTGAATTCAAATAACGTATTCATTTGTACCTAGTAGCAAATTTTTAAGTTATACAATTTTAGAGAAATATAAGTTACATTATTGTAACTCAAATCCGTAAGTGTAGTAAACAAAAGTAGATACGAAATTTTTATTTTAGTTATACAAAATACAATATTATGTCGTACTTACAAACAAAAAAAAAACATTGAAGAAATGAAATAGTCACTCAACACTTGGAAAGCTTCTTTTCCGCGACATTCTTGAATGTTTTTTTAAACAGTCCCTTTTTAAACTCCAGCAGTAATCTGCCATCATGTGCATGTCCCATCTTCCTTGGTAGCGGTCCTCCATAACTTTAATATCTTGGTGAAATCTTTCACCTTGTTCCTCACTCATGTCTCCTAAATTTTCTGGAAAACGGTCTAAGTGGCTGTGTAAATAGTGTATTTTAATACTCATATTGCACCCTAAGGATTTGAAACTATTAAGCATCTTGTTAACCATTTCAACATAGTTTTGAGCTTTATGTTTGCCTAGAAAATTTTCTACAACTGCAACAAATGATGTCCAAGCTTCTCGTTCAGCTCGATTCATTGAATTTATGAAGGCAGGATCCTTAATTAATTTTCTTATTTGTGGGCCGTCAAATATCCCTGCTTTGAGTTTTTCTGTGCTCAACTGATGCATTTTTACCCCTATATATGCAAAACAAGACCCATTCTTATCAAGAGCCTTTACAAATTGCTTCATTAAGCCCAACTTTATATGTAACGGAGGAAGTATGATTTTTTCTCTTTCAACCAAAGCGTCGTTAATGACATTCTTTTCCCCAACGTCCATGTTTTCTCTCTGAGGCCAATCTTTTCTAACCCAGTGGTGTGTTTTGTCCCTACTATCCCAGAGGCACAAGAAACACGGATATTTCGTGTAACCACTTTGCTGCCCAAGAAGAAAGTTTACCATTTTTAAGTCTACACAAATCATCCATTGATGTTCATAATACTTTATCTTCTGTAAGACCAAAGCTATGGTATTATATTCTTCTTTCAGTTTCGTTGAGTGAGCTAGTGGTATTAAACCATATTTATTCCCATTATGTAGAAGGACACATTTTAAACTTCGCTTTGAACTGTCAATAAATAGGCGCCAATCATCTGGAATATATTCAGAAAGTCCCATTTCTTTCATGAGTCCCCTAATTTCGTGACAAAATACAAGATTGTCTTCTTGAGAAAAGAATGGTAGCAGATCTTTTTCTCTTGTACGGTAAAAGGTAATTTTGGTTCCTTGTTCCAGTAAATTTTTGTCGTTCAACCTAGAAGCCAGTACTTCAGAAGCTTTTTTCGATAAATTGAGATCCCTGGTGAGATCATTTAATTCATTTTGATTGAAGCGTTGAGGAACTGATGACATCCCCTCATAGTCACTGTTAGTTTCATTAGCATCAGAACTTTTATTAGCATCAGAAGAGCGATCAGAGGGAAAATATTCGTCATCAGAGATATGTGGTAGCTGATGAAATGTTGGAATCGGTATTTCATCTGAGTGCGGGATAGGGCGTATTGCCGAGTCTAAATTGGGCTAAGTCCACTTACTGCGGTTATTTCGATTGATTCCATTAGTATTTACTAAACAGAAATAACAATCATTGAAGTGGTTTTTTGGTTCTCTCCAAACCATTGGTACGCCGAATTTTAGACATTTTCTTTTCCCGGTAGTCCACTGCCGTAAATGCTCTGTACAAGTTTTACATACGAGATACGGGGCCCACGTTTTGTCCTGATCACCAAGCTTAACTCCAAAGTATCCAAGATACGCTCGCTTTACAAAGTCAGTAATAGTTTGTCTGTTTTGTTTGAAACATGTATTCTCCGCATATATAGCAAAACACATCAGGTTGATTTACACAACTTCTTCTTGAACTGGAACCTGAACTCATTTTAATTCTGTTCAATAACACAAAAACACTCTTTTCTTAACATAAAATAACACGCCGAATTCGATCTACTCTCATTAGTAAGAACGCACAAACTGACGAGACTTACCCGAGTTAGGTGATTAAAAGGGTCAGTTCAGGTACCTGATAGGCAATGGTTCCGCTATTTATAGATAGATTTACCTGGAATTTACTCAATTACAGACTGACAATAAAACCATTGTACCTACATTAATGAATATATAATAATTTTAGAACTCTCATAAATGAATATACTGAATAAAAACCACATTGGTAGATAAGTTGATGTATCTAAAAAAGTAGAGCTGACAGAGAAAAACGGATTGCATGTATAGATTTAGCGTCCCAAATATAGTCAAAATCAGCTCTAAAATCCCAGGCACCAAAACAAAAATATTTTTTTTGTTGCCCTATGTTATAGAAAGAAAAACAGTGTCGTAACATGATCTTAATATCTAAGAAAAAATGAATGTTACAAAGTGTTCGATAGATGTAGCCCTTTTAATACCTCTTAAAGCAGTGCATGTTAGAAATACATACATCAGTATGAGCTTCAGCTTGTCACTCCTCGTAAAAAAAAAAAAAAATAGCGCATGCGTTGTTGAATCGAAGAGTCCTAGTATATGAATTAATCAATAGATGACCATTACAAATATCTTGAAGTAATCTGAATTACATTTTTTTTCTAGATTGGCCGCAGCATTTACCAACTTGACCCATAACGTAGCCCTTACTTGTGAGCGACAGCCTAAGCTACGATTTAGAGATAATTTCGATAAGTTTATAGCAAACGTACACGGATTCTTGCTGATTAAATAAAGAATAGGGTGCAAACAAGCGTTTTAGTGTATAGATTTTGTAAAGAATTTGACACCAATAGATTTTAATAATGTTCTGTATTTTAGCAGTTTCGACAAAATTACTCGACGTAAAGTGTACCATAAAATAAAATTGAAAAACAGTTCTCTTTACTGTTGCTCAACGCTTTTTTGTTATTTCTTCTTAAAATTGTACGGCTCCGATTTACGACTTCAAAACAATAGCCAATCGCATTCATTATTTCAGCGATATTTTTTTTTCAGTCGACAAATGTTAGGGTAATACCACAATATAATAGTTTTTTTTAAAAAAAAAACAGAAGAGAATATACTCTGGTGATACACCGAACAACAGCAAAGCGAACGTCTGAACATTTTTAGCAATACACCTTATTTTTTTAGAATATTCAAACATTAGGATTCTTCAGTAGTGTTTAATTAATATGATTTTTGTATGAAAATAGGTGTTAAATCAAAGTTTACCTTAGTGTAAATTTTGTACTGTATAAATTACTGGATGTAGACCGAGGAAAAACTACAACTCTTTATAATCTTAAAAAATATATATATTTTAAATCAAAATTAGGAAAAAAAACGCCGAATTGCGTGTGATTATTTCAAAAAAAGTCCAAATTCCCAATATGAGAGGAAAGTTTTTCTATGAGACTTGTCAGCAGTACGCTCCCGAACCCGGTAAACTACATTCTCACACTAAGTTGGGAATGTGGAATCTTTGGCACAATGATACTACTCAGTATATATCACCACTACACCAAACACTTTATTTTTGCACTCGACGCGCATTTCGCTAACCATGTTAGCTTCATCAGGAGCGATGATTGACTAAAGCTAAACTACAAATCTACCCTATTTATACTTAGCCTAACCCTTGAATTACTCAAGCGGAACTAATGACATAGGCAAGGCCGTCAGTTCCGGTCAAGTAACCAGTAGAGGGGACTATAAGGAATAGGCCCTCTGTCTTTATTTAAACTACTTTTACATTTTATGATTTCCATGCGTTCAACAATCTCCTATCAGATACATTTTTTATTAATTTTAGATTATCCAGTGTTACAGTATGATCAGCTTCAAGGGCATGTTCGGCAATGCTAGACTTTTCTGTTCTACTGTATTTTAAATGTGCTAAATGTTCTTTAAATCGTGTTTTAATTGACCTTCTAGTTTGCCCAACATACTTTTTGTCACAGTCATTACAACTAATTTCATAAATTACACGTGAAGAAAATAACACCAAGTATGTCTCCATACCATATAATCCGAAATATAGCAAGGGACTCAATAAGGTATTTAATAAGGTAGACCTCACCTTAGTCTATAAGTCATCAGACAATCTGAGGAATATCTTAGGCAATCCCAAAGATAAGATTCCTAATTGTGAGAAAAGTGGAATTTATGAAATTAGTTGTAATGATTGTGACAAAAAGTATGTTGGGCAAACTAGAAGGTCAATTAAAACACGATTTAAAGAACATTTAGCACATTTAAAATACAGTAGAACAGAAAAGTCTAGCATTGCCGAACATGCCCTTGAAGCTGATCATACTGTAACACTGGATAATCTAAAATTAATAAAAAATGTATCTGATAGGAGATTGTTGAACGCATGGAAATCATAAAATGTAAAAGTAGTTTAAATAAAGACAGAGGGCCTATTCCTTATAGTCCCCTCTACTGGTTACTTGACCGGAACTGACGGCCTTGCCTATGTCATTAGTTCCGCTTGAGTAATTCAAGGGTTAGGCTAAGTATAAATAGGGTAGATTTGTAGTTTAGCTTTAGTCAATCATAGCTCCTGATGAAGCTAACATGGTTAGCGAAACGCGCGTCGAGTGCAAAAATAAAGTGTTTGGTGTAGTGGTGATATATACTGAGTAGTTACATTCTCACAAATACGCTTTTCCCTAATTTTGGGAATTAGGACCCCAAAAATGCAGTACTGATCAAAAGTTGTGGAGTTCTTATTTCAAGAACACTATTGCTTAATTGATGTAGCTTAGTACAGGGTGTCGTACATGAGCCACCTGGATTTGTATCTTTATTATGAAGCTAAAATTAGGCTTGTGTAATTTTTCTGTGGTATTAAAATATTGCAATTGCATCACATATATGTCGTATCACCGTCGACATCCGTCATATTACGTACAGTATGTTATTTTTAATTCAAATTCAATCAAATTTTTTGGGGGGGTGTGGACTCCTAGCGTGTCAAATATTCCTAAAAATGTTATATTGGTACATATTGAAATTCGATTCTGTCAGTTCATGTCATTATGTCAAAACAATAAACATCGATGCGATAATTGGGTTTTTGAATAAAAAATAATTATCGATTTTCAAAACTTTATCATAAATAATATTGATAATCGATGTGAAAACTTTTTAAAAAATTTTTACAATTAATTATAAATAAATTAAAATTTAAAAAAGCGCCACGATTGGCTGCCATGTTTGTGACGTCATTATGTTCAAGTGTTTTCACGTAAGTCAGAATTATTGAAATATGCTATATTTTGTTATATTTATTAAAAATGTAAACGTAAATAAGAAACAAAATATTTTTATTAAATATATTTAAATTATTTGTACGACGTCACGCGAAAGTTACGGTGACAAGGCTATAGGTTATGTTCAACTTAAACGCAAAAATGATTATTATTGTATTCAAATACTTCTATCGAAGCGATCTTCACAATTTTATGTTGTTTTAGGATTAATACGTCGTGCTGCTTGGAACCATTGATTTCGACGTTTAACATCTTGTGGCATATGTAAAAACATTTTTTCGGTAGTTGTTTTTGTAGTATTTGTATAAAATGGCACGAAACAGGCATGATAAGTTTTTAGATTAGACATTTTCAATAAATTTATCAATACACTGATGATAATAACAAGAATAAATTGATTGAAAACTAAAATACTCGTATCAGCTATGTGTGATGTTGGGGAAAAATAAACATTATGACGTCACACGCGCTCGGGTTTTTTCGGCGCGTCATCGGTAATAAGTTTAAAAATTTATTTTCAATTTGATATAACTTTTTAATTATAACGAAAAAAAAAATAGTTTTGTTATAAAACTTATATATGATCTTCCCATTTATGACAAAAAAAAATATTTTCAAAACCCTAATTCTGAAATTAATAGACCTTCAAAACTCATTATTTATTATTGTATATATACACTGTTGGATATAGGCCTTTCCGATTTCGTGTCATTGCCATCTACTCTCTTCTCATCCACTGAGTTCATACCCTCTCCATCTCGTATTTGGTCTCTCTGCACTTCTTCGTCCAAGCCCTGGTCTCCACTCCAAAATTATTTTCGTCGATGTGTCATCTGTTCTATTGTCACGTGTCCGGTCCACCTCCGTTTTTATGCGTCCTCGACTTTAATTTGTTGTCGGATCCATTCATTGCGTTTTCGGTCAGTTAATCGTCTATTATACCGCATCAATTTGTTTTGTTGCGGAACCATAAATGTTCCCTTAGAATATGTTTTAGTATGGAATATCCAGCACCTTTATATATATATATATATATATATATATATATATATATATATATATATATATATATATATATATATATATATATATAGCTAGCACATTCGTAACGCTTATTTAGAGATGGTTAACTAAGATTCCGGTATTATCTACAACGTGGCCATTGCAATCAAAGGGCCGCCTAGAAGTTAAATCTAACAAAAACTAAAGTTCGGCAATATAAAAAGAGTTGCGGCGCGCGTCGAAACGATCGAAGTCAGGTCAAACAAAAACCACCTTATAGCGGCTCTTTTGATCTGAATTGAGGACGTTTATTTGTGTGTTTGTCTAAGCTTATATTTTGAGGCTTGCCGTCTTTAATACTTGCCGAAATTAAAGCCAAACCAATGCATTCAGTAAAATTATAAATTACAAAATATATATTTTGTAGTTTTTGGTAATAATACCTAGTGACCTATATAATATATCGTTTTTGTTTATATCGTTAAAGTAATACTGTCTTCGATTATTTACTTAATTGCATAATGAATATTGTTTATTGCCTTTGATATCTCATTTTGTAATGCTAACTGAAATATTTTCTGCAGCTAGATATTGAACAGAATGGATGAGAGTACGCATCTCTGACGGATGCTGTTTAATATGTCCAAGGTCTCTGTTAAGAGTTCACTGCTAATTCCAACTTCAGCTGACTGTTATTCTGAGTTCCTTCCCACTGCTCTGTCTTTTCAGCAGATAAATTCAAAGGTACTAACCACTGACGTCCTTTTTAGTGGGACCTAGATCTAACTAGTGGTGGGACTGATCACCAGCCACTGTTACATTTTACAGAAAATGGGTATCCACGCAGGTCCCGCCACATGCAAACTATGTGCTGAAGAGGAAGAAACCTCTTGCACAACCTATATGAATGTGCGGCTTTAACTCGGAACATACATAAACTGTTTGGAGATTTGCATCGTGGCGATAAATTACCACATGGAGGGCTTGGAAGCTAATATACCTTCTTACAGGGACGACGCTTACCACACCACAAGAGGGAAGCACAATAAGCCAAGAGGCTGCAGTGCACAAACAGCCACACCCCGCCTACAACCAAGCAACTTTGTCCAACAAATCACTATATTTTAAATGTATTTCAACGTGACCGCGGTTTCGTAGTCGTTTGTACAAAATCAAACGCAATGAACTAAAAACTAGCAAGATATAAATATAAAGGCAGTCACACTTTAGAATAGGTCATATATAATACGAAATAACCTGTGTAATTGATCATTAATAACATTTATATTTTTTATTGTTATTTTGTTTATAATATTAAATATTTTTCAGCAGAGGTTTATGTTCCTAGTCATCAAAAAGTTCTCTCATAGTCGATAAAGCACATAAATGTGTGTGAAGACAATAATAAACAATATTAAAATATAGAGTTCTTAATGCATTAAAAGCAATAATCATTTAGTTATCTAAGGAAAAAGCGCAGCTAAATAACACAAGTCAACATGAATTTTGACTTTGATAAGAGGGTATGAAATTTCGATAGATTTATCGACAGTTAGACGAAAAAAATATATATGGCCTGAAAAAGTTTGCTTTTGTATCCAGGAGAACGGTTGAAGAGTATTTTAGAAAATCCATAGTTTAAATTTTTATTTATTGATAAATCGAAACAAATATATTTATATATGATCTTTATCAACTTTTACTATCATATCAAATTACAAAATAGTGGAAAAAAGTTTAAAAGTGAACCCTATTACTTTTTCTTTCATGTTCATAAGTACTTTCTCTCACTAAACCCCAAATGTAGTCCCCCATTATATTTTCGTTGTATTGGCCCTGATAACGTTGTTCGAAGTTCATAATATCTTGATGAAAACGTTCTCCTTGTTCTTCTGAGTACGCCCCCATGTTGTTTTCAAATTTATCTAAATGAGCATGCAGCATATGTACTTTTAGAGACATTCTGCAACCCACGGTTTTTAAAGTTTTCTAACATGTTTTCAACTAGCTCTTGGTACTTTTCAACTTTGTTATTCCCTCAAAATCCAGAGACTACTGCTTTAAAACTATTCCAACTTTTTTTTTGAGCACTAGTAAGTAATTTTGGAAATTCTTAACTGGCAAAATTTTTTTTTAATTTGTGGAGCAACAAAAATTCCAGCTTTAACCTTTGCTTCTGACAACTTTGGAAAAAGTTTTTTAAAAATGTAAAAGCTTCAGATTTTTCATCTAGCTTTTTTACGAATTGTTTCATAAGCCCTAACCTGATGTGTAAACGCGGCATTAATACATTTCCAGGTTCAGCAATAGGTTCACATTTAACGTTTTGTTTTCCAACACAAAATTCCGGCCATGATCGTTGAACATAGTGTTGAACATCCGCTCTACTATCCCACAAACAGAGATAACACGGATATTTTGCATATCCACCCTGTAGTCCCATTAAAAATCCTACCATCTTAAAATCTCCAATGAACTGCCACTTGATATTTTAAAGCTTCAAATAAAATTTTAACACTTTCATAGTTTTCTTTTAGATGTACAGAATGAGCGACTGGAAGAGATGGAAATTTATTTCCGATATGTAATAAAACGGCTTTCAAGCTTTTCGGCGTGCTGTCAATAAATAAACGCCATTCACTGGGAACACAGGGCATCCCAATTGCTTCAAACAAACCTCTTATATCGTTACAATAACAAAGTCCATCTTCTTTGGTGAAGAACGTAACAAATGTCCCATGCCGACTTCGTTGATCTGTTATTTTGACATCAATAAGCAAATTCCATTGCTTCAAACGAGAACCCAAAAGCTCTGCCTTACTCTTCGGCAAATTCAAATCTCTTATTAAGTCATTAAAGTCTTCTGAGGTAAGAAAATGGGGTTTTGGTGGTTCCTGTGACAGTACAAATTCTTCATCTTCAATATTTTTATTTGAACTCTGAGATGAGCTTAACTGAGAAAATTTTTTACGAGGTTCAGGTACTGGAAGTTGTGGGCTATGTGAGATTGGAGCAGAAGATGAAGCAAGGTCAGGATATTCGGTGGGTTTCACATTTTTGCCTCTAGGTCTTTAGGCTGGATTTACTACGCAACAATAACAGTCATTAACGTGGTCTCTTGGCTCTCGCCAAATTCTCGGTACTGCGAATTTCATACTCCGTTTCTCACCTCGATACCAACCTGAAATAAATAAAGATAAAAATAAATATATTTATATTTTTTTTTTACTAAAAACTGTTTACCTTCTAAACATCTTTTGCAATTACTACAAGCAACATGTGGCGCCCAGGGCTTGTCTAGATTCCGAACAGGCTTGTTGGCTTCACAAAGCTTTTCACATGCGTTTAAATAAAATTTTATATCTCGTACTTTAATAAATATACCACATATATAACAAAATGCATCAGCATCAT
Organism: Pachyrhynchus sulphureomaculatus; assembly: GCA_019049505.1. NCBI lineage: Eukaryota > Metazoa > Arthropoda > Insecta > Coleoptera > Curculionidae > Pachyrhynchus > Pachyrhynchus sulphureomaculatus. The sequence goes on along the minus strand of CM032452.1, from coordinate 75,571,503 downwards.
ATTTACACTTTCTCGACGACATTTTAACCTCTTTAAGTCTTCTACAAAACAGTCAATTGTTGTTTATCACTTAAGTGACATCTGTAGACACTGTGTGAAAGTTAAAACCCGTTTATTTTTTCGCGGTATTTTTAAATATACCAGAACTATTTAATATTTCTACGATAACTCAAAAAAATGTTTTATTATCATAACTACCACAAAAGCAAACTTTATATGGAATATGGATACTTTTCCTTTATTTTAGAGCATAATGAATAGAAAAATCATAAAATAAATTTTGGGACAAAAACAAAAAAATTTTTTGTAGAGTTGTGTAATCTGCTAACATGACTGCTCCTAGAAGCACAGAAGATATAGCTATCGCTACAGAAAGACAAACACGTGGAAAAAACGTCGCCGCAAAACGAAATCGGCGGGCTACCGCCGGCACGTTAAGATGTGCCTCGTCGAGTTTCCCAAGGATGCCGCTCATATTTTTCCATATTATATAACAACCCATATATGCGCGTCATCTCTGAGAAACTCTACGAAACACATTTTAACGTGCCGGCTTTTGCCAGCCGGCTTCGTTTTGTGGCGACTTTGTGTTCCACGTCTTTGTCTTACTAAATCGATAGCTGTAGTTTCTGTACTAGAAATCTGATGCATGCCACTGGTAAAATTATTATTAGAACAATTTATGATTTCTTGGCATTCACTCTGACTTAGTTATAAACCATTTATTGATTTATGGGCCTTTTCCTCGAGATTCTTCGATTTTTACATACAATTCCTTAATGTTTGGCCTGAAAAATAATCCGGGAAAATTGTAATTTATATTAATATATATCGATATAGATCAAAATCTCTCGTCGCCCATATCAAGCACATACTTTATAGACAATATATACGTATGTACTAAAGATTTACACGAGTTAATAAAAATGTAATCGATTAATAATTGCTAATTAGCTTACGCAATGATGCGAGTGTATAATCGTAAAGATAGCTTCACAGGCATCCGTGCATCGCAGTCTCGTGACGATGTCACCCATTAGTAATCGAAACAACGTGACTTAGTCTGTGCCGGTGGTCACTTTTGTCCCGCAGGGTCAAGTTAAGGAGTTGCGTTTCGTGTGCTATTATCCCATTGAGAATTCTTTAATTTTATAATGAATATTCTCAAATAAATTAAAAGCGGTTAGTGAGACAAAGAAAAGTGGTTCAGATAATGTATGATAAAATTTAAAAGACAGAAACTCAAACAGTTTAGCCATTTGTAATATGTAGAACATGTAAAAAAATATTTACATGTAGATCTAACCCGTCAAATTTAAAAACTCCTCGATCTTACAAATACGTATTTAAAAACACCACATTATCATTCGCTAACCTATGAGCATCATTTTCTTCTGTCAATACATCTTACATTATATCTACGATTTGTTGTTCTATGTCGGTTCTATGCTTTTGTCGTAGTCGAATGATCTTTTCTCAACAATATCAGTGGAAGGCTTACATTTTCTTTTAAGCGTCTATTTTTCTCGTTTGTGCCGGCATACAGTGTGAGACAAGTGCCATTTTTTGGACAAAAATCTGTTGACGGTCAGCATTTCATCCGATTTGAATAAATCAAACGGGAAAATACTTCTAAAATATTGTACTTTAAAATAGTATTGCGGCGAAGAAGGTCAAAATTAACATAATCTATAAAAAATTTCCTAGAATACACATATTCATGATTATACAAAAAAGAGTTATGCACAAAACAACTATTCCTCGTAAGACTTTTGTTGTCATGCGTTAGATATACAGTATTGTCCAATAAAAATATAATATATAAAATAATTCGTCACGTTATTATTTCCTGCATTACATTAGGACAGGATTGAAAATATTTATATTTATGGGTTAAGTTTCGTTACGTAAAAATTCTTAGTTTGTAGTTCTGTAAATCATAGATTGTTAATCAAAATTTAATTGCATTGTGCGTTAGGTTGTAATAGATTTAAATTTCTAGGTGCATTTATTTTTATATTGAAAAATATTGTCTTTTAAGTAAGACACATGTTTTCTTAAGTATGTTTTTATACTGAATCCAAAAAAATCATAGAAAAAGACATTCACCGTGAGATTTTTGTCAGAAAACACCCTTAAAAGTGCCAGAAAACTATTAAATTAAAAAAAAAAAACATTTTAATAACTATTGTAAAATTATGGCATAAAACTGTTATTTCGACATTTTTAAATGTTCTGAATCTACATTTATCATAAAAACTTAAAAAATTAGGTTTCAGTGTTCATGTCTAACAAAAAACACGCATACATCACCTTTAACTAAGCTACGTAGCAAAATGCTGTTTAAAATAAATATGTGCAACTGCTAAATTAAAAAATTGTTTTTAATTTTTATTAATATTGAACACAACTCGGGGTCTTTTATGATTTTCCTGGATTCAGCATAAAAAAAATACGCGCGATAACACGTATTTCACTTAAAAGGTAGATTTTTTTTTATACCTGTGTTATTGATCATAACGATGCCAAATAATACTCGCCACATACGTACAAGATTATACAATTCGAAATAAGAATTGTGGTAATCGTTAAATGAGTGTGGGCCTCTAATATGTACACAACCTATAGACATGCGCATAATGCAAGAAATAGATTTTTAAATTTGCAGTTCAAATAAATTTTTAAATAGGATTTTAGTATACCCGTTACTCTTAACAGTAAACGGGGATGAGGCTGTTGGGACGTTATGTCGAATATCACTGAGTGGCATTAGTATCGCTTACATTATATCTTATTTTATAATATAACGATACATGTGTTCACTATTCCGTATACAAAATTTCATCGTCCAAGCAATAAGAGACCACTGGGGATAGTTTTGGTAAAAAAATTGACACACAACGAAAAATGTTCTAAAATCTTCAGGGAAAGCATTTACTCTGCAAATATACAAAATGTTAGCGTAAAATTAATAGATATTTTTTCTTTCTTTAAGAAAATAGTTCCTAAAGCTAAATCAAAATTACTTCTTGAGTGCATATAAGTTGTTTGGTCTTCCAGAAATTATGGAAGCTTTATATTATGTCTTTAGATGTATTTTGATGTATTTAACATATAGCATTTGTGTGTTATTATTCTTAAGTGAAACTAATTATTTTATTTATTTGCCCATTTTACATTATTGTTTTTTTAATCTTTCATCATTGACTTTAATAGATAATAAATCAACTTTTAAATTATCGCAGCATACATTGTAATCGTTTGCAACTTGTATGTGGGGCGATCCAAAAGTTCCCGGACTAGCACTATATAGCTAGAACACGAAATTGTTACAACTCGGGCCGATAGGTGGCAATAGGTACACCCCTAACACGGATCTATGACAAGTTTTAACGTGCTAACTCATTCAGTTCGGATACGAAAGTGTGTTTGAAATTTTCTTTCAGACTGAAGGAAAAGTGCTACTGAAACCTATATTTTCAGGTGGTTTTCGTGATTAAAGACCTGCTGAACTTCGGGAAGATCTTCAACTGCAACCAAGCCTGACGTGATCGCCAAAGTTTAACACATAATTCGTGCAGACCGGCGTTGAACAATTCTTAGCATCTCAGACGAACTTCCTATTTTTTAGAAAACGGATTTGGAACGAGAAGAATTTCGTCCTGCCTCACGACTATGTACCGTCCCACAGTTTGTTTTGTACACAACAATTTTTGTGCGAGGAATTGGATGACTGTTATGTCCCACCCCTTTATTCGCCCGATTTGACATCCTGTGACTGCTAATTATTCCTTCAGACGATATGAAGTTAAAGGTTCGCCGCTTTGAAGCGGAAGAGAAAATACAATATGAATCCCCGGAGACCCTTGAGTCTGTGACCTTCCAAAAAATGTTTGACAAGTAGAAAAAAATAGTGGGTCCGGTGCATCTGGGTGCAAGGGGACGACTTTTGGATCGCACCACTTATTCTACAGAAAAATCATTTTACAAAAGTGGACCCTAGTCCATTTTTTAGGTTCAAGTTCATTCTCAAATTTATTGATGTGTTAAGATCCGTAATTAATCCGTAGTAATATTGGTACCTATTAAAATGCGATATTGTTAGTTTTTGTCATTATATCAAACAATTGTTGCATTAAAAAACATCTTAAATTGAAACGGTATCTAAATTATTACAATAGTGTTAATTTGAAAGAAAAAACTTGAATCCATTTTTTTTTTCAGTTTCAAGTCAAAATCACGCTTTATGAAGCAAGAAGCAATTTAAAATTAAAATTTGTCGTTAATGCGAATTGAACATTTTCTGTAAATAAAAACTCTTTTTAGTTATAATATTTAAATACAGTTGACTCAAAATGAAATTAATAATAACTACCAAAATTGAGCAAAATCCATATTTCGGTCATTATTTATTGTTCTCCTACCTGTTGAGTACCTCAGGGCGCAGGTTTCGTCGTATTGTCAGCCAAGTTGGGGTCAACAGAGAGGATAGCAAAAATAAGTACTCTTAACGTTGTACTCTACGGCCAGTCAACGATACTACTGATTAGGAATAGGCAACCATGGTTTTTACCTATCGGCAGTCGATGATAGCCTATCGATAATTTTAACGATATATGGGTAATTATTACTCAAAAATTGATTATCGGAACGGAGGAGACTTCCAAAAACAACCTTTTCTTTAAAATAAAATTTTGACTTTCTAAAATGGATGATGAGGGAGTGAAAATAAGTGACTCCTATCGATAATTATCTATATATCCATAATTTTTCAATCCACCTATCGTTACTCTGATTGTCGATATATTAAAAAAAATTCCCATAGCTACTGAGACGGCGAAACGCGCCTTCCAAAATTGTTCGTGATGTGGAAGATCGGTAATGTCTTTATTGGTAGCAGCACAGAAAATATAGCTATCGCTATAGAAAGATAAACACGGGAAACAAAACGTCGCCACAAAATGAAGCCAGCTGGCTGTCGCCGGTACGTTAGAATGTGCCCCGTCGAGTTTTTCAAAGATATCACGCACATTTTTCTCTATTATTGATACATATAATATAACCTCAGCTTGCGGGGCAATGTTGAGAAAATCCACGAGACACATTACAATGATCCGGCGGTAGCCAGCCGGCTTCGTTTTGCGGCGACGTTTTCATTGATATGTTTGTCTTTCTAGAGCAATAGTTATTTTTTTTTGGTAGGAGTTAATAATTTTTTCGTTTGTCGGAAATAAATACGATTCATATATGTATGTACACCAATCGGTGATGTGCAATTATACGGACTTTAGTAGAGGGCCTGTATGCTTTTAACTACTGGGTTCAGAATTCCCATCAGCCAGAACTACAATTTGGACTTTACAGCTAAAAATAAAACTGTAAATGTCATTTTATAAACATTAGAAAAATTTTACAGGAATATAAATGAAATAAACTCTATGACAGTCGCCAGCGTGTCAAAATAACGATATAATTTTGATTGTTTTTTAAATTTGACTAGGTTTTCATACAATACAGTTTTTGAAAAATGTAGTATTAACTTTTAGTGATTTTCTAACATCAACATTGTTGTTTTTACTATTTGATTCATGTTTTCATTGTATAATAATGGTTGTATTTACGAGGCTCGTTTTTAAAGTAAGAACCAGAACCGTTTTGATATTAAAAAAGCACAAGTCAACAATTTTATTTTTACATAAACGCCCGGACCGTAATCTAGTTCTTAACATGATTTCCACCTATATTCAGCCACGTGTCGTACCGTATTCCATCATTATAGCAATCTGCCGCTTGGTTAGCTAACTATAGCAGCACGTTCTGTCACAATTTCATATAGAAAACTTCTTAAGGACGTTCCCAAGGAAATACATTTTCTGACGATTATCTAGAAAATTGGAATATACATCTTTATTAGGGTCCTTTATACGTAGAAAGAATTTCAATTCTCCTTATGGCACTAAATTTGTAAATGTTGGCTGTTAAAGTTTGCATTTTTAATGTACGAAGGCAACCCCCACCTATGTTAAAACGGATTTTTTATTATATAATAGTGGTAATTTTCTTACGATTGTTTTGAAAAACTTAGGATTATTAATCAAAATATAACAAATATTTTTCTGTAAAGAAAATTATAGCAAGCGGTATTCGTTTTTTTTTTATAAAAAATGTTGAAAGTAAGCTACTTTTGATCGTTTTCAGTTTTCCTCGCATAACTTGATAAATCAAAGTTCGCAACTTGGCAACGTTGCACTGTACAGTTGTCACATTTTAATTTGAACTTTGGATGCAACCCTTCCCTTTTGGAATCACACAATTTTTCCATATCTAAAAGACTTCTGCAGCCGATGCTTTTCAGATTTCTAACTAACTCTCTCAATGACACTATACTATTCTCATCAGGAAATTTAGATTGAACTATTTCATTAATTGTTGTTTGAATTTCCTGTGTTTTTTTGCATCAGATATACTTGCTAATGCTATATTTATTGTTTCAGCAGTTTTTTTTAACAAATCTGCTATTCTTTAATCGCGAAGTCATTATTTACGCACTATTAAAAATCTCCAATATAAACGTAACCTCGAAAAACACTCCAAAACATTTAAACCCAACATAAACAACTCGTGTCTCGATCACAGTAAGAATGTAACGTTGCGAGATCCGAAAAAAACGACGAAGTGGGATTATTTTTGTATTCCTGCGCATATAGAACGAAGTAAAAAAGCGCACTGCACCTCAACTATTTTTTATTGTACGCATGATAGTTTTACATAGGAGGGATCTTTCTGTAAGTTGAGCACGACTATTTGTGAACGTCCTTAAAACTTAACATTAGATGATGATGAAATCGTAAAGCGTCTGTTTGCATGAACTTTACGCACTATCATTAATGACGGAGAGTCGCCCACTTCATCCTTTATCGTACACCCTTGTACGGCCATCTGAAAATATTCTAACCCATTTTCATGCCATTACATCGCTTATAGCGTTTTCGCCACACACACCATTAATCTGCCGATGAATTTCGGCTGCTTTCCCGTCTCTCGCATTTAAGAAACGCATTACAGCACGTATTTCACAATCCGCGGGATTTTCAATGGCTTGAGGCATTTTAAACACGCACAAACAAACGTAATATCGTCTATGGCCAGCCAATATATGCAGATACTTAATGCGCATATTTCAAAACGGTACTTACTTAAAAAACCTGCCTCCTCAAATTAGGATATATTTTTGTATAAAGCTAGATTCCTAAAACCCTTATATAAACCTCGTTTGTTTGAAGTTTAGATAAAATAAAATATTGTTTAGTTAAAAAGAAAAGCGTTTGATTTGTACCAAAATTTCGATTTTGTACAGGATCAGTTATAAGGGAATTTCCACAAAAGTAGACAACATAAAGCAGTGTTCCCATTTAAATTGTTATTAGTATTCCGTACGGAAGGAACATTTATAAGATCACTTCAGTGTCTGTCCATCTGTCACACCCGATTTTCTCCGAATCTATTTGACTAGAAAGTTAAAATTTGGCACTAATACAGAAATGGATGACCCCATCAGAGCCGTGTAGTTTTGAAAGTTAAATTTCAACTTAAAGAGTTAGTTTTGGGCCGTGAAATCGGAAAAGTTCAAAAAATATATATAATTTAATACTTACGCACACTTTTCTTTGTATTATGTTTAAAAAATTGCCAAAAATCGTTGTCCCCCCCTTATTTCGAAAAAAATACTGATCAAAATATTTTTAAAAAATTCTGGAATATTCTCCACAGGGTGTAGATAGAACGAAAATTTCAAGGCATCGGTTTTCAACAAAGATCGGAAACTTTGAGGTGTGTTTTGTGAAGTTATTGGTCATTTGATACCTCCGTAACAAAAATTTTTGTTTAAAGAGCAATCAACGTACGGAACACTAATTGCGCAAGTCCGACTTGCACTTGGCTGGTTATTTTTATTTTACGGTTACCGCTAAGCATTTAATCGAATCGTGAATTAAGAGTTTTGGTGGTTTCCCATAAGATCGCTCTACTAGGTGGGCCTTCGCTAGCGTTGCCAGGTGTCCCGGTTTGCGCGGAATGTTCCGATTTTCAGGGGTCTGTGGACACGTCCCGATTTACCCTTGATCGAGATGCCGAATATCCTGATATTGGATCAATCGGTAATTATAAAAAGTTCAAACGTCACGCGTATTGTTTTGTGACTCCAAATAGTCCCTCACGTTGCTACAGATGCTTCTAATCACCGTACAACAAAAATGTTTCCATTGATGGTAAGGTTTTATAACCCAAAGACAAATTTAAAAAACGTGCGCGGTTGATTTTTACGAAGTCACAGATGAAACTGCATTAGCCATCTAAAGAAATTTAATAACACGACTCAAGGAACGCAATATTGATACAAAATTTCTTACCAGTTTTTATTTATTTATTTACTGCAGTTTACAGATTGATCACAGAGATCTTTCCAATTACAAAGTACTAGAACTTAAATTAACTTAATTTAAATAACATTACATAATAATCTACATACACTTAAAACAACGCACGCAATTTAGTTTTGAATAGACTGCACTTATCATTAAATATATCTACACTATTCTGGATTCCATTGTATAGCATGCAAGCATTATACAATGGAGATCCCAGGTGATGGTTATTATGGGCTACATCTGATATATAGAAAGTGCTATGATTTCTTGTGGTGTACGTTGGCACACTAAAATATAAGTTGGACAGAAATGCCGGGTCATCAATGAGACCATTCACTACTTTGTACAAGCAGAGCATCCAATATTGTTTTCTACGTTTATCTAAGGTTACCATCCCATAGCGTTCGTGCAACAGTGTAGAAGAGATCATAGAGTTATATGAACCAGTTTGTTTATAATGCATGTAACGCATCATTTTATTCTGTATCAATTGAAGTGTTCGCTTGTGACAATTATAAAAGGGTGACCATACTATACTCGCATATTCTAATATACTTCTAACATAGGATATGTATAGCTGTTTTATGCAATTTGTACTTCTAAAATCTTTTGTGCTTCTGACAATTAAGCCATACATTTTGTTTGCTTTACTTGCTGTATAACTTACATGATAGTTAAACGTCAATTTAGAATCAAAAATCACCCCTAAGTCCTTTATCTTATCCTCATACAAAAGTGGGACATTCTCAATACTATATGTAAACTTTATCGGCTTCAGTTTTCTAGTATAAGAAACAACAGTACACTTACTTACACTAAAGTAAATCTTATTGTCAATTGCCCATTTTGCAACGTTGTCTATATCATTCTGCAAAATCCGGCAGTCAGCAGGCGATCTGATTTCAGAATAAAGTTTTAAGTCGTCAGCAAATAACAGGCAGGATGCATTTTTAACTACACCAGTGATGTCGTTGATATAAAGTAAAAAGAGCAGAGGTCCTAGGTTGGACCCCTGCGGAATGCCGGATGTAGGTGTAAAAGGTTTGGACTCATACCCCTTTATCTTTACTACATGTTCACGATTATAAAGGTAAGATTTTAAAAACTCAATTAAATTCACGTGGAATCCAAAATCCTTCTCCAGCTTATTCAACAATATCGCAAATGAGACCTTATCAAATGCCTTTTCAAAGTCTGTATATACAATATCCATTTGACCGCGTCGATTTAAGACATCTGACGTTGCCTGCGTTACCGCTAATAAATTACTAATGACAGATCTACCCTCCATAAAGCCGTGCTGATAAGTACTTATACTGTGACGAACCGACGTTGATATATTGTTATAAATAATCTTTTCAAAAACTTTAGCTGCCGTTGAGAGTATTGCAATTGGTCTATAGCTCTTTATATCGTTTTTTTCCCCCTTTTTAAAAACTGGACATATTCTTGTTCTTTTCCACAGGTGGGGAAACATTTTTGTTTTAAGACTCAAATTAAACAAAAACAGTAGCGGATAACATAATATATCCTCAAAGCCCTTAAATATGTATGGGGGAATGCCGTCTGGGCCTGTTGCTCTATCGTCCTTCAACTCCCTCAATGTCTCCACAACAATAACTATCTCAATTTTGTCAATTAGAACACCGTGATGATTTATACTTTCAACACTATCATTACTGCTACCTAAATCATTAGAGTAGACGCTTTCAAAGTAATTAGCAAATGCATTAGATATTTTATCCCCTCCATTAAACTCCTCTATATTGAAAAACATTTTATTTGGTATGTGCAATGACCCTTTTTTGTTATTTATGAAGGACCAAAATAAACGAGGCTTATTCCAATATTGTTCTGTACTGTTATCAAGTACGCACATTGAGCACTTCTTATATCCTTTTTCAGTTGAGCCCGTATTTTTTTAAATTCTAACAATACCAGTAAATCATTAGTCCTTTTATTTTTTTTTCTCAATTTTGCTTTATTTATTATTTCTATGTTAAACCAAGTAGGATAATTTTTTGATTTATTATTAGTTTTAGGTATGCACTTATTAAATATGTCATATAGTTTCTCATAGAAACCGTTGAGGGCTAGATTAACATTATCATAAGATTAAAGAAATGTCCAATCCGTGGCATGTAACATCTATAATATACTCGTATATAAAATGCAACGTCTCTCTGTCTGTCTGTCCGTTTAGTGCGCCTATCACTGAGAACCACTTATCCGATTTACGTACTTTTTTTTTTAAAACATACATATGTTCTCTGGACAGGTTATAGGCTATATTTTATTACGATAGGTAGCATAAGGAATGAGCAGTGACGTAAAATAGTGAATGATGTCGGAAATAAGTTTGCCGCTAGCGCGTGCCTTTGCAATACACAGCCTAAAACCATTAAATATGGAACAATATTATGTAGCAAAGAATATCTGTAATGTATAATCCATAATATATATAAAATGCAATGTCTCTCTGTCTGTCTGTCTGTCTGTCTGTCTGTCCATTAGTGCGTTTATCACGCGGGAACCACGGATTTACCTGTCTTTTTTTAAATTCATACATATATTCTTTGGCCAGGTTATATAATAATAATAATAATCTATATCTATAATATAAATAAAATGCAATGTTTGTCTGTCTGTCTGTCTGTCCGTTAATGCGCTTATCCCTCGAGAACCACTTATCCGATTTACGTGATTTTTTAAATTCATACATATGTTCTCTGACCAGGTTATAGGTATATATTTTATTACATCTATAATATATATATATATATATACTTTATATATTATATATTATATATATATATATATATATAAAATGCAACGTATCTCTGTCTGTCTGTCTGTCCGTTAGTGCGCTTATCACTGGAGAACCACTTATCCGATTTTCGTACTTTTTTTTTTAAAAGATACATATGTTCTCCGGCCAGGTTATAGGCTATATTTTATTACGATAGGTAGCATAAGGAATGAGCAGTGACAATAATATTAAATGAAGTCGGACAAAGTTTGCCGCTAGCGCGTTCTCTTGCAATACACAGTCCAAACCATTAAATATGGAACAATATTATGTAGCAGAGAATATTTATAATATATATAAAATGCAAGGTCTCTCTGTCCGTCTGTCCTGTCTGTCCGTCCGTTAGTGTGCTTATCACTGGAGAACCACTTATCCGATTTACGTGCTTTTTTTTTAAACATACGTATGTTCTCTGGCCAGGTTATAGGATATATTTTATTAGGTGACATAAGGAATAAGCAGTGACGATAATAGTGAATCAAGTCGGAGAAAAGTTTGCCGCTAGCGCGTTCTCTTGCAATACACTCCCTAAAGTATTAAATATGGAACAATATCATATAGCAAAGAATACAATATATATAAAATGCAACGTCTCTCTGTCTGTCTGTCTGTCCGTTAGTGCGCTTATCACTCGAGAACCACTTATCCGATTTACGTGTTTTTATAAATTAATACATATGTTCTATATAATTCGATATAAGCTTAGATAATGGGAGATAAGGTGAGATAATGGGAGATAAGGAGAAATAATGGGAGATAAGTCGAGATAAGCCTCGATAATGGGAGATAAGGTGAGATAATGGGAGATAAGTATAAATAATGGGAGATAAGGAGAGATAATGGGAGATAAGCAGAGATAAGTCTAGATAATGGGAGTTATGGTGAGATAATGGGAGATAAGGAGAAATAATGGGAGATAAGTCGAGATAATGGGAAATAAGGTGAGATAATGGGAGATAAGGAGAAATAATGGGAGATAAGGAGAAATAATGGGAGATGAGCAGAGATAAGCCTAGATAATGGAAATTATGTAGAGATAATGGGAAATAAGGAGAAATATTGGGAGATAAGGAGAAATAATGGGAGATATTTTATTACGTTGGGTAACATAAGGAATAAGCAGTGACGATAGTAGTGAATCAAGTCCACGCGAGCCGAGCCGCGGGCCCGGCTATATATATATATATATATATATATATATATATATATATATATATATATATATATATATATATATATATATATACATATGTATTTATTTTACTCGTGTTTTCACAAGCTTTCATTTGACACCACACTCGATAACCTAGTAAAAAAAATTTTTTTTTCACTTCCGATTTCACCCTCCAAAACTAGCCCCTGAAGTCAAAATTTAACTTTCAAGATAGCTTGGCTCAGATGAGGCCATCAATTCCTATATTATTTACCAAATTTCAACTTTCTATGACAAATAGTTTCGGAGAAAATCGGGTGTGACAGACAGACGGACAGACACCGAAGTCATCTTATAAGTGTTCCGTAGGGAACACTAAAAATGGCATGTTGTACTTGGTATAAAAATGTTCTCAAGTTTGTGGAATCACGGTATGAATTTAATGAAAGCACATTACAATTCTTCCAGCCACTTTCTCGACAAGACTTACTCATCAATTGTTAATATAATTGAAAAACTTAATATTGACAAATTTTTTCAAATGAACGATCTTTATGAGTAAATTTCTAACGTCAAAGGCAGAAATACAGAACAAAAACTTAACAGCAATACAAAAATTGCATAATTTATTTGAAAAGAAAAATCTTCCCGATCTGAAAAGGTTAGTTTCTTTCATAGCATCCATACCGGTTTCAAATGCTGCAACAGAAAGGATTTTTTTCTCAATCAAATATAGTTTGCTCCTAGAGATGAAACCGATTATTTCTGGAACACGTAAAAGCAGAGATACAAATAAAGACCAACTTTAATTTGTCGCGAATTTTATAATTACGCGACAAAAAGCAAAGCGCTTCCTAAAGCAGCGAAATCTAACTCAAAATATAATTTTGATAAAAAATAATTATTGTATAAGACATATTATTACTATTTGTAGATTAGGTATTTTGAATTTTATTATTTGATATGATACTCTGCAAGACATTGCTAGCGCTTACAAGTAAGATCCAAAGATTATGATGACATTGTTATGTTAGACTTGCTCGTTTTTTTAATAAAAAGTATTAAAGTATTTAGTTCAAAATATTTTAAACTAGTTTTATCAGTTTAACGTTTACATTTTGTTGCAATTAAAAAAAGTTTGTCGAAGTTAGTTACCAAATAGGTACTGCCAATTGTACTACCCTACCAATATTTTCATCACTTAATGATAAAAATAAACATTGATTTATAAAAACCTTGTTTTTTTAGTTGTCCCGATTTGAAATCCAAAATCCCAATTTTTTAACATTCCACCCCGAAATTTGGCATACTGGACATGGCAACACCAGTCTCCGCCCAAGAAGCGACTACATTTCTACGTATTTTGCATGGACGTTAACACATACTTCGTTTATACAGGGTGGCCCAAAATTACCGAAGGGGTTTGAATTCCTTATAACTTTTTTATTATAATTTTGTTTTTTATTTCTTTTCAGTATTTTGTAAAGAAGACTTGGGGAATTTAAAATGGAACAGTACACAATTGAACAACGTGCCCAAATCGTTGAACTTTATTTCTCAAATCAACGGTCCATTTTTTTCACTCAGCGTGCATATCGTCGTTATTTTAATGTGCGGGTTGGACCCTCAGAGTCAACAATAAACCGTCTGGTTGCAAATTTTCGACAACAAGGGGCAGTAAGGAACCTTCCTGGTGCCGGCAGACGACGAACGGTGCACACGGATGACATTATTGAACGGGTACAGGAGAGTATTCGGAAAGATGGAGAAACATCAACCAGGAGACGTTCGACACAACGACAGAATTTTGCATACAATAAGAATGTTTCCATACAAAATTCAGCTTGTCCAAGAATTGAAACCGACAGATTACCAGCAACGATTTGATTATGCAATTTATTTCCGGCAAAAAGCAGAAGAAAATCATGATTTTATTCATAATTTAATTATGAGCGACGAAGCCCATTTCCAATTAAATGGGTTCGTTAATAGGCAAAACTGCAGGATATGGGCTACGGAAAATCCAAGAGTAGTTCAACAGCGACAATTACACCCACTTAAGTGTACTGTTTGGTGAAGTGTTTCGTCGGAAAGGATAATTGGCCCATATTTTTTTGAAAATGAACACGGTGTCGCCGTTTCCATCACTGGTGTTCGATATCGGACAATGTTGGAAAATTTTTTAAGGCCAGCCGTGGAAAACCATCCGCAAGTATGGTTCCAACAGGATGGAGCCACAGCGCACACTGGGAGGGACACAATGGCTCTTTTACGCGACATCTTTGGTGAACGAATTATTTCGCGTACAAGCGATTTTAATTGGCCTCCGCGTTCACCTGATTTAACCGCTCCAGACTTTTTCCTTTGGGGTTATTTGAAAGGAAAAGTCTATATTAATAAGCCTACAACCATCCAGCAATTAAAAAACAATATACGAGACGAAATCAACAACATAACACCTGAAGTTTTGCGAAAGGTTATGGAAAATGTTTTGGAAAGAGCACGAATATGCGAAGCAGAAAATGGCCACCACTTGCGAGATATAATTTTTCATAATTAAATTAAAAATATTCTCCATTAATATACTGTATTTAAAAAAAAAAAATATAATTATGTCTTAAATAATAAAGTTATAATGAACTCAAACCCCTTCGGTAATTTTGGGCCACAGGGTAATAACCGGCCAAGTGCAAGTCGGACTTGCGCAGTTAGTGTTCCGTACGTTGATTGCTTATCCTTAAGTGCTACGTAAAGGGGTCTATGGTCGAGTCTAACATTAGTCTAATGGTAGAATATCTGTGGGTCATAAGTATCGGATGTCGACGTTTACGTTGACTCTGAAAGTGTTAGCTATCTCGGGGTTGAGGTGGGCTGTGGCTTTCTCAAGGAAGCGAAGCTTGAAACTCCCTGTGCGACTGGTTGTTGCTTCAAAAATAAAAATTTTTTATTACGGACGAATAAAATGATCAATGTCTGTGGGTCATAAGTATCGGATGCCGATGTTTATGTTGACTCTGAAAGTGTTAGCTATCTCGGGGTTGGGGTGGGCTGTGGCTTTCTCAAGGAAGTGAAGCTTGAAACTCCCTGTGCAACTAGTTGTTGCGGACAAACCAGGAAGCTCCTGCTATGAGGGCTTTATTTTGAACCGTCTGGACCTTGGCCCTATGTGCTTTAGACATCTGGCATCAGTCCTGACAGCCGTATATGTATGCCCGGCCCTAATGATCGATTTGTAAATTAACACCTTGTTATTAGTTGACAATTTACTCCGATGATTCAGGAGCGGGTACAGCTTCCCTAGGAGCTGATTTGCCTTACGCACGACTAACATAGGCCATCAATGGCCTATGCTAGTCATCGAGAGTGACAGACGGACAGACATACACCGAAGTGATCTTATAAGTGTTCCGTACGGAACACTAAAAATAAAGAATAATTTATATAGACAAGGTTGTCGAAAAAGTATGGAGCTTTTTCAAGTCAAAGCTGAGACACTTTTTAAAAATATTTTGAATGCACTTTATTAATTCAAAAATGTGCCATTTTATTTGATGATCTTCGGCCATTTTTCTGGCAACATCATAATCCCATCAATGTAGAACTTCGGTGGTTTCTGGGCAAAAAATTGGGACAAGTTGTTTTCGCAGACCTCTTTTCAAACTAACTTAACACCATTTGACAAATTCTGCAGAGACTGAAACAAATGGTAACCTGACGGTGCAAGGTCCGACCTATACCATGGATGCATTAAAACTTCGCGGCCAAGCTCTCTCAATTTTTGCCGATTCATCAATAATGTGTGTAGTCTGGCATTGCCATGGTGAAAGACAACACCTATTTTGTTAACTAGTTTCGACCGATCTCTTTTCAATCGCTTGCTTCAATCTTGTCAATTGCTGATTGCAGAGCACAGAATCAAGCGTTTGGACAGGTTCCGGCAGGTCATGATGCACACGAATTCCATCAAATACGAGGCTGGTTTGAAAAAACCGTGCAAAGTCCGAGAGATGGCACCACCGGCGCGTATCGAGGTCATGTTTAGTTAGTAGCATCTCTTGAATGAACGCACACCAAGTTTCAGCCATATTGGTCTATTTCTTCGTGTTTGGCATTCGTGTGAATCAAGGAAGTCGAGTGATTTTCAAGAAATGGACGAAAAAGAATTTCGTGTGGTGATTAAACATTACTTTATGAAGGCAAAACGCCTCAGGAGACTAAAGAGAAGCTTGATAAACATTATGGTGACTCTGCACCTTCGATTAGAACAGTTTATAAGTGGTTTCAAAATTTTCGGACTGGCCATATGGGCACAAGTGACGCTGAACGTTCTGGACGGCCTGTGGAGGTTACGACTCCAGAAATCATTGATCAAATCCATGATATGGTGATGGATGACAGAAGAGTTAAGGTGCGTGAGACTGCTAGTGCTGTGGGCATCTCGACTGAACGGGTACATAATATTTTGCATAAACATTTGGACATGAGAAAGCTATCCGCAAGATGGGTGCCGCGATTGCTCACGCTTGACCAAAAACGGAATTGTGTGAAGTGTTGCAAGGATGGTTTGCAGCTGTTCCAGAAGAATCCGGAGGACTTTAAGCGTCGTTTCGTCACTGTGGATGAAACATGGATACATTACTATACTCCTGAGACCAAACAACAATCTAAACAATGGTTACCAAGGGGGAATCTGCACCAAAAAAGGCGAAGACCGTTCCTTCGGCCGGAAAGGTTATGTCGACTGTCTTTTGGGATTCGCAAGGGATAATCCTCATCGACTATCTGAAAAAGGGTAAAACTATTACAGGTGAATATTATTCATCGTTATTGGACCGTTTGAAAACCGAGCTGCAAGAAAAAAACGCCCGCGATTGGCCCACAAGAAAGTCCTTTTCCATAACGACAACGCACCAGCACACACCTCAGCAGTTGTGGTCGCAAAATTAATGGAAATAGGATTCCAACTCGTTTCATATCCCCCCTATTCTCCAGATTTGGCTCCCTCGGACTACTATTTGTTCCCCAATTTGAAGAAATGGCTGGCGGGACAAAGATTTTATTCAAACGAGGAGGTGATTGCAGACACTAATGGATATTTTGCAGACTTGGACAAATCCTATTATTCGGAAGGGATTAACAAACTAGAACATCGTTGGACGAAGTGTATAAGCCTAAAAGGAGACTATGTCGAAAAATGAAAAAGGTTTACCCCAAACACATGAGTAGATTTTTTATTTTTGCACGGACTTTTCAAACCAGCCTCGTACACCGCATCAACTTTTGCGAAAATTCGGTCATTTCGACCAGTGCGAGGAGTATTTCCGACATCGAAATTTCCAGTAGAATATAGATAATTGCTTTCAAGCAGACTGGCTTGTTTACATCACGTAGATTAAATTATATTTGAGTCACTATTTATTTACTGTATCGGATGACGGAACCATTGGCTTTATTTTATGTCACTTATGTATAGCCATATATTTCTTAAAATAATGTTTATATAACCAATATTTTGGCATGCACTATTTTTTATTTAGAGAGCCAGAAGACGGCCAGCTTTGTTAAATGCCGGATTGCAAATTATTAATAAAAGTGATTTTTCCGAAATTACAAAAATAGTTTGGCTTTAAGTAAAAGCTAACATAATATATATATATATATATATATATATATATATATATATATATATATATATATATATATATATATAGGTATATATATATATATATATATATATATATATATATATATATATATATATATATATATATATATATATATATATATATATATATATATATATATATATATATATATATATATATGGATGTATGTATGAAAATATATATATATATATATATATATATATATATATATATATAATATATATATATATATATATATATATATATATATATATATACAATAAATCTTGGAGTTCTAAGAACTCTAGACTAGGTAACCTAAGCCGGATCAAGGATTTTATCCAGGAGGGGGGGGAGAAAATAAGTCGTAACCAGAGGCAACCTTCGATAAAAAAATCCTTCTTACTATTGAACTTTAAACACTTGAGCCCTTGTGTATGCGGTAAAAAAGGGCACTAACCTGGAGAGGGCGGTGGCAGACTTTCCTATTCATAAAGAAACTCTGTCTTAAAATAAAACTTTAAAAATTTAAACTTTTCTTCACATCGTAAAACAAATCGATGGCCCGGAGCAATTGCCCAATGAGAGAAAAAACGATAAAGGGAGAGACTTCTCGGAAAAAAAAATCCCTCCCATACCTTAGAAAAACATTGATGATTTTAAGAGGACCTTTTCAAAAAAAAATCGATGCACAGGAGATATCTTTTTATAAAGAAATCCTCACCTACCTTAAAAGGAAAAAATAGAGGACTGGGAGCATCTTTAAAAAAATCATTGTACCTGAGAAACAATCGATGAACGAAGAAGAGGTTTCTGAAAAAAAAAAACTTCCCTCCGGTGAAGGGGTCGACGCCCCTTTCGCCCGCCACTGATATTAACATACCCCATAACTTCGTTCAAAAGTTTCAATTTTACATTTTTACGGTTACTACCTTATGGTCTCCGGACATGACTGCAACTTTTTCGTCGCGTGCGTTTAATCGCATCTAGTAATGCATTGTTTTTGGAATTCTTTGCTTGTGCAATTTTTTACCTATGTACATTTACTAAAAGCTAAAGGTACCGTACGTTGCTAGGACAAAATCATACATAGGAAGGTTGTTTTCGTTGTTTTGCGGGCATACAGAGGTGAAAAAAAAAAGTTTCAACAACTAATTGCGACAACTAATTGCGTCGAGTCGAATTAATGCCCTAAGACCTTTACTTTTTATTCTCTATCTAAAATTTTTAACTTATGGTTTAACCGAAGAGACCTAATACTTTATTAATTCTTTTTGAACTTTCCAAATTTACACCTACAATCATTATATTTACGCTAAAATGCAAATAGTAAAATTTTTAATCATCCCTAGCTAAACGAACCTAATAAAATTACTTGAACATGCCTCACCTGGTTTTGAACTTCCCTCCCCCTTAAATATTCTATAAAAACCCCATTTACCCCGCTTTAACACAAATTTTCATTCATCCCCCATTTAAGCCCTTAAGCTGCCTGTTCAAATTTAGATAATAGCAGTTCTTATCTAATAGCGTATTAAATTTGATTTCAACCTCAAATTATAACGCAACTAATGTTTATACCTCTTTTTCTACTGCATTATTTCATGAACCATTTGAAAAAGAACAGAGATACGCTGGAGTTACCCTCGAACAACACTCAATCACCCCTCCTTCATGCCAAGGTGGAATATGGAATGTGTTTAACAATAAAAGAGTAGAGGAGCGATTTTCAGACCGGCATTGGCCGGTAATGTTCACGCCCCGCCAATGAATGCAACTTTAATGGCCCCCTATCGACGCCAATGGTAAACATTTGGGCGGGAATAAGCGCGTTGAGAGGAAACGTGCGAGGTGGGGACCCGATAAAGTGAAGTGCTTGATAAAAACTTGAATTGTGCCTGAGACTTGAAAATACGGAAATGAAACAATTTTATTAGTCTACCGTACATAAAATCAGTGATAAAACAACTGTATTATAAAGGCAAAGAATATTTTTATTAAGCATCTTTTCGATAATTCTACGATTTAAATTATCCATCTGGTGCACATATCGCAGCTACTTTAAAAAATTTAATCCTAACGGGAGTTTAAAAAGTAGGGCTTTGTACTTCATTGGGCATTGAAGTCTTCTAACCGTAACCGGTCATTTTTGGAGAAACATCAACAGTCAATTAGACTAGTAACTTTGTAAATCTTTAATACAAAACATTTTTATATTTCGGTTACTCCCCGAGTCAAATAAATAATATCAGGAAAAATTAATATGTAAATGGAATGCCATTGAGGGAACAACGCTCTCTAGGGAACAAGGCGACATGAGACTTGTGGATACAAATAAACAACTAGACCAACAAATAAGAACCTTATGTGCATATGTGCAAAAAACAGTTCTACCGGACAACTATCTACGACAGATAGACAGCAGTGAGTGAATCACCAAACAAACAAGAACTCACAGATTATTAGACTGTTGGCTAAGCTACGCTCTTATGGTATGTCTGAAAAGTTCTGTTTGTGGCTCTCATGTTTCCTCAGAGAGCGTTCTTTGCGAGTGGCGGTCGACGGATTTCTTTCTAACACCTTAACTATCAACACCGGTGTGCCCCAGGGCTCCATACAGTCTCATACTCCCTTTCTCATTTACATTAACCATCTGCTGAAAAAGATCGGGAATCCAATCTACAGCTTTGCAGATGACAGTACGCTTATCTCTTCATTCACTTTGAATGCTCGGACATCGGCTGCTCAGGCGAATATCCGCAGACAGTAGGAGGTCGTTCAACTTAACAAAGACCTGGAAGAAATTCTATTTTGGGGTGACAGTGACAGACGCTACAAAAACCCAGGCGGAAGTTTTTTCTAAAAAAGTTAACGTTGCTGAACCCGACATAGTTATGTCGGGGCACTCCATTCCCCTAGCATCGTCACTCAATTTGTTGGGCGTTAATTTGGGAGCAAATATGTCCTAGCATAAACATGTTGTAGGCATAGCAAGGAGAGCTTCTCAAAAGTTGGGAATATTATTTCGAACCAGAAGGCTTTATACTCCAGAACAACTGTTAATTCTCTACAAAGTTCAAATTCGACCAACTATGGAATACTACTCCCATGTTTGGGGCGCCGCTCCTAAACATACACCGCATTTGTTGGATTCTGTCCAGAGAAGAGCTGTTCGTCTGATTGGAAGAACGGTTGGCGACTTGAGTCTGTTCTACAAGTATTTTCATGGAAAGTGTTCGAAGGATGTAGCCCGCTTAATTCCTCCCAGAGCGGTGCATGTTAAAAATACACGTCGCGCTAATACTTCACATCCGTATGAGGTTCAACTTGTTACTCCGCGTACAACGCTTTTCAAGCAGTCTTATATATGGAGAACATCCTCCCTTTGAAATAATTTGCCCAGCGCCGTGTTTCCCACCGAGTTCAATTTACAGCGATTCAAGAACAACGTGAATTGCTTTTTCGGCACACGTGCCGCTCCTGGAGCGCTTTAGGGACTTCCCTGCAGCACGTATGCTAGACCCATAAAAAAAAAATATTGTTTGCCAAATCTTCCATAGTACACATGGCAATGCGCGTGTATGACGATTCAATATCGTTACGGCCAAGAGAATATGTAACGGACTGCCACCACCAAACAACCAATAAACGTTACAAGCTTGGACGACATCCCAAAAAGCATTTTTTCGTAACCCCTCTGTACGGATTGATCAATCAATAAATATTGAACATCGGAGGCTGAATAGAATGTGTACGGAAATTTTGTCAGGCGTCTGCAGCGTCGGAGTAATTCTTGAGAACGAAGAACTACAAGCTATACTGGGATCGAACCGTATTAACAGATCACTCACCATAGACAAGACATTGTATTAGTAGATAAATCTTTATGGTACGCATCGTTAATCGACGTCGCCATTCCAAGTAATAACAATCTACGGGAGAAATACAATGAGAACGTTGCCAAATTGAATGATTCGGAAGCACCAATAGAAAGATAATGACAAATGAATAGCATACAAAGACTATGAAAAAGGCAATAATATGCAAGTACTGTCGGCATTTGTGGAAAATACACACTGTCACCTAGAGCCTGATAAGAAGGGAATATTCCCCGAGCTCAATCCTTAAAATATCTACGTTTATCTGAGATGGGTGAATTTTTCCCGTGGAAGGAGGGCGAAAGCTAAATTATAAGTATAATAATAATAATTATAAGTAGGTAATTAATAATTAATAATATAGTATATAATGTAAATCAGTTTTGACTAGTGGGTATCTCTAGCTTCGTTTAGGAGAGTAAATACACATATAACTAATTGTTAAATTATTGTACATACTTACCAGAACATAGGTATAAAGCCAGGTAAGGTGTTGGGTTTCTTGAGACTAAACCTATTTCCATGACCTAAAAAAAATTGACACATTAGCAGGTATAGGTAAAAATAATAAAGAACATTTTTAATGAAAATTATATTTCTTAAGGATATGCTGTTTCGTAACAGAAAGGCGCCCATAAACCCATGCTACTCTCTTATTCTACTTCTGGAGAAATACGCGAAAACTATACTAAATATTTAAACTTAGTTTAACTGTCCCGGAGTTAAAATGTCTCAATAAAATAAGTTTTTTCTATTACCTAAAGGTTTGTGGAATGCATTGTTGGCATCAAAATTTATAACACATGTTTTTTTTATAGGTCTAGCACACGTGCTGCAGGGAAGTCTCTAAAGCGCTCCAGGAGCGGCATGTGTGCGGAAAAAGCGATTCGCGTTGTTCTTGAATCGCTCTAAATTGAACTCGGTGGGAAACACAGCCCTGTGCAAATTATTCCAAAGGGATGATGTTCTCCATATAAAAGACTGCTTGAAAAGCGTTGTACGAGGAGTAACAAGCTGAACCTCATACGGATGTGAAGTATTAGCGCGACGTGTATTTCCAACATGCACCACTCTGGAAGGAATTAAGTGGGCTACATCCTTCGAACAGTTTCCATGAAAATACTTATAGAACAGACTCAAGTCGCCAACCGTTCTTCGATGTTCCAGCGAATCAAGGTCGCCGGTCAGTTCCGGGTCTCCAATCAGACGAACAGCTCTTCTCTGAACAGAATCCAACAAATGCAGTGTATATTTGGGAACGGAGCCCCAAACATGGGAACAGTATTCCATAGCTGGTTCGAAATAATATTCCCAACTTTTGAGAAGCTCTCCTTGCTATGCCTGCAACATGTTCATGCCAGGACATATTTGCTCTCAAATTAACCCCCAACAAATAGAGTGACGATGCTAGGGGAATGGAGTGCCCCGACATAACTATGTCGGGTTCAGCAACGTTAACTTCTTTAGAAAAAACTGCCGCCTTGGTTTTTGTAACGTTAAATTCCACTTGGTTACTGTCATCCCAATATAGAATTTCTTCCAAGTCTTTGTTACGTTGAACGACCTCCTGCTGTCTGCGGATATTCGCCTGAGTAGACGATGTCCGAGCGTCCAAGGTGAATGAAGAGATAAGCGTACTGTCATCTGCAAAGCTGTAGATTGGATTCCCGGTCTTTTCCAGCAGATCGTTAATGTAAATGAGAAAGAGAGTAAGAGACAATATGCAGCTTTGAGGCACACCGGCGTTGATAGTGAAGGTGTTAGAGAGAAATCCGTCGACCGCCACTCGTAAAGAACGCTCTCTGAGGAAACATGAGAGCACAAACAGAACTTTTCAGGCATACCACAAGAGCGTAGCTTAGCCAACAGTCGATCGTACCAAACACGGTCGAATGCCTTGGATATGTCAAGAGCAACCGCTCGAGATTCTCCAAAGTGTTCAATTGCGTTGTTCCAAACACGTGTTACGGAAGTCAGAAGATCTCCTGTTGATCTATGTTTACGAAAGCCATATTGGTGATCGCTAATAATGTTGAATCGTTCAAAATATTTTAGAAGATGCTGATTGATAATCTTTTCCATGACTTTCGATATTATTGAAAGCAGGGCGACTGGTCGGTAGTTATTTGGCAAGGTCTTCTTGCCTTTTTTAGGTATCGGCTGAACTGTGGCACATTTCCAGCAGGAAGGAAATATTCCCTTTCTGTAGGATAGGTTGAAAAGTCTACAGAAAACTGGTGTTTGGGAACAGTCGGTGGTGGTTTTCCGTGGAAATCGACAGTAGAATGTGAAGCAAAGTGTTCAACCAACAAGTTCGCTTTTTCAACAGGTGTCGTTGCAATCTCTCGTGTAGTACAGCTTGTAAACTTTATGACGTAAATCAAATATCATTTAGAAAAATATATATATATATATATATATATATATATATATATATATATATATATATATATATATATAAAGGGTGATTCATTTAGAGGTACTTTTTGTGATGGGGATTTAATTGCAGATTGCGCATGCGTCGTGTCAACTGAAGTGGCATTCCTGTTCAGTAGTGTTTGACAATTCATAATGGAAAGACTTAGCCCGGCACAGCGTCTACAAATTGTTCAACTTTATTACGAAAATGGGCGTTCTACGAGGAATGTGTATCGGGCGCTTAGAGCAACTTATGGTCCACATAATCGGCCTACCGAACGCACAATTCGCTCTACCATCAATAAGTTTGAGACCCAATTTTCATTATTGGATAATGCTCGACCGAATAGACCACATCCAGCACGTAGTGAAGAAAATATTGGGGCGGTAGCGGAGAGTGTACGCGAAGACCGTGAAGTGTCGATTCGTCGCCGTTCTCAACAGCTTGGCCTGTCATATTCAACAACTTGGCGTATTTTACGTAAGGATCTTTCTTTAAAAGCATACAAAATTCAACTAGTGCAACAACTGAAGCCGACCGACCTTCCGAATCGTTTCCGTTTTAGTCGTTGGGCTCTTGACAAGCTTGCAGAAGATCCACTGTTTTCGAGAAAAATTTTGTTCACCGATGAGGCCCATTTTTGGCTTAATGGGTTCGTGAATAAACAAAATGCCCGTATTTGGGGTGATGAACAACCTGAAGAGGTTCAAGAGCTGCCATTAAATCCAGAAAAAACAACTGTTTGGTGTGGTTTATGGGCCGGTGGAATAATCGGTCCATATTTCTTCAAAACAGAGGCCGGCCGGAATGTTACTGTGAATGGTGACCGTTATCGCGCCATGATAACAGACTATTTGATGCCAGAAATTGAAGCCCGTGGTCTCGACGAAATTTGGTTCCAACAAGATGGCGCCACTTGCCATACAGCCCGTGAAACCATGGCTTTACTGCGAGAGCAATTCGGCGAACAGATCATTTCACGCTTTGGACCAGTGAATTGGCCGGCTAGATCATGTGACATCACACCTCTTGACTTTTTCCTTTGGGGCTATGTAAAGTCCAAAGTCTACATGGATAAACCAGCTACAATTGAGGCATTGGAGGCCAATATTACTCGACTCATTGGCCAAATACCACTCGAAATACTCACACGCGTCATTGAAAATTGGAACTTCAGAATGGACGTTGTTAACCGTAGTCGCGGACAACATTTGAAAGAAATTATCTTTAAAAATAATTGTAAAGAATGGTTCTTTTATATGATAATAAAGATTATAAAATAAAATTGTTTTTATTCATTTTTTTTTATTTAAAAAAAAGTACCTCTAAATGAATCACCCTTTATATATATGTATATATATATATATATATATATATATATATATATATATATATATATATATATATATATATATATATATATATATATATATATATATATATATATATATATATATATATATATATATATATATATATATATATATATATATGTATGCATATATATATATATATATATATATATATATATATATATATATATATATATATATATATATAATACGTCCATATTTGAGAAGTGACTACTGGCCTCTCATCTGTCAATACTCGGAACGCGTTTTGCGGAATCACGACTCTCACGACTCATCCTCCGAGCTAGGATCGACAAACGAGAGAACAAAACTCGAAGTACTTATTGCAGTACTGGCGTAAAATCGCAGAGAAGTACAACAAATTCTATTTCTGGCTTAAAATTTTGTTGAGCCTTGATGAGTCGTCACATAGCGAAATGCGTCGCGAGATGGCTGGACAAATGAGAGAACAGTGGTAACTACTGAAATATGAACTTTGTTCATTTTTAATAGTTGACCCTAACGATCGAGCTGTCTAGCGGTAATTATTAGTAACAATTTTTTTATCCGTCTGTAGCCCTATTCCAACCCCCGACGGAGCACTTCCGGTCGACAGTTCGTAGCACGCGGACGCATTTTCCACAAATTGCTTGGTAGGGGTTCTAATCGAAGAGGGTTACTATGCGCTGTGAGGAGTGATTCCTATAACGTCGGTTGAGGTTAGGTGATTTGAGCAGGTGGCGAACACGTGAGGCCGTGTTCTTTGTATCAATCGCGTAACCAGACGGGCGGGCTGACAGAAAAGGTTATATCCAAAACCAGTATCAGTTCCCGAGGAGATCCTTTATCAATGCCAAGAAAATGATTAAGAATAGCGAAAGAAATTTTTAATTTAAATCTAAAAGACATTCGCGTTCAAGATATAATCGTAACTTTTAGTAGTGGCACTATGGTGTAAAGCCAGACTAAGTGTTGCTACCCATATAGAGCTGGCAATTCAACGATCTTCTAATACATTATGATAAAATCTTTTTTAAAATAATAGGGCTGTTCGTTTGGTGGTCTGTTTTTGTTAAATAAAAAATCTTACTCGTTACTTGCGTCCGCAAGCTGCGAAAAGCACATTTTTAATGGGGTGGCTTATTATGTGCCAATGGTATTTTAGAGTAAACATCAGGATATGAGCACCACCAATAAATTTTTACAATTCGATAGAAGCATCCTGTATTTGAGACCGAAATGTAAAGTTTAACTGGTAATAACAATATTTGTCATTTCTTCGGAGGCAAAATTGAAAATGGTAACTCATTGCCGTCGCCGTCCAATTTAATCGTTCATTGCTCAATCGCGAACAACCCTCGTATTTTCTTTTACAAAATAACTATTAACTGGCTCAATGTTTCTAATCAATACCTAAACAGGATAATTGTTCAACAAATAAATATATGATAAATTGTGTACACCATATCGGTTTGATTAACCTTTTTGTGAAATAGAGCTGAAATTCTCCAAATTATTTACTGCATATTGTAATCATCAATAACGTGAGAACCAGCTCGAAAAACCTTTCTCTCAGTCAAAATAAAGTTTCTTTAAAAATCTGCATTTTATTGCTCGCATAGGTCATTGACGGATAATTGTTATTTTACCTGGTACCTGTTGAAATAGTACAACTCTTACTCATTCATACCTTAAGAAATTTACAGCACTTGTTTTTAGAAAAATGGCAGTCTGAGAATGATTTTTGAATCGGTTCCCAAGATGCTGATCACGTTCGATTTTATAGACGTCAAAAAAAAAAAAAATCTGTATATTCAATTATATAGGTTGTCCATAAAGATGTCTTTATAATTGTCCCTAAAAAATAAAGGGGCGTCTAAAGCACTAGTATTTTCTACTCAGTATATGTCACCACTACACCAAACACTTTATTTTTGCACTCGAGGCACGTTTCGCTAACCTTGTTAGCTTCATCAGGAGCGATGATATAGCTAACATGTTTGGTGTAGTGGTGATATATACTGAGTAGTGTTATTGTGCCAAAGATTCCACATTCCCAACATACTAGTATTCTGATTTTTTTTACATTATGACATGTTTTTTGAAACTAAATACCAAAAATCTTGTTCATTAAGAAAATAGAAAGGAAACATATACAAAAAAATTCAACACTTAACAAATGAAAAATTCCATTCCATATGAAACACTTATGGGATCACTTCGGCGTCTCTCAGTCACACCAGATTTCCTCCGAAACTATTTGGCATAGAAAGTTGAAATTTGGCAGAAATATAGGAACTGATGGCCCAATTGGAGCAGTGTAGTCTTGAAAGTTAAATTATGACTTAAGACAGGGGTGCTCAAACGGTCGATCGCGATCGACAAGTCGATCGCGAGTGCTTTTTGAGTCGATCTCGAGAAAAAAATTCCGATATAGAACTATTCACAGATTTTGTTTTAGGTAACTAAAACAAAATGTAATGAATAAACTACTAAAATTTATTCGATCCACAATTAGGCCAGAATAACCCCCTCATCACTTTCTTTTATCGTAATAACCCCCTGCTAGCGGCAAAAGGCGGCTTTGTCAAAGGAACGCGCGGTATTTGTCAAAGGAAAGCCGCGTTTTTGATTCCCGCCGATTTTTCTAGAAACTTCGGTCGGCGTGTTTGACGGGAACATTCGAGACTTCGTTCGCGCCGATATAAATGTTGCGCCTGCAGGAATAGGAGTCAGTCTGAGTTGTAACTTGAAGGCGATACATCGATATAAAGTTTATTAATAAATGGTCCAAAATGAGTGCGGCGAAGAAAAGTAAAACTTATCATTTTAATAACGATTGGGAGGAAGAATTTTTCTTTTGTATGGTAAAAGATAAGTGCATTTATCTCATTTGCCGTGCGTCAGTTGCAATAACTAAGCGTGGAAATTTAGAGAGGCATCATAAAACGGTTCATAAAAACTATGAAAAGGATTTTCCGTCACAGAGTGAATTAAGAAAACGAAAAGTACGTGATTTGATAACTTCTTTGAAAAAAGAACAAACCATGTTCACAAGACCAGCCAAACAATCAAAAGCTGCAACGATCGCGTCATTTAAAATATTTCATATATTGGCGAAACACAAGAAACCATTTGATGATGGATTGGTTGTGAAGGAAGTATTTATTGAAACGAGTGAGACTTTATTTGGAGACTTTAAAAATAAAACAGAGGTTATGTCTGCTATTAGAGAACTTCAGTTATCTCGTCCGACTGTGACAAGGCGTGTTGAAGTCTTGAGTCAGGACATGGCAGATAAACTAAAACATGATATCATGGAATGTACATACTTTTCTTTACAGTTCGACGAATCCACCGATATGACAGACACTGCCCAGCTGTGTATTTTTATTCGAATGGTATTCAATGACATGTCGGCTAAGGAAGAGTTTTTGACAATGATTCCTCTGAAAGGAAAGACCCGTGGCGAAGATATATATGACTTTTTCTTCAATTTTGTAACAAACTACAAGCTACCAATATATAAACTAGTGTGCATTACAACCGATGGAGCACCAGCAATGACTGGAAACAAAAACGGTTTTGTGGCATTGTGTCGAGCTAATGATGATTTCCCTTCATTTTTCTCCTTCCATTGCATTATACATCAACAAGTTTTGTGTTTAAAAGTTCTAAACATGGAGGAGATTATGGACATTGCAATAAAAATTGTGAATTCTATCCGTGCTCGTACTTGCAACGACGGCTCTTTAAATTGCAGCTGGAAGATAGTGAGTTAGCTGAACACACTGATTTAGTTCTTCACATGGACATCAGGTGGTTGAGTCGCGAAAAATTCCTAGAAAGGTTTCAAGAATTATTGCCCGAAATAACAGTTTTTCTGGACGAAAGAGGTGATGACACTCAGATGCTGAAAAACGGAAATAGCTGACTGATTTGGCATTTTTGACAGACATCACAATGCATTTAAACACCATTAATTTGGAGGTTCAAGGTAAAGGAAAAACTATTATTGACATGATTAGCGCAATAAACGCATTCAAAAGTAAATTGCAACTTATGATAGATCAACTGAAAAGAAATGATTTGAAAAATTTTCCGTCTTTGAAAGCAAGGATTCCTCAGTTGAATTATGATATTTATGAGGCAGAATTATCAAATATTTTGGGCCAATTCGAAATACGTTTTTATGATTTCAGTAAATTGGCAAATATCGCATCATTTATGAGTTATCCTTTTTCGTGTAAAAACATTGAGGAATTAGCTACTGAAATAGCAAGTCAGTTTAACATGGACTTATGTTCTGTTGAAAATGAGTAGTGTAGATTATATCAGATATACATCTCAAAGCCACAGCATCTGATACAAAATTCTGGTGTTTTATATCTGAAGATAAATATCCGAATCTAAGGCAAATCGCCCTTCAATTGACGGCAATGTTTGGGTCAACTTACTTGTGCGAGTCTGCATTTTCTGAAATGAAGATAATTAAGTCAAAATATCGCAATCGATTAACTGACGAACATATGTCATCATGCTTGCGATTAGCACTCGGTAATTACGTACCATCCTATGAAAAGTATGCTGAGGACATGCAGTGCCACGCTTCAGCATCCAAAGTCACTCTTTAGTTAAGTTTAGACACTAGAACTCGTTTGTTTTGTAAGAACCAATAAACTCGCAATTTTGAATAATTATGAGTTTTTTCATTGACATTTTAGAGCAGACCTACACTTACCTTGACTAAAAAAATGCATATTGTGCGGAAAACTAATATCTATGCCACGATACACCCTACCTAGACGACAATCCTGCATCACACTTACTTGCAGCCTCTCAGAGTTGATCGATCGTAGTCTAACAATATTGAGGTAGATCGCCAGCAGTTCAAGTTTGAGCACCCCTGACTTAAGAGGTTACTTTTGGGGGGTGAAATCGGAAGTGAAAAAAAATTGTTTTACCAGGGTGTCAAATGAAAGCTTGTGAAAACACGAGTTCAAAAATATATATGATGTAATACTTGCGCACTTTTCTTTGTACTATTTTTTAAAAATGGCTAAAAATCCTGATCAAAAAATTTTGAGAACATTCTGAATTATTCTCTATAAAGTGAAGAGCGAAAATTATCCCAAGTGCATTACATTTGATAATTTATCTCGTATAAAAAATATTTGGCTTCACAATATGGTGGAGGTTTTTTAATATACTTTTCAGTACATACACTGGGGGCAACGGATAGGTACCGAGATAATATAATTTTATTTTATTTGTTTATAATTAAACAAATATTTAGGTAGTAAATATATGTTTTAAACTTTTACTATTAGATTCAAGAATGAGCTAGATTGATTCATTGGCTATTAGGTAGCTAAGATACTATAACTATTATACATAACTGACTAAACCAAAAGTGAAAATATATATTGGATCTTAAGATATCAGGGACCTAATTAACTTAGTTTAGGTAAGGATTTTATTTTATTTTAAAAGCAATCACCGTACGGAACACTATATGCGCAAGTCCGACTTTCACTTAGCCGGTTTTTTATTCTAGTGAAGGCTGGTAGCATAAAGGACTCCACTTGTAGCTTTGAATTTGAAAGAATAATGACCACCGATTTCAACAAATTACAGCCGATCAATAGTCAACGTATACGATATCAACTCGTTTACAATTGTCCAAGGTCCATCCAATGCACCACTAAAAAACCGTGCCGTTTAGTGACAACGTGATTTTGGGACAGATACAAACGATATTAGCACAAATCATGTCTCATTTGAACAACAAAGTACAAGATACAAAGTTAAATTTATATATAAATATGGATAATAGTCCAGTTGTAAGAGTCTTTCTTGCTTATCGATTAAAGCCGAATTGATTTTCCACTTCCGTGCTACACATATTGAGTCTCAACAGCTGTTCCAATACATCAGACACGTTTACCCTCCTAAGATCATATATACCATATATCAAAATCCTATTCTTAAACCATACAACACACTTCAAATTCTGTAAATTAAATTCGTTCCAGTTCCCTCCCATTGTCCCGCCTTTTTGCGTAATTTGTCCCTCTTTTCCCTTCCTGCCCGTACCCGCGCGCGGTATTTCTATTAGGCCTCACCGCGCGCGGCACCTAGCATGGGATCCAGTTTTATAAATACCGTGTGAGGTCGCGCCACTGTCGCGGACTTAGGGGTATAAGACTTTGCTATTTTCGTTATAAACAAATAAAACAAACGCGTTTTTTTTCACGTAAATGATCTGCAATTAAAAATTCAACATGATTTGACTTGACCGAGTTAAAAAATCGTTGCATTTTACAAATTCGTTGCTAATGCTTTTTTTGTATATAAAGCAAGTTTTCAATCGGTTTTTCACGTTAACTAAAAACAATAAATGTGTACTTAATTATCTTGTGAATTAGTCATTGACAATTTTTCAGTGTTGTGAAACTGAAGAAACTACTGAGCTTCATCATAACTTAGCGAGGTACGTAGACATATCTTTCTTTAAATTATTAAGGGCGAGTTTATCAATGTCGAGTTAAAACCTAACTGCAAGCTGCATCTGTCTTTCTCTTAATGTCAAAATATAGAGTACTGATTGGCGTTAGAATTTCATTTATCTTTGATTTAGCGTTAATTGGGTATAAATATAAACTTTTTTAATTTTTTTTCTTCTTTTTAGTGTTCCGTACGGAACACTTATAAGATCACTTCGGGTGTATCTCTGTCTCTGTCTGTCTGTCACAGCCGATTTTCTCCGAAACTATTTGTCATAGAAAGTTGAAATTTGGTAATAATATAGGAATTGATGGCCTCATCAGAGCCATGTAGTTTTAAAAGTTAAATTTTGACTTAAGGGGTTAGTTTTGGGGGGTGAAATCGGAAGTGAAAAAAAAAATTTTTTTACTAGGTCGAGTGTGGTGTCAAATGAAAGCTTGTGAAAACACGAGTAAAAAATATATATATAATGTAATACTTGCGCTCACTTTTCTTTGTATTATTTTTTAAAAATCGCGAAAAATCGCTGTCCACCCGCCTTAGCTCGAAAAGTACTGATCAAAAAATTTTGAAAAAATTCTGGAATATTCTCCAGGGGGTGGAGATTGAACGAAAATTATCACGAGTGCATTAGCTTTAATAATTTATCTGGTATATAAAAAAAACAAAAATTTCAAGGTCATCAATTTTCAGTAAAGATTGGAAACAAACTTTGTTGAAAACTCATTTGGGGTGTGTTTTGTGAAGTCACTGATCATTTTATACCACCGTAACAACATTTTTTATTTTAAAAGCAATCAACGTACGGAACACTAATTGTGCAAGTTCAACTTGCACTTGACCGGTTATTTTTTTTGTTTTTATTTCGTAAAAGCAACAAGGTGACAAAACATCGGATAACTTATTCTAATCATTTTGTTATTTCTTTTAAATATAAATTCTTTTATGATTCGTTGATATCATATATTAATACTTCTTAAAATATCCTCTAAAAACTGCATCAAAATACGTTCGGCTGTTCATGAATTATCCCTATTAAAAATAGACAGACGGACGGACTTTAGCCAAGGTCCCCATATTATAACGCGATGACTACAAGAGATTCTGCCGCATACGGGAATATTAATATATTTTAGTTTTTTAAAGGACTTCATACTTCCTACAAGAGTCAAAATCAATGAAATGTGCGGATTATTGCTTAATAGATTTAATTTGTCACGTTCTCAAGATATTCCTGAGAATCGTCCATACCAGAATATATAGAAAATGTGAAGCTGAAATACAAAACACACGATTCGGATTCCGAAAAAGCATCGGTACACGGAAAACTTTATTCTCATTAAATATACTGGTCCAGCGTTGTAAAGGCAAGAATGTAGATGTATATGGATGTTTTATGGATTACAATAAAGCTTTCGATTGTGTGATGAAAATTAATAAAAATTCTAAAAACAAGTATAGAAAAAAGAAATCTAAATATTATTAAAAATCTGTACTGGAATCAATTAGTGGAAGTTGAATTTGGGCTGGAAAAGTCCGAACGCATAAAAATAACCCAAGGTGTAAGACAGGGATGCATTCTCTCAGCACTTTGGTCAATCTGTATTCTGATGCTGTGTTTAATGAAACCCTCTATGAATCCATTGGAGGAATAACAGTTAATGGGAGTACACTGAACAACATACGCTATACTGATGATACTGTTCTATTAGCAAATAATATCAAAGATCTCCAGCAAGTGATCAATCGAGCCGTAATAGCCAGCGAAAAATTTCGATTAAGTATGAATATAAGAAAAACCAAGTGGATGGTAATAACGAAGAAAAATCTACCACCAGAAACCCTCGAAATCAGGGACAACACCGTCTTTCCCTCGATTTAAATATTTGGGAACCAATATAAATAACCCAAGAAAGGAAATATATTCCGGAATTGAACAGGCCCGAATAACATACATAAATATGAATAAATTTTTCCATCGCACAAGTCTCAGTCACGAACTCCAAATGAGAATAGTGAAAGCGTATGTATTCTTCGTGCTATTGTATGGATGTGAGTGCTGGATCCCTGACCTTTACTCAGAGAAAGGCCGCCTTCTTCGCATCTCCTGGGTACAAAAAATAAAAAACACAGAAGTACTGGAAAGAATGAACAAAATGAAGGAATTATTAACAACCATAAAAATAAGAAAAACTCAATACTTCGGACATATAATGAGGGGCCTAAAGAACGAATTGCTAAGTCTAATTATTGAAGGTAAAATAAAGAGCAAACGATCAATCGGAAGACGATAGAATTCTTGGCTGAAGAACATGAGAAAATGGTTTGGATGTGCTTCGAGTGATATTTTTAGAGCAGCAGTTTCTGAAGTTTGTTTAGCTATATGGATCTCCAACCTTCGTAAAGAGACGACATCCGCCGTAAGAGGAGACAAAACAAATTGGTAATGAAGAAATCCTTTTATTTTCTTAGAAATATCGATTCTATGTTTTGCATTTAATTTTTTTTAACCATCTTGTGGTTGTGTGAGAGTGGAAGTAATGGGCATGACGTAAAGGAATGCGTCCTACTTAATTAAAAAACGTGTGAATTTATTGCCATTAATGACAATAAATATAATTTACCTAACGCAAAGTTTTCTTCCATACTGTTGATAATATCCGCAATGTGGCGGTATTTAATCAGGTTAGTTTAGGTCTTTAAGTAAGCTTTTATTAACTTGGACAATTAGAATGGCAAGTACAAAAGCCCAAGAGTTTTTGACAGTTTTTGAGAATAACTTTCTATCAGTTAAGAGTCTTATCACGTTATAATCTATAATATATATAAAATGTAACGTCTCTCTGTCTGTCTGTCCGTTAGTGCGCTTGTCACTCGAGAATCACTTATCGGATTTACGTGTTTTTTTTTCTAATTCATACATATGTTCTCTGGACAGGTTATAAGATACATCTAATTACGTTAGGTAACATAAGGAATAAGCAGTGACGATAATAGTGAATCAAGACCACGCGAGCAGTGCCGCGAGCACGGCTAGTTATATATGTAATAAGAATTAATATTCGCCCAAGAAAAAACGCGAGGTGGGTTATAGCTCAGAGCGCCAACAGAAAATAACGGCGTACGATTAGGTTTATAAATATATACAGTGCCGGCAAAAAAATCTTTACACTTGTGCAAAAAAAAAAATTACATGTTAAATCCGCGTCATAATTTCACTTTCCGTTCCCACTATAACAATGAGGGAGGAACCTAGTGATGATAAGCGGTATTAGCAAACAGGCGAGCTTCTCCCACCCAGCCAACACTCAATTCGGACTTTTACAGTAAGGTTGACCGTTCTTTTTTCCGGTTGAACAGTGTTTTTATCATTTCTTAAAAGTTTGAGGTCTACCATCTGTAGTCCCACTGCACACAGTGAGTCGGAAAATCGAAAAAGGCTTAAAATAGAAGAGAAATCCCGTGCCTTCAATCTGCTAGAGAAGGAGGATTCAGTGATTGCTGACCAGAAGCGGTCAGCGGCGTCATTGCCTCCTGGGACGGTACCTCAGAGAAAATCAGGCTCTGGCGCACCGAAGAAGACATCATCATGGACTATTAAGCTTCTGAAGCGTAACCTGAACTAACCTGAACTCAAAAATAAGTACCCTACGCTCCTCCAAAACGTCACAACTAGAACAGTTCGTCACCGCCTGCAGAAGGACCTGGGTCTACCAAGTCGCCCTGCCGGAAACAGCCCCTGCTCACAGCAGTAATGAAGAAGAAAAGGCTTCATTTCTGTAAAAAATATCAAGATTGGACATCTGTGGAAATGGAAGAAAGTGATGTTTAGTGATGAGAGCACTTTCAGGTTGGTCAGGAGAAGCTTAAAGATTGTGCGTCGTCCAAGTCAAGGTATGACCCTAAATATATGGTTAAGACTGATAAACACCCTGACAGTGTGATCGTGTGGGGTGCATTCAGTGGAAGCAAGGGCAGAGGACGTTTGTACTTTCTTCCCAATAATGTACCTATGGAAGCAAGCAATTAAATTAATGTTTTGGAAAAACATTTGCTTAATTCCTTGGTCATTCATCAGTGTGACTATTTTATGCATGATGGGGCCCCTGCCCACAAGGCCAGGGTCGTGACAAAGTTTCTCAATGACCATAACATTAATATTTTAGAGTGGCCAGGTGATTTCCCTGACCTTAATCCTATAGAAACTGCCTGGAATTTCATGAAGAACAAGGTTCAAGAGACACGACCCAGCAACATCAACGATCTAAAAGAAGCGCTGAAGACATTGTGTATAACGATGGACTCCACATAGTTCACCAACCTTGCTGAATCCATGCCTAAACGATTACAGATGGTGGTAAAATGTAAGGGTGATATGACAAAATACTAATGGTAACAAAATATCCACACTAAGTCAATTGAATATTAAAATTTTATGGTTTTATTGACCTTGTAAAGATTTTTTTGCCGGCACTATATATAATGCATGGAGTGAAGTCTCAAAACTTGAAAAAAAAACGATGTTTTTGGCAAAATTCAATTTTATTCTTCAACATAATTTCCTTTAAGAGTGATACACTTATTCCCGCGATCTTCCAACATTTAGATACCTTTCATACAATACGATTTGTCGAGCTCTCCAAAATAAGTCTATTTTCTATTCGACTTCATTTGAGTGAAATATTTTTCCCTGGAGCCACCTTTTCAAATTTGGAAAGCGGTAATAATCGCTGGCGGCCAGATCTACTGAATACGATGGATGAGTGATCCATTCATAGCCCAACTGGTCCACTTTCACCATCGATTTTATGGAGTTGTGCATTATCTTGGTGAAATAACGTTGCAGCCTTTTTTCTGGATTTCACTATTCAGTGAACCGGTCGGTCCTATAAAAAAAGGTAATAGTCTCCGGTGATTGTTCGCCCATTCTCAAGATAGTCGATCAATATTATTTCTTGCGCATTCCATAAAATACCTGCCAAAACCTTTCCAGCTGATGTTTATGTTTTTGGACGCTTCGGTCGACTTTCAAGCGCTTCCAGTCTCTCTGCAGACTGCTTGTTGGATTCAGGTGTTCGTAGTGGATCCACGTTTCGTCCATTGTTACAAATTGATGCAAAAACTACTTTAGATTACGCCGAAATAGTGCCAAACGGCGTTCTGAATCTTCGACACGTCGATGTTTTTGATCAATCATCATCAAAGTATAAAGCGGCACCCATAGGACACATAACGTTTTCGTATGCAAATATTCATACAAAATATGCACAGTAGCGACGTTCAAAAAATTTTTTAGGTCCTGTTTTTTATCACGCATGGCTACCAGCGCGGTCGCGGGTTATGTTTACATCTGGATTTTAAGGAGAATCATTTTATAACGTCCTCCGAAATTCATTATTAATAATTTTCCAATAAGTAAATGACTCGTTTGACACTGTAATTGAAAATAATTATAAAAAAAGATGTCAAAAGCAAGTTTTTGTTGTGCGGTTAGTGCTTATAAAAATGTATGTGGTATCTTTAAAGAAGTTACTTTTTTTAGACTTCCCAAAGATCCTAAAAGGTAATTTGTTCAGAATTCTTTATTCCTATTATACAATATACTCGTATTATATAAAGAATATAATACAGTAGAGCCCCGGTTATCCGAGGTAATGTGGGGGGGGGGCACCCTCCTCGGATAACTGAAAACTCGGATAATCCGGATTTGTTTTTTATTCATTCAAAAAATAAACACCAATACTTTAAACCGATGTATTAACGTTTTTAACATATAAATAGGTACATACATTATAAAACAGTAAAATAGGTATCTATGCGCTTCTGTTTCATATTGCATCTTCTTGTTCTCGCTGCAATGTTTCTCCATCTATTAAGAAGAAGCAAATCCGCTGGGGTTGCCTCTGGTTGTTGTTCGATATACCTCAAAGCTTTTTCCAAAGAAGCAAAACCTTCTTGATGAGAGATCTTAGTCGGGAGACAGTTCATCCACCGCCGCTTCGTCATCGTCATCTGATTTTTCGGTTTCCTGAAAGACACTCGTTATTTCTTCAATACTCATTTCTTCGTCTAAATCATTTGCTGTAATCCATTCAACAACATCTTCTCTTGTCACATTTTCGCAACCTTTTAATTTTTGCATTAATTCAAATAAACTTTTTCTTTTTCTTCTATCTCGCTGTCAAAATTTGAACAGGACATTTCTCCATGGCTTCTCAATTTCAAAGCTAATTCATTTAATGGAGTATCATCTTCACTGTCATTATAGTCCTCAAAATCAATAACTTTTGACCAAGATTTTTGAATAGTGGTAGTACGCACAGAATCCCAAGCTTGACTTACCCAGTAAATAACATTTTTCAGTGTAACCTTTCTCATCCCATTGATAATATCCTCCTTTTCTGTGTATTCAGGTGTTCAAAATATAAACGCCTATAATTTTTTTTTAATGTTTTCGAGGATCCCTTGATCCATTGGTTGCATTATGCTGGTTACATTTGGAGGAAAAAATTTTACAACAATTTCGCCCACATGAAGTCCTTCTCCAGGGTGAGAGGGGGCATTATCCATTAACAAAATTGCTTTAATAGGAAGACGGTTTCTGTGGTCAAAAATTTAGTCACAGATGGCACGAACTCTTCTTCAAACCAGTTAGTAAATAAGGTCGCATCCATCCATGCGCTCTTCTGACTTTTGTAATAGACTGGTAGGGCTTTGGGTGAGATGTCTTTTAAAGCTCTTGGACGTGCAGACTTGCCAATCACCATCAGTGGGATTTTGTGCTCGCCAGATGCATTGGAACGTACCATTATAGTTAATCTTTCCTTACTTCGTTTGTGCCCAGGAGCTGATTTTTCCTGTCGAGATGCTAATGTTTTTGATGGAAGCATTTTATAATTCAGACCAGTTTCGTCACAGTTGTAAATTTGATCACATGTGTATCCACAATCTTCGATTTGCTTTTTAAAGTCAGTCAGCTGTCAAGCCATCTAGAACTGGCGGTAAACTGATCTATTTCTGGGAATTGCCTACTAATCATTATTGCTTTCTGTTGTAAAATTGGACCTGACAGAGGCACACCTTTTGATCTCTGTTGGTTAAACCACATGATTAAACCTTCGTTAACCTTTTCATAGTCGCCAGTTTTTATTGATTTTCTTCCTGGGGACGAGGAGGCTTGATTTATACACCACTTTTCTATTTTTGTGTTTCTTTTACCTCACCTACTCCATAATCTCGTGCAGCAACTTTAATTGTCTGTCCTGCTTCAATTCTTCTGATGGCTTTTAATGTTTCCTCAATAGGAACGACGATTCTTTTACGCTTGTTTTGCTCCATTATAATACAACAAACAAAAATTCAAACAAAGCACTTCGTATTAATTACACTTAACTACCAGAACTCCAACCAAATAAATTATGTGAGTATACTCGTACTTCTCCATAGTAAACGCTATAACGCACTGCATTCTCGCAAATTTACATGCTGAAAGAGTCCAAAAACATAAATAGGGGCACCCCTCACACGGGCCAGGGGTATTTCCCGAAAGTCCCGATGATTTTAAATGAAAATATGTACATACATATTTTAGAAGCTCAGTTAATACGCAGCATAGACGCGCGTACCTCGGATAATCAGGTTCTTAGACTGGCTCGGTTAATCCGGAGCTCGAATAATCGCGACTCGGTTAATCGGGGTTCTACTGTAATTATGTTTTCATATTAGAGATACATTTTATTTGTTATTTTTGCCTGAGATCCACAAATGTGCTTACATATCATGGTCTATGAACTTTTTATATGATTTCTACTTTCCAAGTCAGAAAGCGACTTTAGCATTATTTTTCTTTCCTAGTATATGCAGGACTGACGAATGGGGGAACGAATCTTTCTAGGTGGCTCTGGTTTTCCTAAAAAGAGTTTTCTCGCTAGTAAAATTACGTTTATAAGAGAGAGCACTTTTTTTGGAAAATCTCTCCCCTTCCTCCGTCATAAATTGTAGAAGGTGGTAAAATCCTCCCAGCCTCTGGTTTCAACTTGGTAAAATCTTAATATGAGGGAGTGTAAACTAAGAATTTGTTTTTATGAAAATCTACCCTCCTATTTAAGAAGGGAATACATTTTTAGTATACAGGACAGTTTTTTTTTTTAAATATCTACGTCATCGATTTTTGAAGTATTGTTTCTTGATTATTACTTTCCAAATAACACTATTAAGAAAGCCTTTAAGAGAGAAGCCCCATAATTTAATCCCCCAGGCCTTGATTCTCTCCCTCTCTCTCTCCCGCTCTCTCCCCCTCTCCCTCCTCTCCCCGTTTCCCCTATCCCCTCTTTCCCTCCTCAGCGACTTTTTTAAAAAATTACAATCATTTTCAAGGCACAACGTCTAACTTTAACCTGAATCAATAAAAAGGACATTTTTTTTTCATTTGTTCTCTGAAATCTCACCTTTCAAATGCGCCTCAGTAGGGCCAGATCCGATTAGTATTGCCAAAGATGAGCGATTTTAAAGCCATCTAGCGAAAATAAGATACTTTTTTGAAACCCTATTATCACGCGAAGTAACTGTGACAAAGCATGTGATAGCAAATTATTCTCTGTCTTTTAAGTGAGACAAGTGTTTTCTCAAGTATTTCTTTCCAAAGAAAATCATAAATAACACAGCCCCACAAAAAAAAAAGTGGGGTATACTTTTGATGCAATATATCAGATCCGTAGTATTTTTGCCCGCTGATCACGAATCTGACGTCAGAATATCGCCATCACATCTCAATTTTTTTCTAACCTCAAAAAATAGGTAAAAATTATTAAAAATTAAGAAAAATATACTCCTAAAAAATTAATTTAAGCTTTTTCATGAATCCAAAGATGTATTAATATGTATTCGGACACGCTAAGCTAATATTCATCGGTTGGATTGAGCCATACAGTTCTGTTTTCTTTCTAACCTCAATAAATCAGACAGATATAGTGCTTCTCGAATGCAAAAACGAATTCAAATTAAAATTCAACCGATCCTTACCAAATTTGGTACACGGGGATTTTTTGGGTTGCTGATCACGAATCTGAGGTTGGATTTGCAAAATTCAAGATGGCAGATGTTTTTCGCGCCATTTTGAACGCCGAGAAAATTCATCGGTCGATTTTTATTCTTCTACCTGCATCCAGGGCACCTCCACGTGGTGACGGTGGGCAACGGTGTTACTCCACTAGCCGGCAGAGTCCCTGGATAACAGCTTAGATGCCGTCATGGCAGGTAGAAGAAAGAGAATTACGATGCAGTGACTCGGAAACCCAGTATCGGCGGTTGGTCAGGGTGGGAAAGCGGGCCCGCAGCCGTCGTCATCCAGCGACCGTAGCTCTTCATGTGTGGGTGACTTGGCTCATGTAGAGTATAATGCTACAAGAAAACGGTCTCACGGTACAAGGACTTTTCATAAGTGCGATAAAAACAGTGATTCATTTTGTTATATTTGCTGTCAACACGTATTGAGTAAAATGGGGTCACCGATAACGAATAAGATTAAAACCTTATATAAGGATTGTTTCACAATGGACAAGGAAACATTGAAATACAGCACCAGGATATGCTCCCAGATTGGGTTGAAGCAGCTTTTGATAAAAATAAAATATGCCCCACATCATTTGCAGTTCTTGCAAATAATGTAAAAAATTTTCAAACATTAGGTTTGCCACTCCCACATCGATGATTTCCCAGATAATCTTGGTGACTACACTGAGGAGCAAGGGGAAAGTTTTCACAAGATCTCAATAAGAAGGCGATTAAATATTCCAGACCAGCAATATGGAATAGACTGGTTTTGAGTTTATTGGGTCCATACAGTGAAAATGATTGCTACTTTTGTATGTATCTAGGCATAACCGTTTAGAAAGCAAAACAGAACGGTATGGCTTAATCCAACGATGAATATTAGCTTAGCGTGTCCGAATACATATTAATACATTTTGGATTCTTGAAAAAGCTTGAATCAAAACTTTTTTTAGGAGTATATTTTTCTTAATTTTTACTAATTTTTACCTATTTTTTGAGGTTAGAAAAAAATTGAGATGTGATGGCGATATTCTGAGTCAGATTCGTGATCAGGGGCAAAAATATAACGGATTGATATATCGCATCATAAAAGTATACCCCACTTTTTTTTTTTTTGTGGGGCTGTGTAATCGGCCAAGTGCAAGTTGAATTTGCGCAATTAGTGTTCCGTGACGTTGATCGCTTTTAAAATAAAAAATGTTTTTATGAGGTATAAAAGGATCAGTGACTTCACAAAATACGCCATCAATTCCTATATTATTACCAAATTTCAACTATGACAAATAGTTTCGGAGAAAATCGGGTGTGACAGACAGACAGACAGACAGACGGACGGACGGACGGACAGACGGACAGACGGACAAACACCGAAGTCATCTTATAAGTGTTCCGTATGGAACACTAAAAAAACATCCACCATGAGGTTTTTTTCAGAAAACACCCTTAAATTCAAGATAATATATTTTAATAAATAATATAAAACTGTATAATCAATAAAATTATGGAATAAAACTATTATTTCGGACATTTTAAATGTTCTGAATCTACATTGATCATAAAAACTTAAAAATATTAGATTTTAGTATTCATATTTAACAAGAAACACGCATACACCACCTTTAACTAAGCTACATAGCAAAATAAAAATAATATGTGTAACCGCTAAATTAAAAAAAAATATTTTTAATTTTTATCAATATTGAACAAAACTGTTATTTCATTGCATGTACTTACTCCAAAAAGCAGGAGATCTTCTGACTTATGTAACACATGTTGGGAACAACGCAATTGAAGACTTTGGAGAATCTCGAGCGGTTGCTCTTGACATATCCAAGGCATTCGACCGTGTTTGGCACGATGGACTGTTGGCTAAGCTACGCTCTTGTGGAATGTCTAAAAAGTTCTGTTTGTGGCTGTCATGTTTCCTCAGAGAGCGTTCTTTACGAGTGGCGGTCGGCGGATTTCTTTCTAACACCTTCACTATCAACGGCGGTGTGCCCCAAGGCTCCATACTGTCTCCTACTCTCTTTCTCATTTACATTAACGATCTGCTGGAAAAGACCGGGAATCCAATCTACAGCTTTGCAGATGACAGTACGCTTGTCTCTTCATTCACTTTGAACGCTCGGACATCGGCTTCTCAGGCGAATATCCGCAGACCGCAGGAGGTCGTTCAACTTAACAAAGACCTGGAAGAAATTCTATCTTGGGGTGACAGTAACCAAGTGGAATTTAACGCTACCAAAACCCAGGCGGCAGTTTTTTCTAAAAAAGTCAACGTTGCTGAACCCGACATGGTTATGTCGGGGCACTCCATTCCCTTAGCATCGTCGCTCAATTTGTTGGGCGTTAGTTTGGGAGCAAATATGTCCTGGCATGAACATGTTGCAGACATAACAAGGAGAGCTTCTCAAAAGTTGGGAAAATTATTTCGAACCAGAAAGTTTTACACTCCATAACAACTGTTACTTCTTTACAAAGCTCAAATTCGACCAACTATGGAATACTGCTCCCATGTTTGGGGCTCCGCTCCCAAACATACATTGCATTTGTTGGATTCTGTTCAGAGAAGAGCTGTTCGTCTGATTGGAGACCTGGAACTGACCGGGCCTTGATTCGCTGGAACATCGAAGAACGGTTGGCGACTTGAGTCTGTTCTACAAGTATTTTCATGGAAAGTGCTCGAAGGATGTAGCCCGCTTAATTCGTCCCAGAGCGGTGCATGTTAGAAATACACGTCGCGCTGGTGCTTCACATCCGTATGAGGTTCAGCTTGTTACTCCGCGTACAACGCAGTCTTTTATATGGAGAACATCATCCCACCGAGTACAATTTACAGTGATTCAACAACAACGTGAATCGCTTTTTCCGCACACATGCCGCTCCTAGAGCGCTTTAGGAACTTCCCTGCAGCATGTGTGCTAGACCCATAAAAAAAAAAAAAAAAATTCGCTAACCACATAGCACCCTTGTAAGTGTTAAAAGCGAGTTTTGTGTTGAAACTGTACATAAAACTTTATTTTTTGATATCAAGTCAGGATTAAGAACTTCAAAAAACACTGGGAATAATAGTTTTGTTCAATATGACGATAATAAAAATTTAATTTTTTTTTTTACTTTAGCGGCTGCACATATTTATTTTAAACATCATTTTGCTACGCAGCTTAGTTAAAGCTGGTGTAGTGTGTTTTTTATTAAATATGAACACTAAAACCTAACATTTTTAAGTTTTTATGTTAAATGTAGATTCAGAAGACTTAAAGATCTTCGAAATAATAGTTTTCTTTCATAATTTTAATGATTATACAGTTTTACAT
Source organism: Pachyrhynchus sulphureomaculatus (assembly GCA_019049505.1). Lineage (NCBI taxonomy): Eukaryota > Metazoa > Arthropoda > Insecta > Coleoptera > Curculionidae > Pachyrhynchus > Pachyrhynchus sulphureomaculatus. The sequence goes on along the minus strand of CM032452.1, from coordinate 75,526,946 downwards.
TATTTCTTAAAATGTATTTTTTTCAATTTAATAGTTTTCTGGCAACTTCAAGTGTGTTTTCTGAAAAAACCTCACGGTGGATGTCTTTTTTACGATTTTTTTGGATTCAGCATAAAAAAATACTTAAGGAAAAAAACGTAATGATCTGAAGTGGGGATTATACGTCAAGCGATCGGCAAACGTGATGAATACAGCCACTTTTGTTTCCCTGTGTTATTTACGGATGATGTATATTAAATCTTAATATCATATTCTTTAAAATTTCAATATAATGCATCGCATTTAATTTTTAGTGTTTGGTACGGAGACTTATGGGATCATTTCGGTGTCCGTCCGTCTGTCACACCCGCGTGCCTCCAAAACTATTTGACATACACGGTTGAAATTTGGCACAAATTGGGTTTTTGGCGGATGAAATCGGAAGGAAAAAAAAATTACCAAGTCATCGAGGGGGTGTCAAATGAAAGCTTGTGAAAACTGGAGTTCAAAAATATATATGATGTAATACTTGTGTACACTTTTCTCTGTAATATTTAAAAAAAAATGGCAAAAAATCTTTGTTCCCCCACCCTATCTCGAAAAGTACTAATCAAAAAATTTTGAAAAAATTCTGGAATAGTCTCCAAAAAGTGTAGATTGAACGAAAATTATCACGAGTGCATTACGTTTGATAATTTATCTGGTATTAAAAAAACACTATTTGACCGACATTTTCGTCGAAAGTTGTGAATATAACCGGAGCTAAGAGATACTGCTTTAAGCATTTGACGAAACACGAATAGGTACTCTGTATGTGTGTGAGTGTTTTGGCACTGACTATAACCAACTGGCCAGCTTTTGAATAGGTACTGAGAAAAAATGATTTTATTGATTTAATTAATTAAACAAATGTTTAGGTAATAAATATTTGTTTTAAACTTTTACTACTAGATTCTAGATTGAGCTAGATTAGGTAGCTAAGATGCTATAACTATTATACATTATTGACTAAGAAAAAAAAAACGTGAAAATATATATTGGATCTTAAGATATATATATATACTTGTTAGGGACCTAATTAACTTAGCCTAGGAAAGGATTTTATTTTATCTTAAAAGCAATCATTAAGAACGAAATGATCAAATATGGAGGTGATAAATTACTAGAAGAATTACAGATTTTCTTTAACAAAATACTCACAGCCAAGATTATACCATCGGAATGGAAAGAAAGCCACTTGATACCAATTTTCAAAAAAGGAGAAAGGACAGATCCAAAAAACTATCGAGGTATTAGCTTAATGAGTGCGGTACTAAAATTGTTCACTAAAATTTTAGCAGAAGAAATAATGTTAACCGGAATCTGTGAAGAACAGCAAGGGTTCAGAAAGAACAGGTCTACTATAGACGCCATATTTATAATCCGCCAAATTACCGAAAAAGCCATAGAGTTTAATAAGATAGCCTTTATATGTTTCATTGATCTTACCCAGGCATTCGATAGGGTACGGTTACCTAACTGATGTCATAACCCTACTACAAAAAAGGGGAATTCACCCGAATATAATAAAAACTATCGAAGAGTTGAACATCAACAACCACACATATGTATATAAATATATCAAGGATTTTCTACAGCTGACGCTGTCTTCCTTCTCTCAGCCTTTGATTCTATCCGTTTCTATCTTCCCAGTCTCCATCTGTTAGACTCCTGTCCTCCATAGCCTCGTCCACATCGTCTCTCCACGATCGCCTGGGTCTTCCTTTTTTTCTTCTCCCTATAGGGCTCCACTCCGTTATTTTCTTTATCCACCTATTATCTTCGCTCCGTCTTATGTGTCCATACCATTTTAATCGTTTTTCTTCAATGGTGTTTATTGCGTTCTCTTTGATGTACATTCTGCTTCTTATTTCTTCATTTGTTATTCTCTCCATACGTGTCACTCTACAACATCTTCTCCAATACTCCATCTCTACCGCGTTAATTTTAGATTTATTTCTTTTGTTGATCGTCCATGTTTCTGACCCGTATGTCATTATGCTTTGTATTATTGATTTGTATATGCGTGTTTTGTTTCTCTTTGTAATGTGCTTGTCCCATAGGATCGAATTTAATTGTCTTATGCATGTCCGCGTTTGTCCTAATCTAGCTTTAATCTCTTCTTCTGATGTTGCGTTTTTTGAAATGATGGTACCTAAATATTTTAATCTATCGGTTCCTTTCATTATCGACTTCTAGATTCTCCACGTTTCCCTCCTTTGTTGTTAGATATTCCGTTTTATCAAAGTTTATTGCTAATCCTGCTTTAGTGTATTCTTCTTTCAGTTTTCTTACCATATAACTGAGGTCTTCCTCATCTTGTGCTATGATTACTTGATCGTCTGCGAAACTTAGAGTATATAAGTAATCTTCTCGTATTGGGACTCCCATTCCACTACATTTTTGCTTCCATTTTTTTAATGTTTGTTCGCGGTATATTTTGAATAGTGTGGGGGATGTAGAGCATCCTTGTAATAGGCCTTTTGATGTTTGGAGTCTCTTCCCTATTTTATGTCCTATTTTTATGTTCACTGTGTTATTTTCGTAGAGAGCTTTTACTGCGTATATTAGTTCTTTGTCAATGCCTATTTCTTTCATTGCGTTCCATAATCTTTGTCTTGATACTGAGTCATAGGCCTTTCTTATGTCTATGAAGGCTAGATGAACTTCTCTATTCTTTGCCAGTTTTTTTTTCCATTGTTTGTTTTATAGTGTATATGTGGTCTATACATGATTCTCCGGCCGTAAAGCCTGCTTGTTCTTCTCTAATTTTTCCTCTTATATTTTCCTCTATGATATTTTTAATAATTTTTCCATACAAACATCCCATACTCGATATTATGTTTAGGCCTCTATAGTTTGTGCATTTTCTGCGGTCTCCCTTTTTAAATATAGATACTATATAAGCTTTTGACCATTCCTCTGGTATTTTTTCTCCATTTATCGCTCTGAGGAACATGTTTCTCAGCATTCGATGTAATTTATTAGACCCATACTTAATCATTTCGTTTACCACACCCCCAGGCCCTGCAGATTTATTATTTTTGAGTGTTTTTATTGTCTTCTTTACTTCTTCATAGCTTAGTTCTATCTCTTTTTTTTCCTTATTCTGTTCTTCTTCAAGGTTCTCTTTCTGGAATTCTTGTCTGTCTTCTATTAGCAGCTTCTTATAATATTCTTCCCACTCGCTTTCTGGGATATACTCTATATACATCTTCTCTCTATTGTTGGTCCTTAATGATTTAATTATTCTCCATGACTCTGTGCTTCTAGTTCTTCCTATATACTGTTCTACATGTTCGCACGATTTTTCCCATCTCTCGTTCACATATGTAAGAGTGGCAAATAAATTAAGCAATAAAATATCTATGACAACCGGAATCAGACAAGGATATAGCCTAAGCCCAATCTTATTTAACATCATAATGGATGAAATTATAAACGAAGTAAAGAAAACTGGGAGAGGATATCGATTGGGAGACAAAGAAATAAAAATAATATGCTACGCCGATGATGCAGTAATCATATCAGAAGACGAAGATAACTTACAGAGACTCCTACATAAGTTCCAACAAACAGCAGCAAAAGTGTTTAATGTGCAAATATCTGTAAAGAAAACAAAATCCCTTACAATATCTAAGGAACCGAAAAGATGCAAACTCGCGATTTATGATCAGAGTGTAGAACAAGTGATGTCCTTCAAATATCTAGGGGCAAACATAACACGTACCAGGAACCTTAAGGAGGAAGTAAAAACTCAAACAACAAAGGCGTCGTTAATATCAGGATACTTAAGAGATATAATTTGGAGAAACAAATATACGAGCACCAGGAGCAAAGTAAGAATATACAAAATATGCGTAAGACCGATCATGACGTACGCGATAGAAACCAGAGCGCAGAACACAATAACAAAACGACTCCTAAGAACAACAGAAATGCGAACCCTTAGATCGATAACAGGACATACCTTATTTGACCGGAAGAGATGTGAAGGAATAAGGGATATGTGCGAAATACAGGATGTGGCGAGATGGGCAAGGAATAGGAGAAGAGAATGGAGAGACCATGTGGACAGAATGCCAAATGACCGGTTGGCTAAGGTTGCAAAAGAGAAGCGACCAAACACGCCTCGACCGCTTGGAAGATCACCAATAAGATGGTATGAGAGCTGGTCTTCATCATCGCCATTGTTCCTGGGAAACCTTTGAAGTGAACACAGGACATGGTCCTAACGTAGGAAGAAGAAGAAGAAAAGCAATCATCGTACGGAACACTAATTGCGCAAGTCCGACCTAGCCGTCTTTTCATTTTTGTGTCTCTCAAAATTTAATTTAATTTATTAAGAAATTATTTTATATTTAGGGTGTTCTAATAATTGTATGAGCTTCAAAATTATTGAATACCTCTATTTAAAACATGTTTTAGTGTCAATTCTAGCAAATGAAATCATTATAAAATACATGTACAAACAACTTTCTTTTACCTCCCCATAGTTCATAAAACTTCAGACAGCGAGGGTGTTTTTATTCAATGGGGAATGCTCAATTTGAACTGTGCCAAAGGATAATGAGAGCAATAAGCGTAAGTGGCACACTTACGAGTCCAGGCCCCGGGTAAATTCTGCAAAATAAGGGACATTTTTAAGGTTTGTCAGCACAAAAGGGACTATTCATCCAGAGTTACGAGGGCGTATTGATAAGTTTCTAAATAAGCAAATCTCACAACCAAAAATTGTTTATTTAACGTAATCACCTTTTAACTTTACAAACTTCGCACTTTTCAAAAAAATTCTTTGTCTTGGTTAGCAAATCAGTCTTCGACAACATTAACTACTTTTTCATTTGAATGACTGTTTTGGAAGGTTTTTTTAGTTTTGGAAACAGGAAATAGTCAAATACGAGTATAATCAATCAGTTCAAAATCTAATTCGTTTATTTTTTGCAGAATTAACGACTTGTATGCAAGCGCATTGTCTTGCCCTTTAGGCATTTTCTCCTGGCATTTTACACAATTTTTGATGAAGTTCAGTTAATAATGAAAAATAATATTTTTCAGTCATTGCTCTGTGTGTTCCAAGTTATTTATAGTATGTATTAGACTGGCTCAAAAAACCAAAATATCGTTTTTTTTTAGATTTCACTATATGTTAGGAATTTCATCAAAAAATATTAAAATGTTTTTGAGGCCTCTGAACATTCCTCTTCTTCTTCTTCCTACGTTAGGACCATGTCCTGTGTTCACTTCAGAGGTTTCCCAGAAACAATTGCGATGATGAAGACCAGCTCTCATAGCATCTTACTGGTGGTCTTCCAAGCCGTCGAGGTGTGTTTGGCCGCTTCTATTTTGCAACCTTAGCCAACCGGTCATTTGGCATTTTGTCCACATGGTCTCTCCATTCCCTTCTCCTATTCCTTGCCCATCCTGTATTTCGCACATTTCCCTTATTTCTTCACATCTCTTCTGGTCAAATAAGGTATGTCGTGTTATCGATCTAAGTGTTCGCATTTCTGTTGTTCTTAGGAGTCGTTTTGTTATTGTGTTCTCCGCTCTGGTTTCTATCGCGTACGTCATGATCGGTCTTACGCATGTTTTGTATATTCTTACTTTGCTCCTGGTGCTCATATATTTGTTTCTCCAAATTATATCTCTTAAGTATCCTGATATTAATGATGCCTTTGTTGTTTGAGTTTTTACTTCCTCCTTAAGGTTCCTGGTACTTGTTATGTTTGCCCCTAGATATTTGAAGGACATCACTTGTTCTACACTCTGATCATAAATCGCGAGTTTGCATCTTTTTGGATCTTTAGATATTGTAAGGGATTTTGTTTTCTTTACAGATATTTGCATATTAAACACTTTTGCTATTTGTTGAAACTTATGTAGGAGTCTCTGTAAGTTATCTTCGTCTTCTGATATGATTACTGCATCATCGGCGTAGCATATTATTTTTATTTCTTTGTCTTCCAATCGATATCCTCTCCCAGTTTTCTTTACTTCGTTTATAATTTCATCCATTATGATGTTAAATAAGATTGGGCTTAAGCTATCTCCTTGTCTGATTTCGGTTGTCATAGGTATTTTATTGCTTAATTTATTTACCACTCTTACATATGTGTGGTTGTTGATGTTCAACTCTTCGATAGTTTTTATTATATTCGGGTGAATTCCCCTTTTTTGTAGTAGGGTTGAGACATCAGTTAACCGTACCCTATCGAATGCCTGGGTAAGATCAATGAAACCCATAAAGGCTATCTTATTCTTCCTATCTCTTCCAAGTGAGGCCAGCGACCTGCTTAGGTAAAAAAAAAAGAAAGTGCTCCTAGAACCAAAGGTATAGCCTCTGAACACGATCCCATTAAGTACTTGGCCCTTATTATAGTATAACTCAAGTAATCAACAAAAATATTTAAGGAAATTCAAAAAAAAAAAAGCATTTTTGACGTATTTTATCGATTAGGACGGGCTCTATAAGAAGTCGGGACTGATTTTTATAAGATAACATACTCTCGAGGTTCCTGAACACGATGCCATTAGTGGTTTGGCCGTTACTGTAGTCTAATTCGAATTATCAACAAAAATAACCAACCTTATTCGTAAAAACACACACTTTTTACGTAATTTATCGGTCAGATCGGGCTGGGATGGGCTCTATAAGAATACTGTACAAAAGGAAAAATATTATTACTAAAAATTATAATAATTTTTATTATACATACATTCAACTTTCGATTTGAGGAAAAAAAAATTTTCTGGAATGCCCAATAATAAAATTACTGGATATTGAAAAATACCTAATATTATCATGTGATTTGAGATCTGAAAATGACATTTTTATATCAAAATGATATTTAATAAAAAAAATTATTTTTTTCTACAACTGTATCATCTACCTAAAAATATTATTTTAGGTACTGTTTGATAACTTTTTTTTTTTTGAATTTAACCTCTGATGCTTAAAAAGATGTTTGAGCGAATTTAAATAATTTTTGATAAAATTTGGATGGCTTATTCCTGTCATATAATGGAACCTAAAAAAAAGTGCGTCTAAAAAAACGATACAGTGGTTTTTTTGGGCCAGTCTAGTATGTATCCTATCCTTGTGAAAAACAACCTGGAGCAAGGTAAGCTGGCACGTTTCCACTGCTTTGACTGTTCCTTTGTCTTTGGATCATAATAACGTACCCACGTTTCTCCCCATAGTTAACCGTTAGGTCTAAAAAATACATGAATCTTCTTCAAAACTGATAATTTTCCCATATCCAAATCAGAATGGACAATGTGAAAAATACATTCTTATGAATTATATAATAAAAGACTGTTTTTAGTCAATTTCCACTGGTTTATTTAAATTGCGATGACGCGTTTCGCTGTCAATGCAGCTTCTTCAGATCTACATTTTACACTGTCAAGTTAGGTTTAATATTCACAGTTTTATATAATTTCTTAATTATAATATTACACCTAATTAAATTACATTGATAGTATTGGAAAATCCACACAGATTTGGAGTTAGGAGAATAAATTCAATAATGGTGAATTGCTTAAATCTACCTGGTCGTTGAGTAAAGTACCTGTAGTCCTTAATCGATTTATTTGCATTGTCTCTAAAAGGTTTAGTTTTAAACCTTTTTGTTGGGTGTGTAAAATTTTGAAATTCTTGTTAAATGTGTGATTTTCTGTTAAAAGATGATTAGCATATGTTGAATTAGATTTTCTATGGATGAAACTTTTTTCGTGTTCTGTAATTCTTTGTCTAAATGTACGTCCAGTTTGTCCGATGTATGTTTTTGGACATGGCCCACATGTTAATTGATAAACCCCTGATTTATTGTCTTTATTGATTTGTGGTTTGTAGTTTTTAAGATATTTCCCTATAGTATTGTTAGTCTTGTAAGCTATGTTGATATTTTTTTGATTTAAAAATTTCCCCAGTTTTTCCGCTGGTTTGCCGAAATAGGTTAAGCAACGGAACCAGACTTCATGCACGGTGTTCCTCACTGATGTCGATTCTTCCTCTCTTGCAATCCGCAATCCAATTTTTGTTAGTGCTCTAGGATTTTACTAAATTCACAGTTTAAAAAAAATCACTATAAATAGCACAATAAAATCTGAACCCTCACACTTTGTGTACGTGTTTATTAAAACTACTATCTATAGCAACCGCATTTCTTTTTGACAATAGGAAGTGAGCCTAAGCGAGCCACTTCGCGACGTGATTTTCGCCCAGCAAAGGATTCTTCAACGTGCTTCGGAATTTAACATCATGAGCACGAAGCTGTTCTCGAATGACCATTCGTGGGACACATTCAAACGATTTTCTGAATTTTGCCGTTCCTTAACGCAGCATCAATTTCGGATTCCGTGAAAACAAAGACACGATTAGTTTTTTGACTTTCGGAGTGATTTTGCCTACCGAGCCGCGTTTTGGCAAGTCGTCGTCTCGTTAAAACGATTTACTCATTTCTTCACAAACGACACAGACTTTTTAATATATTTAGCGGCCACGGAATGTGTCATTTTAGGCCCCTTTGGATGGGAACAAAGAAAGACTGCCTCGAACCGACGCACAAACAAGTGACTCATTATGGATGGATTTTTCATGATTTCGACGAAAGTTTGGAATCGACTAATACTTTTATTAAAATGTGTCGTAAACAAAGGTTCCCTCTATCGATTTTTTGTTAAATCGCATCTACCACCAATAAATTATCGCGGACACGTTCTTACTTGACAGACTGTCTAGTGGCGTAGAAAGAACAATATATTGAAAATGTCGTCATAAATTTCTTTAGCGGACAGCCCTTTCAAAAGGAGGCACTTATCACCGGTCAATATCCGATTTTACTAAATTCACAATTTTTTTATTTCATACCTCAATAAAATCTCTGCCACCAAACTTTGTGTACGCATTTAGGAAATATCAAACTACTATGTACATATACACACATTATCAGTACACATAGTTTGTTACATGAATTGCTCCAAAATGTGGATGTGGATTACTGGAAAACGTATTTTTATGTGGTAGGCAAAAAATATGTTTTTCATGATGGTGCGCCTTCAGATTTTAGGTGCGAAGTACGCGATATTTAAGGCCGAAATGGTCCGATTTCTTGCCCACTATGGTCATCAAACTGCAAACCTAGTTAACTAAATAATTGATGCTTTTCAACGCTAATTTAAGAAAATATTCCGCAGGAAATGGCAGCGGAGGCGACGTCATCAATAATTTTACCGCTTGCTTAGAAGAGCGCCAAGAACGTAACTTCACATATAAATGACACTCTTTTTAAGAAATAATTTCCCAAGGACTATAGTTAATATACATTTTTTTTTTCAATTATTAATTTGTTTTTATATAAATATATTATGGAATAATTTGTATTGTATTTGTCTCATATCTATAACCTTTTACCTAAAATAATATTTGTTTATTATAGAAAAATCACTATAGAGATCTATATAGATATGACAAAATTGCACGACGCGACGTTTCAACGGCGCCGTTCACTTTCGTGAGATTAGAGACGGTTTCTGGAGCTAATCCAAGTGAGAAATAAACAAAGGAAGGAGAAAAGATATATATTAGAAACAGAAAGGGAAACAAAAGTGGCTGTATTCAACAGTTTTGCCGATCGTTTGACGTGTAATTCCCACTTCAGATCATTACACAGGTATACAAAAAAATCTGTCTTTTAAGTGAGACACGTGTTTTCTTAAGTATTCTTTATGCTGAATCCAAAAAAATCATAAAAAAAGACATCCACCGTGAGGTTTTTTCAGAAAACACACTTAAAGTTGTCAGAAAACTAGTAAACTGAAAAAAAAACATTTTAATAAATAATGTCTGTTTGTTTGTTTGTGTTTGTTTGTTGGTTTTCCATTCCATTCCATCCAAACATTTACATAGAAGGGAATAAAATACAAGTGGAACAATATAGGTATCTGGGAGTGATAATGGATGAAACTGGAAAACAAGACAAAGCAATTAATGATAGAAACGAAAAAACGAACAAACTTTACTATGCAATAAATAATAAATTCATTAGGAAGAAAGAGGTGCCGAAACAAACAAAAATAAAAGTATTCGAGGCAATTTTTAGGACAATCCTGACATATGCATGTGAATCATGGACCCTAACAGACAGGCAGAAAAACAAGATACAAGCCGTCGAAATGAAATACCTGAGAGCAGTACAAGGAGTAACACGGAAGGACAGAATAGGGAATACAGAAATAAGAAGAAGGCTGAGAGTACAAACAATTATGGAATATATACAACAAAGACAGCTGGGATGGTGGGGGCATGTACAGAGAATGAAGGATGATAGACAGGTGAAACAAGTGTATGAAGCCCGAATACAGGGGAAACAGAAGCAAGGAAGACCTAGACAAACCTGGAATGGGAGTATTGGAAGTATACTTGAGGAGAAGGGAAAATCCTGGAAAGAAGCAGTGAAAATGGCAAGGAATAGAGACAGATGGAAGAAGTTTATATGTGGAGATTGAGGGGGCAGAAAAGGCGAATGTATAACTGCCCTACACCATATGGTAGAAGGGATATACGATTTAACATATATATATATATATATATATATATATATATATATATATATATATATATATATATATATATATATATATATATATATATATATATATATATATATATACATATATATATATATATATATATATATATATATATATATATATTATATATATATATATATATATATATATATATATATATATATATATATATATATATATATATATATATATATATATATATAGTTTTACGATGGTTTCAAGTGGCCCGTACGCATCAAAACGTACCAATATGGGGAAATTTAATGAAACCATCGTAAAATGCATTTTGGTCTTTATAAATTATATATATATATATATATATACATATAAAATATATATATATATATTAATAAATATGTAAAATTGTATATACATTAAAAAATAAAACCATTATTTCGGACATCTTTAAATGTTCTGAATCTATAATTATCATAAAAAACCTAAAAATATTAGGTTTTAGTGTTCATATTTAACAAAAAATACACATACACCACACCTTTAACTAAGCTACGTAGCAAAATGCTAAATTAAAAAAAAAACGATTAAGTGCAAGTTGAACTTGCGCAGTTAGTGTTCCGTACGTTCGTTGATTGCTTCTGAAATAAAAAATTTTGTTACGGAGGTATAAAATGATCAGTGACTTCACAAAACACACCTGAAATGAGTTTTCAACAAAGTTTGTTTCCGATCTTTACTGAAAACTGATGACCTTAAAATTTTTGTTTTTTTTTATATACCAGATAAATTATTATTATATTATCGTGATAATTTTTGTTCATCTACACCCCGTGGAGAATATTTTAGAATTTTTTCAAAATTTTTGGATCAGTACTTTTCGAGATTGAGGGGGGACAGCAGCGATTTTTCGCGATTTTTTCAAAATAATACAAAGAAAAGTGTGCGCTTGTAAGACATTACATATATATTTTTGTTTTTACAAGCTTTCATTTGACATCCCACTCGATGATCTAGTAAAAATTTCTTTTCTCACTTCCGATTTTACCCCCAAAAACTAACCCCTTAAGTCAAAATTTAACTTTCAAAACTACACGGCTCTGATGAGGCCATCAATTTCTATACTAGTACCAAATTTCAACTTTCTGCGTCAAATAGTTTCGGAGAAAATCGGGTGTGACAGACGGACAGGCAGACACCGAAGTGATCTTATAAGTGTTCCGTACGGAACACTAAAAATGTTTTTTATTTTTTATTAATACTGAACAAAACTATTTCCAGTGTTTTTTAAAGTTCTTAATTAAGACCACCACAAGGTGTCCACCATCTTCGGCGATACTTAGTGAAAAAAAATATTTTAGAAATGTAAGACTCATACTAACTTACTCAATCACTTGCTCACTCACTCACTTCTACACTCACTCACTCAATCACTACCTCACTCCATGACTACCTCACTCACCCACTCACATTCCCCCATATTCACTCAATTAATCAATCTATCCACAAAATTGACTTCTAAAACTGTCAAGAGATATACGTTAGATTGTATTTTGCAACCTTTTGTTCCTAAATAGTAATCGAATAATTTTTTAACACTAAATACCATTCCTCATGGTTTGATATCAAATTCGAATTTGAAACTTTAAAAACTACTAGAAATGTTAGTTTTGTCCGAAAAAACATTTTTGGTTAGCTGCTGCATTTATTTACTAAAAAAAAGCATTTTACCAACCCATAACACCCTTGTAAGAGATAAAGCGAGTTTTTTGTTAAAACTGAACATAAAACTTTATTTTTTGATGTCAAGTCAGGATTAAGAATTTCAAAAAACACTGGAAATAATAGTTTCGTTTAATATTAATAAAAATTAAAAACAATTTTTTAATTTAGCGGTTACACATATTTATTTCAAACGGCATTTTGCTACGTAGCTTAGTTAATGGTGGTGTATGCGTGTTTTTTTGTTAAACATGAACACTAAAACCTAATATTTTTAAGTTTTTATGATTAGATTTAGAACATTTAAAGATGTCCGTAACAGTAGTTTTATTCCATAATTTTAATGACTATACAACTTTACATTATTTATTAAAATGTATTTTTAGTGTTCCGTACGGAACACTTATAAGATCACTTCGGTGTCTGTCTGTCTGTCTGTCTGTGACACCCGATTTTCTCCGAAACTATTTGTCATAGAAAGTTGAAATTTGGTAATACTATAAGAATTGATAGCCTCATCAGAGCCATGTCGTTTTGAAAGTTAAATTTTGACTTAAGGGGTTAGTTTTGGGGGGTGAAATCGGAAGTGAAAAAAGAAATTTTTTTAGGTCATCGGTGTGGTGTCAAATGAAATCGAATAAAATATATATATATATAATATAATACTTACGCGCACTTTTCTTTGTATTATTTTTAAAAAATCGCGAAAAATCGATGTCCATCCGCCTTATCTCGAAAAGTACTTATCACAAAATTTTGAAAAAATTCTGGAATATTCTCCACGGGGTGTAGATTGAACGAAAATTATCACATGCATTACCTTTAATAATTTATCTGGTATATAAAAAAACAAAAATTTCAAGGTCATCAGTTTTCAGTAAAGATTGGCAACAAACTTTGTTGAAAATTTATTTAGGGTGTGTTTTGTGAAGTCACTGATCATTTTATACCTCCGTAACACTAATTGCGCAAGTTTAACTTGCACTTGACCGGTATTTTTAAATTTAATAGTTTTCTAGCACCTTTAAGCGTGTTTTTTGAAAAAAACCTCATGCTGGATATCTTTTTTTATGATTTTTTTTGAAATCAGCATAATAAAATACTTAAGAAAACACGTGTCTCACTTAAAAGACAAGAGATTTTTTTGTATACCTGTATTATATTTGCTATCCTAGATAGCGAATTAATTACAGTAAATGAAATAATTGAAATTTCCTAATCGCAATCGAACACAATTTATTTATATTCTCAGAAAAATCGACAGTAAAATTTTTATTATCCCTATCAACCGTAAAATAATGCATTCCCCGAAGCTATTGTCTTAAAAATCACGGCCGTGCCTAACGCGCCGCGAGCCGCGTGTCGAAAGTCGGCCGTCCGACGGACGGCTCGTGGAACCCCAACAGAGTAATTAACGCTCGTCAGGGGGCCCCCTTTCATGCCTCCATTTACGCTTGATAATGATGTAAATGATCGGTTGTGTCGTGGATCTAATATTGTTTTATGTCTTCTGTCGGTCTTTTTGGGTTTGTTAGAGCATGAGACATCAATGTATACCTGTTACTTCCTTAGAACTTGTCTTATCTAAGATGAAATGATGAATACAATGCCGTTTCTTATATATGTTGTATGATCCCAAAATTGCCGGATTAACGCTATAAAATCTGAAAATACATATTAGATCTTGAGATGTCAGGGACGTAATTAACTTAACCTAGATAAGGATTTTATTTAATTTTAAAATCAGTCACAGTAGGGAACACTAATTGCGCAAATCCTTGACAAGAAAAAACATTTTTATGTGTAAAATTTTTTTATTTTTCAACATAGTCTCCTTTTAGCTCGATACACTTAGTCCAACATTTTTCTAACTTTTGAATCCCATCTAAAAAATACGATTTCTCCAACCTTTCAAAATAAGCGTTTTTTCAGCAATCCCCTCGTTGTTTGAGCCAATTTTTTTTCCACCGAGCCATTTTTTCATATTTGGAAATAGGAAATAATCGTTGGAGGCTAAATCTGACGAATATGGTGGATGTGAAAGCAACTCGTATCCTAACTTATGGAATTTTGCCATGGCGATGACACAAGTGTGGACGCGTGCATTGTCTTGAAGAAAGAGAATTTTTTTCTTCTCCAAATACGGACATTTTTTTTGACAGCATGGTGAAAACGATCCACTAAGTTGACATAATTCTCTCCATTAATCGTTTTGCCCTTTTCAAGGTAATTGAGGTGGATTATGCCGCGTGCATCCCATAATACTGTTGTCAAGACTTTGTTGGCTGATGAAGTCGTTTTAGCCTTCTTTGGCGCCGGTTCGCCACGGAAAACCCTCTCTTTAGAACTGTTCTTTGATCTCTGGTGTGCTGCAATGAATCAATGTTTCGTCAACAGTTAAGAATTCACACCAAAAATCATTCCGATTGCGCTTTAATATCCTCAACGATTCTTTTGAAGTTGGCACACGTGCGTGTTTATTGTCATTTGTGAGCAATCACGGCTCCTATCTTGAGGAAAGCTTTCTCATATCCAGATGAGTTGTTAAAATGTTCTGCACCCGTTCAATTAAAATGCTCACAGTCTCAGCAATCTCAAGCACTTTCACTCCCCGATCATTTATCACTATATCATGGATTTTTTCAATCATTTCTGATGTGGTTACCTCTTTTAGACGACCTGGACGTTCTTCATCAAAAATGCTTGTACGACCACGTTTGAATTGAGCTGTCCAATATTTTATGGTCGATAACGAAGGTACATAGCCCTCAGTATCTTCGCTGAGTTCCGCTTTTATCTCATGATTCATTTTATTTTTTCCAATTGTAAAATCACAAAAGTTGTTCTATTTAAATGACTACCAGTCACAAACTAAATTACGCAGCGGTTTGAAAATTTGACAGGATGCTTGTGAAAGGTTATGTTTACGGGAAATATAATTTTTTTAAACAGTAGTAGCGCCATCTCCGTCCGAGGCCAGGTACTTATCATACAGTCCTCAGCGGTAGTCCGGGAATTTGGATCGCACCATGTATGCATGCAATATTTGTTCCAAAATCTTAAAAGAACAAGTTTATAGCTTCGGTAAAATTTGTTTTATGATTTTGGATGAAGAATGTAATGGCTTTCGCTAATTCTGTAACGTAACTGTATTTGTAAAAGAGGAAAAAAGATTAAATTTAAATAACTTGTTCCGAGATTTGACCATACGTTAAGTTTAATGTATTTTGTCAGTACCCTTGAAACTTTTTATTGTGGAATTGATACCCACGTCGCACGAACGTAAGTTACCACGCTGGTACCCGGACCTATTGTTCTCAGAATCAATTTTAATAAAACATCAAGTGCTAATCAGACTTTGCGCAATAAGGATTTTCTACTACTAAATACAGAATAATCATCATAAGTACATTTGCAAAATAACACATATTTTAGTGTTCTGTACAGAACGCTTATGGGATAACTTCGGTATCCGTCTGTCACACCAGAATTTCTTTGAAACTATTTGACATAGGAAGTTGAAATTTGGCAAAAATATAGGAA
Source organism: Pachyrhynchus sulphureomaculatus (assembly GCA_019049505.1). Taxonomy (NCBI): domain Eukaryota; kingdom Metazoa; phylum Arthropoda; class Insecta; order Coleoptera; family Curculionidae; genus Pachyrhynchus; species Pachyrhynchus sulphureomaculatus. Next base: position 75,511,112 of record CM032452.1, on the reverse strand, counting down.
TTGATGGCCCAATCAGAGCCGTGTGGTTTTGAAAGTTAAATTTTGACTTTCTTCTTCTTCCGCCCGTCGCCGCACAGTGGGAAATAAGTGGTAAAAACTCTAAATTTCAAAACCCTTATAAAAATTATTATTGTTAATTTTTATTGCAATTTAAATCCCAAATTTTCCTACCTCGACAAGCTTTTTTCCAATAGCGTTCACGGATGAACGGCCCCCAAATCGCCTAAACCAGGGATCACTGTTTACACACTATTTTTGTATGGACATATTCCTTAGAGATAGGGGACTCTAAATTCCTTATACCGTTTTTCAATTGTTTTTATTCTTTAAGGAACTCTTTAAAATTCAGCAATCATGCCGCGAACATGAGTATATATATATATATATATATATATATATATATATATATATATATATATATATATATATATATATATATATATATATACAGTCGACACTCTATATAGTGAAAGACCAAAATGTTGACCGAAATTTAGAGAGTTTTTCACTATATAAAGAAAAAATCCGTATATATTGCTATGTATGTAAGATATTCTAGGTCTTGAAAAAATTGCACTATAAAGAGTTTTTCACTATATAGAGTTTTACTATAAACAGTGTCGACTGTATATATATATATATATATATATATATATATATATATATATATATATATATATATATATATATATATATATATATACCAGGTGTACAAGTATGAAATGCGGATTTCAGACAACAGATGGTGCACCAATGCAGTTTGTGCTATAAAGATTTGACACTGCGCCATTTTGTTGCGTCATCAACAAGTGTCAGACGCGCACGAGTGATAAATTGGAAAAGTGTGTGCATAGTGTTGTGTTGTTGTGTTCAATATGTCGAAATTTATACCGAACAAAGAGCATTTGCGGACAGCATTAATTTTTTGTTTTCATTTGAAGAAAACTGCTGTTGAATCATATCGATTACTTCGAGAAGCTTATGGTGAACATGCTCCATCGCAAGATACGTGTAAATGATGGTTTCGGCGTTTCAAAAGTGGTGACTTCGATGTTGCAGACAAGGAACGTGGAAAACCGCCAAAAAAATACGAAGATGTGCAATTGCAAGCATTGTTGAACGAAGATGATTCGCAAACACAAAAACAACTCGCCGAGCAATTGGGCGTTAGTCAACAAGCTGTTTCCAATCGGCTACAAGAGATGGGAGAGATTCAGAAGACCGGTAGATGGGTACCACACGATAGGCAAATGGAAAAGCGCAAAAACACGTGTGACATTTTGCTCGCTCGGTACAAAAGGAAGTTGTTTTTGCATCGTATAGTTACAGGGGATAAAAAATGGATTTATTTTGAGAATCTCAAGCCCAAAAAATCATGAGTAGACCCAGGCGCACCATCCACATCGACCGAATCGCTTTGGCAGAGAGACGATGCTCTGTGTTTGATGGGACCAGAGGGGCGTGGTCTATTATGAGCTGTTAAAACCTGGGGAACGGTTAATACTAAACGTTACCAACAACAATTGACCGATTTGAACCGTTCGCTACTTGAAAAAAGGCCAGAATACCAAAAGAGGCAACACAAAGTCATTTTTCTTCATGACAATGCTCCATCACATACGGCAAAACCAGTTCGCGACATGTTGGAAGCACTCAGCTAGGAAGTTCTACCCCATGCGGCTTACTCACCAGACTTGGCTCCATCCGATTACCACTTGTTTGCATCGATGGGTCACGCACTTGCAGCGCAGCGCTTTGGTTCGTACGAAGATGTGAAAAAATGGCTCGATGAATGGTTCGCAGCAAAAGGGGAAGATTTTTACTGGCGTGGTATTCACAAATTGCCCGAAAGATTATATTACCGATTTTTACTTCCATGAAAGCAATAACTTATTGCGACAATTTTTATTTTCCTTGAGTTTTGACGACTAGCTCCACTCGCCTCCAAAGAAGCTTTTGTTTGCTTAGATAGTATGTACTATCAGGTTCGATTTCCCGCAAAGAACGCCACCGAATATCACCGAATGCGATTTCAGTTGAGAGTCCAATAAACACGGGACAAAAACTGCTCGTTATAGAAAAAAAAAGAAGTTTTTTCTCAACTGTTTTTCATGTTTTTGGGATGCTGAATTCGATTTTGCTGCCTCGTAAATGTTGTGAGTTTTGAGTAAAATGCAGAAAACGACGAAAAACCGTTCTTTTTTCAATTTTTCGCTTATAACTTGAAAACTACGTACTTTTCAATAAAGGCGCTCGCATCCAAAAATAAACTACAAATAACATTTACATATAAATTTCCAACAAATTATGTTCTATGGTTTTTTTTGTCAGATGAACTGTTTAGTGGCAAGAGCACTTTGAAATTTAGTGAATTTCAGACATAGCGCTAAGCCAAGAGCACTCCCCCATTTCTCGTTCGGAGTTATTGATATTTAGTAAAATTATTAACCTACATTTGTGACCAGAAAATGGTGCTCCGAGCGAGAAACGAGGGAGTTGCTCTTGGCTTAACGCTGTGTCCGAAATTTCGCTAACTTCAAAACGCTTTAGCGGCTAAGCCATTTGACCGACAAAAAAATCTATGGAATATAATTTGTAGGAAATTTATTGTAGCTTATTTTTTATATACAAATATTTTTTTCGAAAAGAGCGCAGTTTTTAAGTTATGAGCGAAACACTGAAAAAACTAGCTTTTTTTGGTCGTTTTTTGCATTATACTCAAAACGCACAACATTTACTAGGTGGGCAAGTTAAAATTCGGATTCAGCACCCCAAAAAACATAAACACTTGAGAAAAAATATCTATATTTTTCTCCTGAAATGACCACTTTTTGTCCCCTATCAACAGTTTACGGTGTACCTACTACTACGCAAACAAGAGGTTGTCTGAAGGTGAGTGGAGCTAGTCTTCAAAATTGAAGAAAAACAAAAACTATCCTCATACTTCCATTTTAGTGCAAATAAAAAAACTGATAATATAATATATACGGGAATGTACTCATGTTCGCTGCATGATTGCTTATTTTGACGAGTTCCTTGAAGAATAAAAACCATTGAAACATGTTATAAGCATTTTAGAGTTTATTTTCTCTAAAGAACATTTCCGTACAAAAAATGGTATATAAGCAGTAATATCTCTCTATCTAAATAAAATGTCTGGTTTTAAAATAGTATGCTTTCTATATTTTCACATTAGTTCATTCTAGTGATAGTTCGATTTGGTATGAAAATACATTAAAAATTGCCCTAATTTTGAAGTTATTCTGAAAAATCACGTTTTATGGGTAATAACTAGAGACCGGTTTATATGCAATATAAAAATCTTGAAATATGCATGCAAATATGCATGAAAAATGCTTAAAATATGCATGAAAAGGGTCAAAATATGCAGCACGATGGTAGGATACAACGAATTGTATTAAGTACGCATACCTATTACTCCATCGAAAGCTGACACAGCAACTTTCAAACCGACACAGTCAACGCTTTAAAAGCAGTTAGTGCTTTTTCGATGGATCCTTCCTCAAGTATATATAATTACTGTAAAGCAACTGAAAATAGACAGAAGTCCATATTCCAGCAGCTTACCAGCTGTTCTCTTGTCTGTCAAATCCATCCTGAGACGCGTTTCGCCGTATTCGTTGTATCCTACCATCGTGCTGCGTAACTTAATACCATTCTCTTGTTTGTCAATCCTAGCCTGACTCACGAGCCTTGATACGGCGAAACGCGTCTCAGGATGGATTTGACAGACAAGAGAACAGCTGGTAAGCTGCTGGAATATGGACTTCTGTCTATTTTCAGTTGCTTTACAGTAGTCAAAATATGCAATATTAAATAATAATAAAAGTAGTAACTTTTAGTTTTTTATTTCAAAATCAGCATATAATTAACAAGTTATCGACGATTGTTTAAATTTAATTAACAATTATTTAACATTTTTTAAAATTATTTAACATTTGTATTCTTGTACACGTAAACAATAAGGTATTGTTCCAAATGTTGGGTAGTAAGATTGTGTCTTCGATCACTTAAAATATTTTTATAAGTGGAAAAAGACCGTTCCACATCCACTGAGGTAACTGGGCAGTATTTGAATTTGGGTGCTATGTTAGCACTTATTGTTTCTGGCAAAAGTTCACCCGTCCCATTAACAAAACTATCAATTTGACACGAAGGTCAAAGCCTGGGTTATTGCACAAAATGTTTTCAAACTTTTCTTTAACTCTACGCGGAAATACATCTGGCAAGGTGGTTGGTTTATTTGACGGATTTTATTCATTAACTAAATTGATTCGGTCAACGCCAAACCTCGAGTTTCAAGCCTTTTAATACCCGCAGGTATGTGGGAAAAGTGAGTGCTAATCAAAGCTATGTTTTTTTTAATATCAGAATCGTTAAATGCTTCCTTGGATTGACGAACTGCCATAGCCTTTGCACTATCGAAGTCATTTACTGCACCTCTGATGGCCTCGAAATGTTTATTGTAAAATAGTACCGCTTCAATCCATGGTCCCCATCGAGTTTCCACTGGTTCGGGAGGTAAAGGCACATTGGCAGTTTTTCTTTATAGGCGTTATTGCGAGTAGGTACCTTAAGAAACACTTTCTTTGCTGATGAAATCAGTTTATTTACATTTCCAAACGTGGATCGTACTTCTTTAGCGAGTCGATGGACTCCGTGAGCAAAGCACGTCACATGAATTAAATTTGGATAAAATACTTGGAGGACTTTGGCTGCCTTGATTATATAGGGAGCAGCATCTGAGAGAAATATAAACACTTTCATCTGCAGAAGATTCAGGAAATATTTTTTTAATACCCTCATTCACAAATCTGGCGATCGTAGAATGATTTGTCTTGTCAAGTTCTTTGCAGGCCTACCAAATAGAAAGAAGAAGGCTCTAATCTTAATGCACCTACAATTAAATTCGCAATATAGCGACCACAACTGTCGGTAGTTTCATCAGCTGAAATCCAAATAATGTCATCCTTAAGTTCATTACGTATTTCTTCCAGAACATCTTGGTAAATTGTTGGTATGTAATTTTTACGCAGTGTTGATTCGTCTGGTATTTTTTGATTCAAGCAATATTTTCGCAGAAAATCTTTGAATGTAGGATTTGTAAGTTTGTGGAGAGGAATATTACTTGCTACTTACTTCACATAAATCCATGCTAAAGTGGTTTTTCTGTTTGCCTATAGAAGTGGAATCACTGCTACTTGCTGCTGTTATAAGTTGTTGTCGTGGGCCTTTTTTGCAATCCTGCGATATGAAGACTTGTCTTGACATGCTGATCAATTTGAAACTTTTTTGTTCACGAAACATTTTTCTGGCAAACTCGACAATATAAAATATTTCCGTCGTATGTAAATGTTCCAGGATAATCAGCTACCCACGAAGAGACACTTTTTTTTGCAGGTGGCATGGTACACGTTAAACTTTAAGCCAACACGTTAAAAATTGCAAAAAGGCTACACTGATGCAAGCACGTCAACAATAATGTTAAAATTGATATCTTGTTTTAAGATAAAAATTCGTCTTCGAGAAAATTGTTTATTTGATCCACGCTCAAACAAATATTCTTAGAAACTAACTATTTATCACTTAATATCCCGACTAAGAAACAAAGGAATAAAATGCCGTCGTAATTTTGGGTATTCCCTTGGCACTATAACCTAATCGATGTTTAGACTGTTGCAGGTAATGTCCCGGCGATAAGATCGGTTCCAGATTCTGAGCAATTCAATTGCCTAGTAATACCGAGAAATATTGTAAATATAGGGAAAATATGCATCATTACTAGATTTTGGGTAAAATATGCAATAATCGGTGAGAATGGTCTAAATATGCAAATGCATATGAAAATATGCAAATGCATATAATTCGGTCTCTAGTAATAACATTGAATAAATTGACATAGCATGCAAGCAGTCCGTCCTATCGACTTGAGAATTGTTCTATTCGATTCAGCACGAAAAAATACATTTGAATTGGCACCACAAATAAGTAACTGATATTACTGAAGTACTTTAGAAGGTTTTTCCATTTTTCGGGAATTTTGCCCAACTGTGCGCCGCCTACTCCTGAACGTAGACCTCTTCCATCCCTTTTCATGCTCTGCGGTCCTGGGCGAGTTGCATCCACGATGCACCTGTATGCCCCCTTATATCATTCCTCCATTGGAGTTAGGGATGTTCTGCGCTCCGTGTAGATATTCTTGGACGTCAACACAGAAGCCGCTTTGTCCATTTGTCGTTAGGACCTGGAGCTGTGTTCCGCCCAATACCATTTTAGTTTTACTGTTCTCTCGATCACATCGGTGATCTCAGTCCTGGCTTTGATGTCCTCATTCCTTACTCGGTCCCTTAGGTTAATGCCGAGCATCATTCTCTTTATCGATCTCTGCGTTATTTTCAACTTGTTAGCATTGTTCTAAGGCAAAGTCACTGTCTTGATACCATAAGTCATCACTCGCAGTACGCACGTATCAAATACTCTCCTCCTCAGGTTGATGGGCAATCTGGTGTTCTTCAGAATATAACTTAACTTTCCGAATGCAGCCCAGGCTAAGTCTACTCTTCGGTCGTTCTCCGAAGCCTGGTTCCGCCGTCCAAGTGCCATCCTATGTCCCAGATATACATATTCGTTTACCACCTGTATGTTTACAGTGTCAACATAAACTTGACCAGAAGCCGGTGCCATTATCTTGATTTTGTCAAGGTTCATAGACAAACCTACTCTCTTTGATGATTGATTGGTTGAGTATCGTCGACAGTTCGTCGAGATCGTTACTTATCAGCACTAAATGGTCGGCAAAACGAAAGTGATGGAGGCAAGTTCCATCTATAGAGATTCCTTTTGCGTCCCACTCAGAGTTTTGGAGAGATTGCCGGACTCCTCTTTGTACAACTATTAATTCCGTTCACCAGCCATCATTTATCCTGACATGCAGGGAGACGTTTTTATAGATGCTCTGAATCAGTGTAGTATCTGGAATTAACCCTGGCTTGGGTCACAGCCTCCATCACAGCCCATACCTCAAGAGGATCAAAGGCCTTCCGTTAGTCTACATAAGCGAAGTACAACGGTATGTTAGTTTTGGGGGTGAAATCGGAAGTAAAAAACAACATTTTTACCAAGTCAACGAGTGGGGTGTCAAATGAAAGCTTGTGAAAAAAGGAGTTCAAAAATATATATGATATAATACTTGCTCACACTTTTCTTTGTATTATTTTTAAAAAATGGCAATAAAAGCGCTGTCCCTCCGCTCTATCTCGGAAAGTACTGATCTAAAAACTTTGAAAAAATTCTGGAATATTCTTCATAAAGTGTAGATTGAGTGAAAATTGTTAGGAGTGCATTACGTTTGATAATTTATCTGGTATAGAAAAAAAACTATGAAAACTATGGGACTTAACAATATGGTGAAGGTTTTGTTAATATATTTTCCAGTAAATTACTGCTCGCGCGTCACTTTTATAGCGAGACAAAAGATTTTTATTTGTTTACAATTAAACAAATATTTAGGTAGTAAAAATTTATTTTATACTTTTATTACTAGATTCTAGATTGAGCTAGATTGATTTACTGGCATTATTGCTTAAGAAAAAACGTGAAAATACATATTGGATCTTAAATTATATACACGTCAGGGATCTAATTAACTTGGCCTAGGCAAAGATTTTATTTTATTTTAAAGGCAATCACAGTACGGAACACTAATTGGGCAAGTCCGACTTGCACTTGGCAGGTTTTTTTAATTCTGATTTTGAATTTATTATACACATTCTTCATTTTTCAAATCTTGCTTGTTATTATCCTGCAAAAGACAGATTTGAAGCAACAACTTCGCGGCTCTCATATAATAATCGCATGATTACTATTAGTAAATAATATGGAGAATAATGTTCACGCGGGACCCAGTTTTCATAAGAAAATACGCAATGTTCCTTTCGTTTATAGAAGGTACTGTCTTAATTATGATGGCAAGATCTAGTGAAAACAACAAAATAATTCTAATCGTTCGTTTATTTAACTTTGTAATCATGAACGTCAGCATCCTGTGTCCCGCATGATCGCAAAAACAGATATTGATTTTATATTAAAAAGGGTTCGACATTTTTTAATTTGATCCGAGTGGAAAAACGTGAGAATTGCCGCAGATTGCTATCTGTAGCTATTGGTTTTGTACCTACCCATTGTTTTAGAATGGGAATAAAATACCGACGTTTATTTTGTGCTGGTTACAATGCGTTCAAAAAACGGGGTGTTTCTTTGTCGTTATTTAAATGCAAAAAGAGGATATTTGCATTAACAATTTCTGTCACAAATCTGATCTGCCACAACGTGTCACAATTTTTAATAAAATAAAAAGAAATTCGTAAAAATGTTCAAAAGTAAAGTACTGACGGGAACGGTAGGGTATTACAGATGTTTACAAAACCTACGACCAGCTGAGGTTTATTTCAATTATGAGTTTTATACATTAAGAGTATAACAACCGTACTACAACTGCAATTTTGCAATTATGGTTGACTTACAAATTCTCGATTTGCAGCAAGACAACCTATTCTAGAAAAAAAATATGGTATAGCCGTATTTACTGTAACAAAACTGTTAAGTACTGGCTGGTACTGCCTTCGTTACAGAAAATATAGTTATCGCCACAGAACGATAAACACTTGGAACGAAACGTCGTCGTAAAACTGCCGTATCGTTCAAATGAGCCTCATCGAGTTTCTCAGAGATGCTGGGCAAGTAGAAGTTGTATTATATGTAACAACTAGCTGTGCCCGCGGCTCCGCTTGCGTGGACTACAGAATTATTGTTTAGGTTTTTTTTTACAAGAGCGCGCTGGCGGTAAACTTTTTTCCGACTTAATTCACTATTAACGTCACTGCTTATTCCTTATATTACTTAAAGTAACAAAACATATACTAACTCCTGGCCAGAGAACATATCTTGGACAAGAAATAGTAATATCCAAAGAAAATTTAAAAGCGGATTTATCAAGGAGAATATCACTGGCTTAGTTGGCGTTTGGCAGATTGCGAAACATCTTTCCAGTGTCCCAAATACACTAAAAGTGAACACGTTTAAACAATCCGTGTTGCCAGTATTGACATACGGAACGGAAAGAAATTATAAATCGCCTACAAGCGATGGAAATGAGGTTGTTGGGAATATCGTTGAGGGATAAGCCGACTAATGAAGAAATTCGAGGAAGGTCCAAGATAACTGTTGTAGCTGAGGGGGTAAGCAGGTTGAAGTGGAGCTGGGTGGGTTATATAGCAAGTCTGGAGGTCTTGGAATGAGAAAAGAAATAGAGGACGCCCGCAAATCTATTTAAGATACCGAAATATTTAAGGTTTTATTATCATATGTTGGCTTGTTTATAACAGTAGATTTTTGCAGTAGTTTTCGCAACTACAAGATAGAATGAAATAGATTCTCTCTATCTGCGGAGTATCTTTACGTCATCTAGAGATATGATTCCTTTAAAATTTTATTATCTATTAAGACAACCCTTAAGAACAATATATTATATGTTAGTTTTTCTCTCATAACAAAACCTAAAAAGTGATTTTTTACTAATTAAAATCAATTAAAATTATCAAACGTCTAACAAATAAATTTGAGTTTTTTCTTTCAAAAGAGCAGGCAGGTTTCCGCGCAGGGTATGGAACAAACGACCATCTGTTTATAGTTAAAATCCTCAATCGAAAAATATATAGAATATAATAAACCTCTGATGCTCATATTTGTAGACTTCGAAAAAGCTTTTGATTCTGTAAACCACCAGAAATTCTTGGAAGCGCTTGCTAAATGTCGTGTTGATCATCGATACTTTAGTGTAATTAAATAAATATATGAAATTGCCACTGGTAATGTCAAAACACAAACTAACCAATCCACCAGCAAATTCTAAATCGAATAAGGAGTGCGCCAGGGTGATATGCTTTCTCCCAAGCTTTTCGTAACACTTTTAGAAAGGAAGCTACAATCAATAAACTGGGAAATGGGGCGTAACATTGACGGTGAAAAGTTGTCGGCGAACCCTTGTTTTGCCGACAACATTGTCTTAATAATAGACAATATGCAAGAAACACAAACTATGCTGCACATGCTTCAAGAAGCTTCAGGAAGGGTTGATCTAAAAATCAACCTATCCAAGACTCAGTTTATGACACATCTTGTATTAAACGACACTATAAAACTGAATAACGTGGAGATCGAACAAGTACACCGGTATAAATACCTAGGACATGAAGTCAGCATAGGACGAGACAGCTAAATACATGAAATTCAGCGGAGAATGGATCTCTCCTGGATGATATATGGCAAACCATATTTAAATCTAATCTTCCGATGTATTTAAAAAGAAAAGTTTTTGACAGATGCGTACTACCCGTTCCTACGTACGGAGCCGATACTCTCACAATGACAAAGAAAAATATCAACAAAGTATGTGTCCTGGAAAGAAAAATGGAGAGGTTAATGTTAGGCACTACTCTTAGACATCACATCCCATATCACATTATCAGGAAAATAATGGGGGTACAAAACACAGTCAAATTCATTCTACATCTTAAATAGAACTGGGCTGGACATGTTGCTAAGTTTAAGGATGGACGATGAACAAAAAAATTTTAGAGTGGCGACCAAGGTCCGAAGCCTATCGAAGTAGAGGTAGATCACCATGTCGATGGGATGATGACTTCAAGAGAGTGAAAAAGGTGGCAATACTTGAGGGAGGTTTTCGTCCAGCAGTAGACGGTATAAGCTGATGAAGATGATGATGATAAAAATCAATTAAATACTGAATTAGTATTCTCTGTCATAACGAAACCGATTTTTACCAACTGTAGAAATAGTCTGTATTCACTTATTCATAATACAATAAAAGCTTTTCTTTCACTCTCGATCGAACAGAAAGGTTTAATAGCAACGCCTTACAGTTATTCCGGTGATGCCGGATTGCATACACCTTGCAATAGAATCTGCTCGAGGTGTACATATTATATGTCCACAACTGTACAACCAAAGCTATTTTTAATTCTGAAACCTACAACTATTAATAGTATTAATATTCGTATAAACATTTCAGTAATGATTTATGACTGCCAACCCTTAAAACTATCAAAATAAAATCGCAATCTTCCGTTGCAAAACAACATCCCTTAAGATCACCCACTAATCCTCAAATATCGACATAATCTCTGGTTCCTGCCGATGGATTAAAATTAATGATTTTTCCATAGGAAAAAATAATGATAGGTGGTAGAGCTAGAAACATCTGGAATGATTCAAATATAAGGCGTGTTAGAGAACGAAAATTTTGATGTACCCACTGCCATTTCCGGGTACATTAAAAGCAGAATGTAAAAACAAATAAAGAAAAATTAAAAAACACCTAAATAATAATTTTTTATAAATCGTTTTGCTGATAAAAATTCCATTTTCTTTACTTGTTCGAAATTAATATTGTTTCTAAGATACTAACGGCTTCTTGTGCATGAAATCGTTCAGCAAAACGACGCTGGTGGCCCCGCATATATATTAATTTCATTGGATTTAGTTAATTTGTCATGTGGATGTAGGTGAAATTTGACACCCTGCAACTTAATAGAGGACTTAATTTTAAGCAGACAAAAAGAAATGGGGCTTAGAATTATCAGGTATATTTCAAGGATTCTTATTAATAAAAATTAGAATAGTAAAAACTTCTCAACTTAAATAGATATTAATTTTAGTATTTTAGTGAAACATCAAGCAAATAATAGTAATCTGAAACATGAAACGAGTCAAAAACATATTAAATAAAAACCTTCCAAGTACAAGTCGGACTTGCGCAATTAGTGTTCCGTACGGTGATTTATTTTAAAATAAGAATGTTTGTTACGGAGCACTGTGGTCCAGGAATTTAATTTTTCGTTTAAAATTATCTAGAGGTCTTAATTTCCAACCGATTTGGATATATTTTTTTTAAATATTCGTAACTAAATTTCCAAAAAACCTATCAAAGACGATTTTTGAATTATGGCGTTTTTGGTTATTTTTCTACCATTTTTGGATATCTTTTAGTAATTACCAGGTAAATTATTGAAGGTAATGCACTCGTGATAATTTTCATTCGATTTACACTTTATGGGGAATGTTCCAGAATTTTTTAAAAATTTTTTGATACTTTTCGAGATAAAGGGGGACAGCGATTTTTGGCAATTTTTTAAAAATAATACGAAGAAAAGTGTGCGCAGGTATTATATATATATATATATATATATATATATATATATATATATATATATATATATATATATATATATATATATATATATATATATATATATATATATATATATATATATATATATATATATATATATATATATATATATATATATATATATATATATATATATATATATATATATATATATATATATATATATATATATATATATATATATATATATATATATATATATATATATATATATATATATATATATATATATATATATATATATATATATATATATACATATATATATATATATATATATATATATATATATATATATATATATATATACGAGGCTGGTTTGAAAAGTCCGGGCAAAAATAAAAACTACTTATGTGTTTGGGGTAAACCTTTTTTATTTTTCGACATAGTATCCTTTTAGGCTTATACACTTCGTCAAACGATGTTCTAGTTTGTTAATCCCTTCCGAATAATAGGATTTGTCCAAGTCTGCAAAATATCCATTAGTGTCTGCAATCACCTCCTCGTTTGAATAAAATCTTTGTCCCGCCAGCCATTTCTTCAAATTGGGGAACAAAAAGTAGTTCGAGGGAGCCAAGTCTGGAGAATAGGGAGGATGTGAAACGAGTTGGAACCCTATTTCCATTAGTTTTGCGACCACAACTGCTGACGTGTGTGCTGGTGCGTTGTCGTGATGGAAAAGGACTTTCTTGTGGGCCAATCGCGGGCGTTTTTCTTGCAGCTCGGTTTTCAAACGGTCCAATAACGATGAATAATATTCACCTGTAATAGTTTTTTTACCCTTTTCCAGATAGTCGATGAGGATTATCCCTTGCGAATTCCAAAAGACAGTCGCCATAACCTTTCCGGCCGAAGGAACGGTCTTCGCCTTTTTTGGTGCAGATTCCCCCTTGGTAACCCATTGTTTAGATTGTTGTTTGGTCTCAGGAGTATAGTAATGTATCCATGTTTCATCCACAGTGACGAAACGACGCTTACAGCTGCAAACCATCCTTGCAACACTTCACACGATTCCGTTTTTGGTCAAGCGTGAGCAATCGCGGCACCCATCTTGCGGATAGCTTTCTCATGTCCAAATGTTTATGCAAAATATTATGTACCCGTTCAGTCGAGATGCCCACAGCACTAGCAATCTCACGCACCTTAACTCTTCTGTCATCCATCACCATATCATGGATTTGATCAATGATTTCAGGAGTCGTAACCTCCACAGGCCGTCCAGAACGTTCAGCGTCACTTGTGCCCATATGGCCAGTTCGAAAATTTTGAAACCACTTTATAAACTGTTCTAATCGAAGGTGCAGAGTCACCGTAATGTTTATCAAGCTTCTCTTTAGTCTCCTGAGGCGTTTTGCCTTTCATAAAGTAATGTTTAATCACACACACGAAATTCTTTTTCGTCCATTTCTTGAAAATCACTCGACTTCGTTGATTCACACGAATGCCAAACACAAAGAAATAGACCAATATGGCTGAAACTTGGTGTGCGTTCATTCAAGAGATGCTACTAACTAAACATGACCTCGATACGCGCCGGTGGTGCCATCTCTCGGACTTTGCACGGACTTTTCAAACCAGCCTCGTATATATATATATATATATATATATATATATATATATATATATATATATATATATATATATATACAGTAGATGCTCGATTATGTGAACCAATAAATACCAGGGGTTTTCATAAAATCAAATTGTTCATATAATCAAAAAGATATTTTTATTTAGGGAAATATTTTTGTTGCAGCCAATCTTTTCTGCAAAGTCTTATTCCTGCATTTTCGCAATACCAATAAATCATTAGTATTAAAAATATTTTTTTCACTCCAAATAATTGCCTTATTAAATGCGTCCAAAGCTTCCGACGATTTAATTTTCAACTTTTCATTATTTTCATTTTCATAGTCAGAATCGTCATTGATTAAATTATCTTCGTCTTCACCATTTTGCTCATCTAAATCATCTTCATTCCACTTCACAATATCTTCTCTTGAATATTCAACCTGAAAAATATTATTTTTATTAAATAGATAAATGTTAAACAGATTTATGCAATTAACAAAATTACTTCGCTGTTTACTTCTGTCAAGATATTCTGAACTTCTTTGAGCGATTCCTCCATTTTATTTTTGTATTTTTCCTCAAAATGTTGAATGGAATGTTTTCTTCCGGATCAGAGTCATCATTATTCTTTTCAGTGAAATCCAAAATATTTGTCCAACATTTTTTTATCGTGTCAACCTCAAGCTTATTCCATGCTAATGATAGGTTTATTACAGCATCTTTTATTGTTAAATGCTTTAAAAGTTTTGAGAGATCTTCAGATTCTGAAGATAAAATTGATGACAACAAGCTTGACCTGTAGTAAAGTTTTGTGATTCGAGGAACATTTTGATCCATTGGCTGAATCAAGGGTGTTACATTTGGTGGCATGTAAATAACAAAGATTTTTCCATCATCGGTTTGTAGATCTTTTGCAGGCGGATGGCTTGGGGCATTATCCAATAACAGAATGGCAGTTTCGGGTAAACCTTTTTGTTTTAAAAATGTTTGCACCTGAAAATGTATATACGCGAATTTAGTTAATTCGAACATTTTCATATTGCATATTCGCTGACTTACCTGAAGAACAAAGCATCTATAAAACCGATTCTTAAAAATGTCCACAGTCATCCAAGCATTTTTTGAATAATCGCAATCCAGAGGGAGAGTAAAGTTCTTAAAGCATCTTTTGCTTTGTCTGATATGAGAGGTCTAACTTTATGTTCTGCAGACGCATTTGTGCAAGCGAGAAAAGTAAGTCGTGCTTTTTCAGCTTTCCTTCCTGGAGCGGTTTTTTCATCATTCATTACCAATGTTTTCTCAGGTAGCAGGCTCCAAAACAAGCCAGTTTCATCTGCGTTATAAATTTGATCATTTGTTAAATTCAGTTTAAATATGACTGAACAAAGATCTTGTTTAAATGGATCTACTAGCTCAGGGTTTGTAGATAATTTTTCACCAGATATCTTCAAAAATCTAATACCAAATCTGCGTTTAAAATTTTGCAACCAACCATCGCTTTCAGAAAATGTTGGTGTTTCCTTTAGAATTTCATTTAAGGATTTTGCTTTAAGCTTTATAAGTTCACTAGTAATTGGAAGATTCCTTAACCTTTGTTTACAAAACCATTCTTACAATTTTTTCTCCATCCTAGGGCTTTCTCCCGACTTTAACGTTTTTCTTTTAATAATACCAGCGCATTTTGTTGTTCCGCTTAGAATATTCGCTCTATTTTTTTTAATTGCACAAACAGTAGATTTAGCTATATCATACTTTTTTGCAAGGTGTGTAACACTCACTCCATTTTCCAAATTCTTGATGATGTCACTTTTTTCTGATAGTTTCATATTTTCCAATTGGAAGCACTAAAGTCACTAAATATTTAATATCAAATGAACAGACCGGACACCAAAGGTAGCAGGATTATCGCCGGCAATACTAATCTAACCTAAATACATTCAAATAACAAGAATATTTTCTAAGAGAAATCCCTTATTAGCACTGAGGAAGCACCGAAAATTGTTCATTTATCGAGATTGCTTCTGTTCACTCTATAGAACCTCTAATATTAAATTTCCACTGTTCACTATAGTGGATAGTTCATACAAAAGGGTGTTCACATAACCGAGCATCTACTGTATATATATATATATATATATATATATATATATATATATATATATATATATATATATATATATATATATATACATGCATATATATATATATATATATATATATATATATATATATATATATATATATATATATATATATATATATATATATATATATATATATTTCAACTCGTGTTTTCAAAAGCTTTTATTTGACACCCCACTTGATGACCCGATAAAATTTTTTTTCACTTCCGATTTCACCCCTCAAAACTAACAACTTAAGTCAAAATTTAACTCTCAAAAATACACGTCTCCATTGGGCCATCAGTTTCTATATTTGTGCCAAATTTTAACTTTCTATGTCAAACAGTTGCTTGAAAATCGGTTGTGACAAACGGACAGACAGACAGACAGACACCGAAGTGATTACATAAAAAGACATTTTATTTCCTTAATAGGTAACAAAGGCGGCCATAGCATTGTGGGTAAGGTGTTTTCTACGCCGGAGATCCTAGTTCGAATGTCGACTCGGAAAATAAAATTTAAAAAATGCCCTCTCACTTTCACCGGCCAGAACCGGCATTAAACTGTAGCTGCCCTTTGTCTGTGGAACACTTAAAAAGGCGCCAACCACAAGCAGAGGCGAGAGAGTCGCCTACGTCCGTATTGGACATGGCACTTTAAGAAGAAAAATATTTAACAATGAAGTGACTAAACGGATTGAATATTTAGAGTTTCGAAGGAAGTTGGTACAAACATTAATCAACAAAAAATAATAAACATATTGAAACAAATCACCCCGTGCAATAAAAAAAAGGGCAAAATAATGATGAGATAGGCATAGCTTAGATCAGGGGTGCGCAAACGGTCGATCGCGATCGACAAGTCGATCGCGAGTGCTTTTTGAGTCGAACTCGAGAAAAAAATTCCGATATAGAACTATTCACAGATTTTGTTTTAGGTAACTAAAACAAAATGTAATGAATAAACTAAAAATTTATTCGATCCACAATTAGGCCAGAATAACCCCCTCATCATTTTCTTTTATCGTAATAACCCCCTGCTAGCGGCAAAAGGTGGCTTTATCAAAGGAACGCGCGGTACTTGTCAAAGAAAAGCCACGTTTTTGATTCCCGCCGATTTTTCGTCACAGAGTGAATTAAGAAAACGAAAAGTACGTGATTTGATAACTTGTTTGGAAAAAGAACAAACCATGTTCAGAAGACGAGCCAAACAATCAAAAGCTGCAACGATCGCGTCATTTAAAATATCTCATATATTGGCGAAACACAAGAAATCATTTGATGATGGATTGGTTGTGAAGAAAGCATTTATTGAAGCGGGTGAGACTTTATTTGGAGATTTTAAAAATAAAACAGAGATTATGTCTGCTATTAGAGAACTTCAGTTATCTCGTCCGACTGTCACAAGGCGTGTTGAAGTCATGAGTCAGGACATGGCAGATAAACTAAAACATGATATCATGGAATGTACATACTTTTCTTTGCAGTACGACGAATCCACCGATATGACAGACACTGCCCAGCTGTATATTTTTATTCGAATGGTATTCAATGACATGTCGGCTAAGGAAGAGTTTTTGACAATGATTCCTCTGAAAGGAAAGACCCGTGGCGAAAATATATATGACGTTTTCTTTAATTTTGTAACAAACTACAAGCTACCAATATATAAACTAGTGTGCAGTACATCCGATGGAGCACCAGCAATGACTGGAAACAAAAACGGTTTTGTGGCATTGTGTCGAGCTAATGATGATTTCCCTTCATTTTTCTCTTTCCATTGCATTATACATCAACAAGTTTTGTGTTCAAAAGTTCTAAACATGGAGGAGATTATGGGCATTGCAATAAAAATTGTGAATTCTATCCGTGCACGTAGCTTGCATCGACGGGTCTTTAAATTGCAGTTGGAAGATAGTGAGTCAGCTGAACACACTGATTTAGTTCTTCACACGGACGTCAAGTGGTTGAGTCGCGGAAAATTCCTAGAAAGGTTTCAAGAATTATTGCCCGAAAAAACAGCTTTTCTGGACGAAAGAGGTGATGACACTCAGATGCTGAAAAACGGAAAATGGCTGACTGATTTGGCATTTTTTGACAGACATCACAATGCATTTAAACACCATTAATTTGGAGCTTCAAGGTAAAGGAAAAACTATTATTGAGATGATTAGCGCAATAAACGCATTCAAAAGTAAATTGCAACTTATGATAGATCAACTGAAAAGAAAGGATCTGAAAAATTTTCCGTCTTTGAAAGCAAGGATTCCTCAGTTGAATTATGATATTTATGAGGCAGAATTATCAAATATTTTGGGCCAATTCGAAATACGTTTTTATGATTTCAGTAAATTGGCAAATATCGCATCATTTATGAGTTATCCTTTTTCGTGTAAAAACATTGAGGAATTAGCTACTGAAATAGCAAGTCAGTTTAACATGGACTCATGTTCTGTTGAAAATGAGTTAGTGCAGATTATATCAGATATACATCTCAAAGCCACAGCATCTGATACAAAATTCTGGTGTTTTATATCTGAAGATAAATATCCGAATCTAAGGCAAATCGCCCTTCAACTGACGGCAATGTTTGGGTCAACTTACTTGTGCGAGTCTGCATTTTCTGAAAAGAAGATAATTAAGTCAAAATATCGCAATCGACTAACTGACGAACATATGTCATCATGCTTGCGATTAGCACTCGGTAATTACGTACCATCTTATGAAAAGTATGCTGAGGACATGCAGTGCCACGCTTCAACATCCAAAGTCACTCTTTAGTTAAGTTTAGACACTAGAACTCGTTTGTTTTGTAAGAACCAATAAACTCGCAATTTTGAATAATTATGAGTTTTTTCATTGACAATTTAGAGCAGACCTACACTTACCTTGACTAAAAAAATGCATATTGTGCGGAAAACTAATATCTATGCCACGATACACCCTACCTAGACGACAATCCTGCATCACTTACTTGCAGCCTCTCAGAGTCGATCGATCGTAGTCTAACAATATTGAGGTAGATCGCTAGCAGTTCAAGTTTAAGCACCCCTGGCTTAGATACAGCAATATTATGATTTTATCCTCTCTGGGGTATCACCAGGAGTATTGTCCAGAGTTTTGGACCTCGAAAAATTTGTGCTTTTTTGTTTATAAACAATTTAAGTTTTCAAAACGCGATTTTTGAGCTTAAAATGTGAATAACTCCGGGTATATAAGTCGGATCGAAACAAAAAAAAAACAAACTCTTCGTAAGGAAATTTCCCACAGATCATCGTTAGTTTTAAGTGGCTCAAGTGCATACGTAACCTACAAAATTAAAGAATAGGCAAAAAAATGTTTTTTTTTTCATTTTATTGTACAGGTCGAGTAAGTGAACCGATCGACTGAAAACTTTCAGAAAATACGTCTTTTATTATAGCAAAAACACCTTGAAATTTTGTTACAAAAATATTGAACCCATTGGGCACAATTGAATTTGTTATTTAAAATTTGAATTGCCCGCCGTTTTTTGGCCATTTAGTCCAAGATGGATCTTTTTTTTCTAAAACAACTCGTCTTGACGCCCTCTTTCCGATGCCATTAAAAAAAAATCTTTTTTGGAGTCATTTTAACCGTTTTTTACATTTGTTTATTAATCAAATAACAAATTTGTTTTTTCGGTCATTTTAAAGAAAATGATTTTTTTAAAATAAAAGTCTCTCGATTCGCTACCAGATGTGATAAAATTATTTCAATTTTTTTTTTTTTTTTTAAATGACCGAAATAACATATTTGTTTTTATTTGGTTAACAAACAAATGTAAAAAAAAAAAACGGTTAAATAATAATTTTTTTTAATGGCATGGGAAAAAGTGGCGTCGAAACGTAAATTTTGGAAAAAAGAGATCCATTTTGGACAAAATGGCATAAAATGGCAGGCAATTCAAATTTTCAATAATAAATTCAATTATGCCCACTGGGTTCAATATTTTTGTACGAAAATTTCAGAGTATTTTTGCTATAATAAAAGGCATATTTTCTGAAAGTTTCAAGTCGATCGATTTCCTTAGTCGCCCTGTACAAGAAAAAAAAAAAACAGTTATTTGCCTGCTTTTTCAATTTTGTAGGTTATATACGCACTTGAACGACTTAAAACTAACGAGGATTTGTTGGAAATTTCATTACGAAAAGTTTGATTTCCTTTTTGTCTTAATCCGACTTATAAAGGGTGTTTTTTATAGAGGTATAAAACTTTAAGTTGGCAACACTTTTTTAACTGGCGGCCATTTTGTCAGCTGTCAAGTGATTTATGTTTAGTTTGGTTTGGCATTTCAACATGAATAGACTGACGCCTGAACAATGCTTCCAAATTGTGCAAATTTATTTTAAAAATCATGGTTCTGTTCGAAATACGTATCGCGCACTACGTCCATTTTACGGTCAACATAATCGTCCATCAGAGCAATTAATTCGATTAACTATGGAACGTTTTCGCACCACGTGTACTCTAAATGATAATACGCATCCACAGAGACGTCGTACAGTGCGTACAGAAGAAGTCATTGGTGCTGTAGAGCGTAGCATAGAGGAAGACCCGAATCAGTCTATACGCCATCGTGCACAGGAATTGGATATGTGTCCATCCACTTTATGGAAGATTTTGCGGAAAGATCTTGGTTTGCGTGCTTACAAAATCCAACTCGTGCAACAATTGAAGCCACACGATCACCTAGCAAGGCGTAGATTCGGTGAATGGGCCCAAAACAAGATTGCCGTTGATCCCGATTTTCATAAGCGAATTTTGTTTAGCGATGAAGCTCACTTTTGTTTGAATGGATACGTCAATAAACAAAACTGCCGTATTTGGAGTGATGATAATCCTCAAATGTATGTTGAGACACCGTTACATCCAGAAAAACTGACTGTTTGGTGTGTTTTATGGTCTGGTGGAATCATTGGTCCGTACTTCTTTAAAAACGATGCTGGTCAGAACGTTACAGTCAATGGTGACCGCTATAGAGCCATGATTACTGACTTTTTCGTTCATCAATTGAACAACCATGATGTGCAGGAGCTGTGGTTTCAACAAGACGGCGCAACATGTCACACAGCTCGTGCCACAATTGATTTATTGAAGGAAACGTTTGGTAACCGCATAGTTTCACGTTTCGGACCCCTGAATTGGCCTCCAAGATCATGCGATTTAACGCCGCTAGACTATTTTCTGTGGGGATATGTGAAGTGGCTAGTCTACGCCGATAAGCCCGAAACGATTGACCACTTGGAGGACAACATTCGCCGCGTTATTGCCGATATACGGCCACAAATGTTGGAAAAAGTCATCGAAAATTGGACCTCCAGATTAGACTACGTCCGAGCCATCCGTGGCGGTTATATGCTAGAAGTCATATTTAAATTATAATGCCAGAAGATTATCTTTCGAATAAAGTAAATTTCATGTCAATTTAAAAAATTCATCTTTGTTTTATTCCATTTCAAAGTTCTATACCTCTATAAAAAACACCCTATATAATCGCAGTTATTCCCATTTTAAGCTCAAAAAAGCTCGGCCAGTACATAAACCATATCAATTAATTCATTTTTAGGAAAATCCATAACTATTTCCTTTATACGTCACTTACTACAACAAATTAAACTATTTTCACTTGCTTAATAGACATGTCAAAATTTGACAATGCCTATATTTTTGTTTTGTCGTGGCAACTATGATGTTATAGCGTAAGTGTATTAAAAACAAGGGTAAAAATTGAAAAATTCAAAATAAATCGAAAACTATTAGAAATAGGTATATGACATACTTAATAAAAGTTAGAGGGTTTTGCAAAATCTATTAGAAAAAGTAATAATATACAGGAGGTGCCGTTTAAAAAAAATTGAGATTTTTTCAATTTAAAATAGTCGAAATGTATAAATTTATTTTGAACACCCTGTAGCATCTAACTCAAATTTCTTTACATATAACTTTTTTTTCATCTCTATAGAATGCTCGTACCAATTATGAGTATTCCACCTTCAAAAACAATGGCGCTACTGGTAATTTTTTACAAAACTGAAAACTAATATTTGTTTTTTAAAATTTAAATATTAGAAAAAGTACTAGGTGTAGATATATGCAACTTAAATTGTTTATAAACAAAGGAGCACACGTTGGTGATACCCCAGAGAGGATGAAATCATAATATTGCTGTATCTAGACTGTGCAATTTCAAATGCTCTTTTTACTACACTACCTATCCTGCATGATAACAAGCAGAATAAAAGTATTGCTTCAGCTGTTTTTACCGGACATGCTGCGTCATCTGCTTTCAATAAAGGATGTCGTAATTAAATTATGATATATCTATGTTGGCTATGTCGCAAGGATCTAACCAAAGACATTATATTTAAACAAAGTATGTCATTCATGAAACTGCCTCTTGCCAACACAATCAACGATTTAAAATTTCAGTGAGCGCGGTAGAGACAAGTAGAAAATAGTGGACAAAATTTCAGGCTCTCTTACCTAAAAAGCTACCTTAATCCGTTTCTGTGCAACAACAAACTGACGCGTTTACTTGAAATTAAGTATGAAATGAATTAGTTGATGCGGGTGACCCTTAAAAATCGAGAAGCAAATGCTAAATAATGCCAAAATTCAAAACTGCATTCGTAAAATATATATTTGTGCCTCTAAGTATTTAATTTATAGCCTACTCGGCTGTCTAGATTTTTTCCTTCTCCAAATACAACAATCCCAATATACGGCAACTATAAAACCTTTTGTTTTAACTGTAACAAAAGCTGGCGTGGCAATAAGTGTCAAAACTAATGGGCTGCCATATCGGGTTTCAATTTTCAATAGGGGTCAAGTCTGGAGGTATTTCTGTCTTGACCTTTTTGTTCTTGCTTTAATGGATATAACATATAATTTTTACACAATAGGCAACGTTGAAATTTTATCAAATATTGTTTACGAGTATTAATCTTTATTACTTATTTGCCATGGGAAATTAAAGTGCCATTTTTAGTGTTCCGTACGGAACACCTATAAGATGACTTCGGTGTCTGTCTGTCCGTCTGTCCGTCACACCCGATTTTCTCCGAAACTATTTGTCATAGAAAGTTGAAATTTGGTAATAATATAGGAATTGATGGCCTCATCAGAGCCATGTAGTTTTAAAAGTTAAATTTTGACTTAAGGGGTTAGTTTTGGGGGGTGAAATCGGAAGTGAAAAAAAAAAATTTTACTAGGTAATCGAGTGTGGTGTCAAATGAAAGCTTGTGAAAACACGAGTAAAAAATATATATATAATGTAATACTTGCACGCATTTTTCTTTGTATTATTTTTAAAAAATCGCGAAAAATTGGTGACCACACCCGCTTATCTCACTTATCCTTATCTCGTAAAAGAAAACTTATCAAAAAATTTTGGTATATAAAAAAAAAAAAAATTCTGGAATATTCTCCACGGGGTGTAGATTGAACGAAAATTATCTTGACGAGTGCATTAACCGTCTCTTTGTTGAAAACTCTATTTGTCATTTGAAATTTGGTAATAATGTAGGGGATGTGTTTTGTGTTAAATTTTGTCACTGATCATTTTCAAATAAGCTTTCCGTTATGTAAACACTTTTGTTTTTATTTTTTCGCGAAAAAGCAATCAACGTACGGAACACTAATTGCGCAAGTTCAACATTTGGGATGTGTTTTGTGAAGTTGACATTTTATACTTCCGTTACAAACATTTTTTATTTTAAAAGCAATCAACGTACGGAACACTAATTGCGCAAGTTCAACTTGACACGGTTATTTTAAAAAATTTTAAAATTGCACTCCACAGGAAATAATAGCTCAGTATTCTACTTGATGTCAATGCTAGTTTTGAAAGAGTTTACTTTTTAGTGTTCCCTATGGAACACTTCGCTGTCTGTCCGACTATCTGTCTGTCACACCCGATTTTCTCCGGGGTTATTTGACGTAGAAAGTTAAAACTTGGAACAAATATAGGTATTGATGGCTCAATCAAAGCCGTGTAGTTTTGAAAGTTAAATTTAGACTTAAGGGGTTAGTTTTGGGGATGACCTCGGAAGTGAAAAACAAAAATTTTACTAGGTCATCGAGTGGGGTGGCAAATGAAAGCTTGTGAAAATACGAGTTCAAAAATATATATAATGTAATACTTGCGCACACTTTTCTTCGTATTATTTTAAAAAAATGGCCAAAAGTCGCTGTCCCAGCTCCTTATCTCGAAAAGTACTGATCATAAAATGTTGAAAAAATTCTGGAATATTTTCCATAAAATGTAGATCGAGCTAAATTATCACACGTGCATTACATTTGATAATTTATATCGTATAAAAAAAAACTATGAAAACTGTGTCCCTAACGCATGGTGGAGGTTTTTGTAATATACTTTTAAGTACATTACTGTTACCGAGTGACGAGTCGCTCTTGTACCGATATATAATTTTATTTTTATTTTGAGGGTAATCACAGTACGGAACACTAATTGCGCAAATCCAACTTGCTCTTAACCGTTTTTTTTTTCAATTAACAGTTTTTAAAAAATCCAAATGATTTTTAGGAAGTACCAATATTCAAACGATACGTGTCAAAATTTCATGACACGTCGACGATTAGTTTACAAGTTACAGTGGTTTTAGTGACGCTACTTTTGATATTTTCAAAACAATGCAAAAAATCGAATTTCGTATGTTGATTAAACACTGTTTTTTGGTGGGAAAAAATACCCTTCAAGCAAAGCAATGGCTTGATAAGTGTTACAGGGACTCTATCTCTGGAAAATTACTCATCATTTACTAGTATGTTGAATTTAAACGCGGTCGTATAAATATAAATGATGTTGAGAGCTCTCGACGCCCAAATGCGGTGGTTACACAGGAAAACATCAAAAAATCCATAAAATTGTTTTGGATGACCGTAAAGTGAAATTGCGTGAAATAGCTGACACCCTAGAGATATCAAAAGAATGTGTTGGTCATATTTTGCATGGACATTTGGGCATGAGAAAGCTTTGTTCAAAATGATTACCGCGTTTGCCTCACAGTGGACCCAAAAACAACAACGTCTTGATGATTTTGAGCGCTGTTTGGATCTGTTTAAGCACAATAAAAAGATTTTTCATGCGACATGTGACAATGGATAAAACATGGATCCACCACTACACACCGAAATTAAATCGGCAGTCAGCTGAGTGGACAGCAGCCGGTGAAAGCCGCCCGAATCGACCAAAGACGCAACAGTTGGCTAGGAAGGTTTTGGCCTCTGTATTTTGGGAAGCACACGGAATAATTTTCATCGACTATGCTGAGAAGGGAAAAACCATAAATAGCGAATATTAAATAAAGTTATTGGTGCGTTTGAAGGCAGAATCGCAAAGAAACGGCCCCAAATAAACAAGAAAAAAGTGATCTTTCATCAAGACAATCCACCGCGTCATAAGTCAATGGTTACGATGGCAAAATTACATGAAATGAAGTTCGAATTGCTTCCTCATCCACCGTATTCTCCAGATTTGGCCACTAGCGACTATTATCTATTTGCAGACCTCAAAAAATGCTCGCGGGAAAAAGATTTGGCTTCAGTGAAGTACTACTCAGTATATATCACCACTACACCAAACACTTTATTTTTGCACTCGACGCGCGTTTCGCTAACCATGTTAGCTTCATCAGGAGCGATGATTGACTCAATTGAGTCAAAAAAATGCTCGCGGGAAAAAGATTTGGCTTCAGTGAAGTACTATTCAGTATATATCACCACTACACCAAACACTTTATTTTTGCACTCGACGCGCGTTTCGCTAACCATGTTAGCTTCATCAGGAGCGATGATTGACTCAATTGAGTCAATCATGAGCGATGATTGATTCAATTGAGTCAATCATCGCTCCTGATGAAGCTATCATGGTTAGCGAAACGCGCGTCGAGTGCAAAAATAAAGTGTTTGGTGTGGTGGTGATATATACTGAGTAGTACTTCACTGAATCCAAATCTTTTTCCCGCGAGCATTTTTTTGAGATCTGCAAATAGATAATAGTCGCTAGTGGCCAAATCTGGAGAATACGGTGGATGAGGAAGCAATTCGAACTTCATTTCATGTAATTTTGAGTCAATCATCGCTCCTGATGAAGCTAAACATGGTTAGCGAAACGCGCGTCGAGTGCAAAAATAAAGTGTTTGGTGTAGTGGTGATATATATACTGAGTAGTATCATTGTGCCAAAGATTCCACATTCCCAACTTAGTTCAGTGAAGTAGTTATCGCCGAAACGGAGGTCTATTTTGAAGGCATTGGACTGATTGTATCTTTCTTGAAGGAGGCGATGTTGATGAATAAAGTGGAATTTTGCAAAAAAAAAATGTGTTTTAAGTTGCTAGACCCAAAACTTTTCAGCCTACGTCGTAGTATGCGGATGGATTGTATATGCTCGTTTGTGCTATAGCCTTTGCGGAATTCGGCTTGTTCAGTAGGTTGATAGGTATAAGCGAATAAATTTTACAAATTCCTTTGTTGCATAAGTTTTTTATTAAAAAACTGCAGATTAAACGGACATACTTTACATCTGAATCTCAAAATCGTCAGCATTAATTCTTAAAACATGCTAGTTTGTTGTTTTGTTTCCACGGAATTAGATACTTTGTTAAATTAAGATGCAGGTGCAAGTTTGAATTGTTTTAAAAATCAGCAACATTTTTCCTTCATAATATTTTAAAATTTCGATGTCACCTAAGACGCTATTTATAATAATAAACAGTTCAACATGTTTTACAATTTAGCTTTGTCAGATTTGACCTATATTTTTTTAATTCATCATCTTCCAGCTCAGGTTACACGTTACTTTCTATAACAATAAAATTTATTTCTGGAAAACTTAATAAACCTTCTACTAATAAAAACAAAAGTAACATAGGAAATTGTAAAAATAAAAACAATGGCTAATCATAATAATTGGAAAACCAGTATTTCATAAATAAAGGAGCTGACATTGACCCACCTCTACAATAGGCTACCTCGTAAAAACGTTTTTTTTTTAAATAAATAAATAATAAATTAGGTGCTGTATTGATCGACCTTTCCATAAAATCAGCGTTGTTGGTTTAGTTTGTTAAGCAGAATGTAAAAATATGTGAACATTATGCAAACTGAAGACGTTGATGCGAGATCCGGGTAAATCCACAAACTAAAATTTGTAAAAATCTGAAAAGTTTTTGAATTGTAATATAGTGTCAGTATAACCCAAAAAAACAATCTCTCTATTTAGAAACATCATACAGGCAAGCATCATATATCAAATCTACTTAATAATTAACTTAATACTTCATTTTCCTCCTTATTCCTATCTATAATAATCTCTGTCTGTCTGTCCGTTAGTGCGCTTATCACTGGAGAACCACTTATCCGATTTACGTACTTTTTTTTTAGAAACACACATATGTTCTCTGGCCAGGTTATAGACTATATTTCATTACGATAGGTAGCATAAGGAATGAGCAGTGAGGATAATAATGAATGAAATCGGAAAAAAGTTGGCCGCTAGCGTGTTCCCTTGCAATACCACAGCCTAAACCATTAAATATGGAACAATATTATGAAGCAGAGAATATCTATAATCTATAATATATATAAAATGTAATGTCTCTCTGTCTGTCTGTCTTTCCTTGGTGCGTTTATCACGCGAGAACCACTTATCCGATTTACGTGCTTTTTACATATGTTCTCTGACCGGGTTATAGATATATATTTTATTACATCTATCATATAAATAAAATGCAACGTATCTCTGTCTGTCTGTCTGTCCGTTAGTGCGCTTATCACTGGAGAACCACTTATCCGATTTACGTGCTTTTTTTTAAACATACATATGTTCTCTGGCCAGGTTATAGGATATATTTTATTGCGTTAGGTAACATAAAGAATAACCATTGGCGATAATAGTGAATCAAGTCGGAAAAAAGGTTACCGTTAGCGCGTTCTCTTGCAATACACTGCCTAAACCATTAAATATGGAACAATATCATATTGCAAAGATATATATATATATATATATATATATATATATATATATATATATATATATATATATATATATATATATATATATATATATATAAAATGCAACGTCTCTCTGTCTGTTTGTCTGTCCGTTAGTGCGCTTATCACTTGAGAACCACTTATCCGATTTACGTGTTTTTATAAATTTATACATATGTTGTATATAATTCGATATAAGCCTAGATAACGGGAGATAAGGAGAGATAATGGGAGATAAATATAAATAATGGGAGATAAGGAGAAATAATGAGAGATAAGCAGAGATAACTGTAGATAATGGGAGTTATGGTGAGATAATGGGAGATAAGGAGAAATAATGGGAGATAAGGAGAAATATTGCGAGATACGTCGAGATAAGTCTAGATCAGGGGTGCTCAAACTTGAACTGCTGGCGATCTACCTCAATATTGTTAGACTACGATCGATCGACTCAGAGAGGCAGCAAGTAAGTGTGATGTAGGATTGTCGTCTAGGTAGGGTGTATCGTGGCATAGATATTAGTTTTTCCGCACAATATGCATTTTTTAGTCAAGGTAAGTGTAGGTCTGCTCTAAAATGCCAATGAAAAAAACTCATAATTATTCAAAATTGCGAGTTTATTGGTTCTTACAAAAACAAACGAGTTCTAGTGTCTAAACTTAACTAAAGAATGACTTTGGATGTTGAAGCGTGGCACTGCATGTCCTCAGCAAACTTTTCATAAGATGGTACGTAATTACCGAGTGCTAATCGCAAGCATGATGACATATGTTCGTCAGTTAGTCGATTGCGATATTTTGACTTAATTATCTTCATTTCAGAAAATGCAGACTCGCACAAGTAAGTTGACCCAAACATTGCCGTCAGTTGAAGGGCGATTTGCCTTAGATTCGGATATTTATCTTCAGATATAAAACACCAGAATTTTGTATCAGATGCTGTGGCTTTGAGATGTATATCTGATATAATCTGCATTAACTCATTTTCAACAGAATATGAGTCCATGTTAAACAGTCTTGCTATTTCAGTAGCTAATTCCTCAATGTTTTTACACGAAAAAGGATAACTCATAAATGATGCGATATTTGCCAATTTACTGAAATCATAAAAACGTATTTCGAATTGGCTCAAAATATTTGATAATTCTGCCTCATAAATATCATAATTCAACTGAGGAATCCTTGCTTTCAAAGACGGAAAATTTTTTAGATCCTTTCTTTTCAGTTGATCTATCATAAGTTGCAACTTACTTTTGAATGCGTTTATTGCGCTAATCATCTCAATAATAGTTTTTCCTTTACCTTGAAGCTTCAAATTAATGGGTTTTAAATGCATCGTGATGTCTGTCAAAAATGCCAAATCAGTCAGCCATTTTCCGTTTTTCAGCATCTGAGTGTCATCACCTCTTTCGTCCAGAAAAGCTGTTATTTCGGGCAATAATTCTTGAAACCTTTCTAGGAATTTTTCGCGACTCAACCACCTGATGTCCGTGTGAAGAACTAAATCAGTGTGTTCAGCTGACTCACTATCTTCCAACTGCAATTTAAAGAGCCGTCGTTGCAAGCTACGTGCACGGATAGAATTCACAATTTTTATTGCAATGCCCATAATCTCCTCCATGTTTAGAACTTTTGAACACAAAACTTGTTGATGTATAATGCAGTGGAAGGAGAAAAATGAAGGGAAATCATCATTAGCTCGACACAATGCCACAAAATCATTTTTGTTTCCAGTTATTGCTGGTGCTCCATCGGTTGTAATGTACACTAGTTTATATATTGGTAGCTTGTAGTTTGTTACAAAATTGAAGAAAACGTCATATATATCTTCGCCATGGGTCTTTCCTTTCAGAGGAATCATTGTCAAAAACTCTTCCTTAGCCGACATGTCATTGAATATCATTCGAATAAAAATACACAGCTGGGCAGTGTCTGTAATATCGGTGGACTCGTCGAACTGTAAAGAAAAGTATGTACATTCCATGATATCATGTTTTAGTTTATCTGCCATGTCCTGACTCATGACTTCAACACGCCTTGTGACAGTCGGACGAGATAACTGAAGTTCTCTAATAGCAGACATAATCTCTGTTTTATTTTTAAAATCTCCAAATAAAGTCTCACCCGCTTCAATAAATGCTTCCTTCACAACCAATCCATCATCAAATGGTTTCTTGTGTTTCGCCAATATATGAGATATTTTAAATGACGCGATCGTTGCAGTTTTTGATTGTTTGGCTGGTCTTGTGAACATGGTTTGTTCTTTTTTCACACAAGTTATCAAATCACGTACTTTTCGTTTTATTAATTCACTCTGTGACGGAAAATCCTTTCATAGTTTTTATGAACCGTTTTATGATGCCTCTCTAAGTTCCCACGCGTATTGCAACTGACGCACGGCAAATGAGACAAATGCACTTATCCTTTACCATACAAAAGAAAAATTCTTCCTCCCAATCGTTATTAAAATGATAAGTTTTACTTTTCTTCGCCGCACTCATTTTGGACTATTTATTAATAAACTTTGTATCGATGTATCGCCTTCAAGTTACAACTCAGACTGACTCCTATTCCTGCAGGCGCAACATTTATATCGGCGCGAACGAAGTCTCGAATGTTCCCGTCAAACACGCCGCCCGAAGTTTCTAGAAAAATCGGCGGAATCAAAAACGCGGCTTTTCTTTGACAAGTACCGCGCGTTCCTTTGATAAAGCCACCTTTTGCCGCTAGCAGGGGGTTATTACGATAAAAAAAAGTGATGAGGGGGTTATTCTGGCCTAATTGTGGATCAAATAAATTTTAGTAGTTTATTCATTACATTTTGTTTTAGTTACCTAAAACAAAATCTGTGAATAGTTCTATATCGGAATTTTTTTCTCGAGATCGACTCAAAAAGCACTCGCGATCGACTTGTCGATCGCGATCGACCGTTTGAGCTCCCCTGGTCTAGATAATGGGAATTATGGTGCGATAGTGGGAGATAAGGAGAAATAATGCGAGATGAGCAGAGATAAGCCTAGATAATGGAAATTATGTAGAAATAATGGGAAATAAG
The DNA here is from genome assembly GCA_019049505.1 of Pachyrhynchus sulphureomaculatus. Lineage (NCBI taxonomy): Eukaryota > Metazoa > Arthropoda > Insecta > Coleoptera > Curculionidae > Pachyrhynchus > Pachyrhynchus sulphureomaculatus. The sequence continues at coordinate 75,480,040 of CM032452.1, read as the reverse complement.
GAGAAATAATGGGAGATAAGGGGAAATAATGGCAGATATTTTATTACGTTAGGTAACATAAGGAATAAGCAGGGACGATAGTAGTAAATCAAGGCCACGCCAGCGGAGCTGAAGGCACGGCTAGTTAACATATAAACACCCTCATTGATATTTTAAGTCTAAAACCTTCTATTGGCAGTTAGCGAGGTTAGACCGCTAACTATTATACAATGTCGTGAACTAATCATGATTATACATTTGTGTCTTAAGTATCTTTTTTCTAAAAAAAATTAACGTTGTTGAACACGACAAAATGATATCGGGGCACTCCATTCCCCTAGCATCGTCACTCAATTCGCTGGGTGTTAATTTGGGAGCGAATATGTCTTAGCAGGAACATGTTGCAAGCATAGTCAAGAGGGCTTCTCAAAACCTAGGAATAATATTTCGACCCAGAAGCTTTACACTCCACAACTGTTAATTCCATACTCGTGAGCAAAAAAATCGATTTGAATCTAATTTTCAAACAGTGGTATTATTTTTGGTATCATTAGAATGCTGATTTTCTGCTCTTTCCAATAACAGCAAAAATATTTTAATTTCCAAAAAATTTTACTGATTAAAAACGGTTTTACGCAATAGAACCGTTTTTGCTCGCTCAGCAACGTACTCTTTGCACGCTATTCATCCCTATAAAAACACATGCAACTGCATTTTCCTATCATTTTTTTATCGCACCTTGAACAGTTAACATCTTTGCTATACCTGCTCACTAATTACGTTATTGAAAAATGGATACCACCGCGGAAGAAACGGCACAAATCATTGCCCTATTGCAAGAAGGGCATAGCCAACGTTTAGTCGCTACTGTACCTGAGCCAGTCAGCTGTCTCCAGAGTCTACAGACGTTACCGAAAGATGTCGACCAGTTTTATTCACACATAAGCGGCACCTTTTCTGGACACTTCTTACCGAATTGATTAGTTCAAGAGGAGTGAGCGCTGCAAAACTTTGTATTACTGCGACTTCTAACCTGGTGTTTGTCGGCAATTTAAAAATTAGGTCTTTCAATCATCCCCAGAGATAGGGTGGGGTGTTAAATCCGGTGACCTTGCCGACCAACGGTTCGGCCCTTGGTGGGCTAGCCAGTTATTGTCGAAATTGGCTGATAAAAAATTATTGACAACTGCAGTGTTATGAGGGGGTGCCCCGTCGTGTTGAAAAAATATATTTCTAAATATCTCTGAGAGGTGAGTGTTCCTCGTAAAAAAATTCCTGCCCACACATTAAATCCAAATCTGCCTTGATTTCTTTACTGCACAACTAAATGAGGATTTTCTTGTGCCCACGTATAAGAATTGTAACGGTTAAAAATATCTGCATTGCTTACATAAACTTCGTCTGTCCAAATACAATTTAATGAAAAATTCAGAACTTGGTTACAATTCTCCAGAAACCATTGGCAACATTCCATACACCGTTGAAAATCTCCGTCTCTAAGGTGATGAACTTTTCTTGACCTATATGGCCTGAATTTGTGCTTCTTCAAAGTACGACTTACGTTAGTTCTTGGTAGTCCAGTGGATTCTTTTAACTATCGGGTTGAAGTGTTGGGATTATTTCCGATAGTTCCTAAAACTACTATTTCTTCTAACTCCTTATACCTGTTTGATGCATAATTTTTGGGTCGTTTCTTTTCAAACTGGCCACTATTAACTAGGTTATGTCGCACTCGAGCAAATATATCCTTGAAGGGTTGACGCCTCTCTGGATACCGTTCGTGGTACAAATTACTTGCCGCTTCCGAATTTTCTCCGGTTTGTATGAAACACACTATCATATCCCATTTTTCGTAATTTTCAAACTTCATCCCGATTTATTTGACAATTCAATAACTGATCCTGAAGTAAAATTTGACAACTACGAGTAAACAATTGAATTAAACCATATGGCCGCTCCGTCCAAAGCCTACTTCACAAAATGTGCATTTAAAACTCGCGTAAAAATTGAAAACCTTTATATTTTGAAGTAGATTTAAGCAAAATATAAAGTATGCTATATTTTTAGAATGGTAATTTAAAGCTCTATTCGTATAAGGAAAAATATACAGGGTATCCCCTTTGAAAAATATATTTTTGCGTTAATAACTATTAAAATATTAATTTTAGAAAAATGTAACTTACACTGTTGAAATCCATGTGAAAAAGTGCTTTGAGAATGTTTTTACAGAAATCAAAAATTTTCAATAGGAAAAGAATTACAAACATTTTTCCAAAATGCAGATTTTTGAAAAACACCCTGTATATCTGGAACGGTACTAGATATCGATATGCGGTTTTCACCCTTGAGTTTATCATAAAAATTGAGCCTCAAACACCGACATCAGTTTTCGTCTATCTCCTTTAGTTAAAGAGGTTTACCTTTAAAAGTGTCCAATTTGGACCACCCTGTGCACAATTTTAGAGTCACGGTCCTTCTCCAGTTGTTACTCATTCAAAAAGTCTTCTCCTTTGATGTTGCAAGGAAACTTGAATTTAAAAGATTCGCTTTTCATTAATTCGAATTATTTCTTACACACATTTTTAAAAAAATCATTTAGTGGAGGCAAACGCCGAAAAATTTTCATGATTTTTAGAAATTTTTAGATATAGCTTGGAAATCGATTTAACTACTTTCAACTAGTGCCAACATAATGTAAATCAGTTTTCTCAGCCTAATTTTGACCATAATACCACTTTTCGTCTACTTTAGTGCTTTTAGTGTTCCGTACGGAACACTTATAAGATCACTTCGGTGTCTGTCTGTCTGTCTGTCTGTCTGTCTGTCTGTCTGTCTGTCTGTCTGTCTGTCTGTCACACCCGATTTTCTCCGAAACTATTTGACATAGAAAGGTGAAATTTGGTAATAATATAGGAATTGATGGCCTCATCAGAGCCATGTAGTTTTGAGAATTAAATTTTGACTTAGGGGGTTAGTTTTGGGGGGTGAAGTCGGAAGTGAAAAAAAAATTTTTTTACTAGGTTATCGAGTGTGGTGTCAAATGAAAGTTTGTGAAAACACGAGTAAAAAATATATATATAATATTATATTTGCATGCACTTTTCTTTGTATTATTTTTAAAAATTCGCGAAAAATCGCTGTCCCGGGCCTTATCTCGAAAAGTACTTATCAAAAAATTTCGAAAAAATTCTGGAATATTCTCCACGGGGTGTAAATTGAACGAAAATTATCACGAGTGCATTACCTTTAATAATTTATATGGTATATAAAAAAAACAAAAATTTCAAGGTCATCAGATTTCAGTAAAGATTGGAAACAAACTTTGTTGAAAACTCATTTGGGGTGTCACTGATCATTTTATACCTCTGTAACAATTTTTTTTTTATTTTAAAAGCAATCAACGTACGGAACACTAATTGCGCAAGTTCAACTTGCACTTGACCGGTTATTTTCACATGTTAACGCTTTCGGCTCACTATTTCTTAAGTATCTCAGCTTCTGTTCGTTGTTATGCGACAGAAAAAAATCATTTTACTCGTCATAAAATTACGAAAAAAACTGCATAGGCTGCATTAAAAAATATTAAGTACATAACCTAAAAAAATTATTTACTACGGCAAATTCAAAAACGGTTTTTTTACGGTAACTTCCATTCAATTCGTTATTACGGCTTGAAATTATAGGAAAATGTAGCTTTATATTTATTTTTATTTTATTTATTATATTTAAGAAATAGTGAGCCAAAAGCGTTTAAATGTAAAAAATAGAAGAAAAGTCGTCTTGTGGTCAAAATTAGGCTGAGAAAACTCGTTTAAATTGTGTTGGCACTGTTTCAAATTAGTTAAATTGATTTCCAAGCCGTACCCAAAAATTTCCAAAAATCATAAAAATTTTACGGCATTTTCCTCCACTAATTAGCGTTAGGTTTGATGAATTTTTGAAGTCCTCTTCTAATAAAATCTATTCAGTTCTTTTACCCGAGAACTGAGAAACCGCAGATATTGCCCTTCCCGCTTCTGCAACTGGGTAAAAAAAAATGCAGTAAGGTTAAAAATCCATGCATTCCACAAGTTACACTTTCTCTTAGCTTCGTTTTTCTCTCTGTTTTATTAAAACCATATAAGATTTAAACGACACCTTTAGCAGAACAAAAACCACTATTTAAAATGTTGAAAACGAAAGTGAATTCGATGTACATTTAACAGTTAAATGCCTATCCAAAGTTAGCCAAGTTTCCTTTCATGAGGGATCACCTGTGAAGCAGTTCAATTTCTTGTGTAAAAACAAACAATTCAAATAGACATCCATCAAAAGATCTCTAAAAATAACAAGCCCGTACCCGTGCACTTCATCATGAAAACTTAGACATTTTCTAGACAGAGTCTTGCATCAAAGAAATAACAAAATGGATGTAAGGTAACGAAAAAAGAAAACAACATGACTAAAGGTGCAACAAGTAAATACATAAGTAAACAGTATGTAATTGAAGATAATGCTGAGCAAATAAAATAAACAAACACCGTCTGAGCTTGTTTAAAGGTAAAATAAACTCGTTTGATAGGTATGGATGATGCCTGTCTCGAGTCTGGTAAATCACCTGTTATTTTAAAATTATAAGGCTTCGACAAAAGGTACAGATTTTGTGATTTATGGCTGTGGCATATATGAATTTTACACATAATTCTGAAAAATTCCTGAAAACAACTTTGGTTCTTATTAGTATATATTGAAACGGTCAATTACACAGGCCAACAAAAAAAATATTTGTAAAAACTTTTTAAACCAATACATCTAAGTGTTATGTATTTTTGGGTGCTGAAACCGTATCTGGTATCAGTTTTTTTGTATCATCCACAGTTCTCTCATAATATGACAATATCATGGCAGTAAACCAAATCCTCTTCCTGCTTGAAAAAACTGAGCAAACTGTTGATCTCTTGTTCTATAATGGAATGTTCCAGATTCCAATAAATGTTTTTCTTTCAGCCTAGAACCAAGCAATTCTGCTTTTTTCCTTAGTCAAACCCAAATCTCTAACGAAATCATTGAACGCAGCTTGTGTAAACAACTGTGGTTTTAAATTTTCTAGAGAACATTGAAACTCATCATCATCTGGTCGACTTTCATTAAATTCGGGACTGGACTGTAAAACGTTATCAATAGACTGAGGTGGCTCAGGGACAGGAAGACCCGGTCCATGTCCTACCGGCCCATTAGCTGAAGTAAAGTTAGGATAGACAATTATTTTCTTATTTTTGGAGTTATATCCAGAAACATCAACGCTACAAAAATAACAATCATTTAAATAATTTTCTTGCTCTCTCCATACCATGAGTACTGCAAATCTAAAAGCTTTCTTTTCTTTCTTATACAATTTCCTAAGATCCTCGACACAAACATAACATACTTTGTGAGGAGCCCAACATTTTTCTTGATTACCGATTTCTACACCAAAATATGCAAAGTATACGTTTCTTACAAAGTCAGTAATGTTTCTTTGATGTTTTTTAACTACAAACTCACCATATAAATAACAAAAAGTGTTGGGAGAGTTTTTACAACCACGATTAGCCATACTTTGACTGTGAATTAAAGCACATGGGTTAAACACTGCAATGCGAGGTTATATTAACTGGAAGAAAACAAACAGCTATGACATTTATCGGAACTGCCAACCTAATATAGACAAGGCGAAATCGGCGCCATCGTTGGAAAAAATTTTCTAATTGAATTTTTTTTCATAACCTTCTCCAGGAGATGCCCCTGAAAGAGGATCAACATGTTGCCGGGCGGTAACCTGGTCCGAATTTGTTTAAACAAATTTTTTTTAAACAAAGTCCAAAAATTGGATGGAACAAGTTTTTTTAGGTAAATTGGACCATTTTGAACAAAAAATGTCTCTTGTGAATTTTCTCTAAAATGCGCCGTTTTCGAGATATCGGCGATTTTAGGTGCGAGAAAACGCGAAAATGGCCACTTTCACCTCCCAATATCGGGGTCAAAAATTAAAATTTTCAATGTTGCCAAGTGTCCAAATTAAAGTTTGAGATCTCCTCTACAAATTACCGTAGGAAATATTGCAATATCTTCATTTTTAAATATTGTTTTTTAACAGTTAACAAATTGCGTTCGAGCGCCCGCGGCTGCATCGAAACTGTATACATAGATATATACGCAACGCCCGTACGTAGGCGCACGAAACTGTATACGCACTGCGATGCTCTATAAAGCTTTGTTTCTTGATTTCTTATTAAAATTAATATATTTGAAAAGTATGTAAAAAATATTTATTTATTAAAGAGTAATTGTTATATCAAATTTAATTATTATAACAAATGAATATAAATAAAAATTCAATATTCGATTAGGATGGTAGAAGAATTAAAACAATTTTATGAAATATAACTTATATATATTTAATAGAATTTTCGCAAATATTTAAATTACACCCACACATGAGTATACAACTTACGTTGTTGCTTTTGCAATTACATGCATTAGTTTTACAATTTTTGAACTAGTAATGACGTAGTTGAACTATATATGCAAATTTTCGTATAGACTTTGTCCATTTTAAGACGAGCTGTTGCCATTAGCTTTTCCGCTGCATTATAATCAGAAAGTGTATAAGTTGTACTGTCTTTATTTTTATAAATTTTTTCACAGATCATGCACTCTGCTTTTGACACACTTTTTGATCGCAATGTTGGTTTTTCTTTCTCTTCGGGTTCAATTGATAATAACTGTTTTTCATTATTAACAGCTTCATTATTTTCTGCTTCCAGTTTTTTGAGAGCATTTTCCCGACGTACAATTTTTTCTTTACTTACATAGGAAGCATAACACTTTCTGTGCCAAGAAAAAGTTTGTTCACTGCTACTTGGATTATATAAATCGTTAAATTTTGTACTTATGTCATCTTTCCGACGATTAGCTGCTTGTTGAATTTTTTGAAATGATTCAAAATTTGGTTGTTGTACAACATCATCACACTTACCACAGAAAATGCACTTATGATCACATTTAATTCGTTTAATAGAAAAAGACATAATTACACATGTACATACTTGTAAGGGCGGAAAAGAAATGAATAAACTATTAAAGTGTCCGACTCTTATTTAAGCAATAGCATGTTTGAACTTTTGCATGATACTTCACGTTACAGCGAGTTGCAGCGCGTATACAGTTCCGCGCGCCTACGTACGGGCGTTGCGTATATATCTATGTATACAGTTTCGATGCGGCCGCGGGCGCTCGAACGCAATTTGTTAACTGTTAAAAAACAATGTTTAAAAATAAAGATATTGCAATATTTCCTACGGTAATTTGTAGAAGAGATCTCAAACTTTAATTTGGACACTTGGCAACATTGAAAATTTTAATTTTTGACCCCAATATTGGGAGGTGAAAGTGGCCATTTTCGCGTTTTCTCGCACCTAAAATCGCCGATATCTCGAAAACGGCGCATTTTAGAGAAAATTCACAAGAGACATTTTTTGTTCAAAATGGTCCAATTTACCTAAAAAAATCAATCAATCAATTTTTGGACTTTGTTTAAAAAAAATTTGTTTAAAACAAATTCGGACCAGGTTACCGCCCGGCAACATGTTGATCCTCTTTCAGGGGCATCTCCTGGAGAAGGTTATGAAAAAAAATTCAATTAGAAAATTTTTTCCAACGATGGCGCCGATTTCGCCTTGTCTAAATAGCATTTGATTTTACTGCCAACCTTATAAAATTCTGATTTTATTGCCAACCTAATAACATTAGAATGATAAAAAATAAACTTTTCACATTTTGAATATTAAAATGTGAAAAATTGGTGGGTGATACGACTTTTTTATTATTATTTTCGGACTCAGCATACCAAAAAACATAGGAATCAGGTAAAATTATTAAAAAAGTTTTTTCATCATTGGTCTGTGCAATTAGCGTTAAGTTTGATGAATTTTTGAAGCACGTAAATCGGATAAGTGGTTCTCGAGTGATCAGCGCACTAACGGGCAGGCAGACAGAGAGACATTGAATTTTATATATATTATAGAAGATTATAGATAACCTGGCCGTATTTAAGAAGGACACACAATGTATAATCAAAACATATGGGCTTTGACATTTGAATGACGTTTGTGCTCATCTCCCGCTAAGGTGTAATATCCATTTCTTATTTCTCTAAAAATGAGTGAAATGTGACTTAGTGCATTATCCTGTAAAAATAACCGGTCAAGTGCAAGTTGAACTTGCACAATTAGTGTTCCGTGCGTTGATTGCTTTTAAAATAAAAAATGTTGTTACGGTGGTATAAAATAATTAGTGACTTCACAAAACACACCCCAAATGAGTTTTCAACAAAGTTTGTTTCCACTCTTTACTGAAAATTGATGACCGTGAAATTTTTGTTTTTTTATATACCAGATAAATTATTAAAGGTAATGCACTCGTGATAATTTTCGTTCAATCTACACCCCCTGGAGAATATTCCAGAGTTTTTCAAAATTTTTTGAACAGTACTTTTCGAGATAAGGCGGGGTGGACAACGATTTTTCGCGATTTTTTAAAAATAATACAAAGAAGAGTGCGCGCAAGTATTACATTATATATATATATATATTTTACTCGTGTTTTCACAAGCTTTCATTTGACACCATACTCGATTACCTAGTAAAAAAAAATATTTTTTCACTTCCTATTTCACCCCCCAAAACTAATCCCTTAAGTCAAAATTTAACTTTCAAAACTACATGGCTCTGATGAGGCCATCAATTCCTATATTATTACCAAATTTCAACTTTCTATGACGAATAGTTTCGAAGAAAATCGGGTGTGACAGACGGACAGACAGACGGACAGACACCGAAGTGATCTTATAAGTGTTCCGTACGGAACACTAAAAACAAGCTCTCTGGATCCCGATATTCAGGTTGAACACGACGAATTCTACTCATCCAACGTTTAAATTCTTTCAAATAATACTCGTCAATGACAGTCTGAACAGTTGAAATAAATTCATTATTTTTGTTTTACATTAACCTTATCCAAGTAGGATAAGACAATAATAAATTCTAAAAATACAGCACCAAGATTACCTTGTTGTTTGTCTGATATCATAGAACTAAGACATTGTTTAAGAAGAGATTTAACAATATAGATCCGACCATTTAGAAAGAAAACACAAGCACAAATCCAAAAATAAAGTCGAGCACGTGCGTGAGAATACTCAAAAGGGTGCCGTTCGCAGGAACAAATATAAAATTTAACCCCTTAAAACTGAAATGTGTTTATTTGGCCATAATAGACTGTTAAAAGTAATAGAGCGGAGATAGACTCATAAAATGTTTTTCAAGAAACTCAAATCAGAGATTTATTTGAAAACATTAAATAAGTACAATAAAGTCAGGCACTTACGAGATCGTAATGATAAGTTCCAGCCTAGCACAGAAACAGCGAGCAAAATTTAAAATCAAAAATTGTTTATTCAACAGAACTTTCTTCCTACTTTATTAGTACATATTCCGTACGGAACACTTATAAGATGACTTCGATGTCTGTCTACCCGTCTGTTTTCCGAAACTATTTGACATAGAAAGTTGAAATTTGGCACTAATATAGGAACTGAACCGTGTAGCTTTGAAAGTTAAATTTTGGGGTTTGGGGTTAGATTTGGGGGGTAAAGTCGGAAGTGAAAAAAAAACTAACAGGTCACCGAGTGGAGTGTCAAATGAAAGCCTGTAAAAACATGAGTTCAAAAATATATATAATGTAATATTTACGCATACTTTTCTTTGTATTTTTTTTTAAATTGCGAAAAATCGCTGTTCGAGATAAGTACTGACCAAAAAATTTTCAAAAATTTCTATATTTTCCACAGGCAGTAAATTGAATGAAAATTATCACGAGTGCATTGCTTTTAATAATTTATCTGGTATGTAAAAAAAAACAAAAATTTCAAGGTCATCAGTTTTTAGTAAAGATTGAAAAAATATTTTTTGTTAAAAACTCATTTGGGGTGTGTTTTGTGAAATCACCGATCATTTTATACCTCCGTAACAAATTTTTTTAATTTAGGCGGTTAGATACACCTGGGCTCTGAAAAAGAATGTATATTTAAAAAAATATTTAATTTTTATTATTATAAAAAATTTATATTTAAGTTGACAATAAAATGTTTTGAATTGTCAGTTCGAAGAAATTACGCCATCTTGATGTTTTTAAATGAAAAGCCCTGTATATTATTTTATTTTTGTCCTACTAAAAATTCTAGATATGATTTGTCTAACATACCATATGTCTAAATTGAACTGTTTTGGAATTATTGTCGTTTGAAATTTAAAATAAAAAACTATTAACAAATACTCTAGGTTTATTGTTAAGGTAACAATTGCTCAAAATGTCTACTGTTAACAGCGAGGCAATGACCCAATCTGTCATAAACAGCCTGAACAGAGTTTTGCAGAGAATCCGGGGTGGTATGTGCTACTTCATATTGAATTCTTTGTTCAGTTTCAGGTCGACTTCGGTAAACTTTGGTTTTCAAATGACCCCCTACAAAACAAATCATGTGGTATAAGGTCGGGACTCCTTGCAGGCCATTTTACAGCACCTCTTCTGCCTATCTATTGATTAGGAAAAATCGTATCCAAAAATCTACGAACATTGATTTCATAGTGAGGAGGTGCTCTGTCCTGTTGATACCACAGATTCCTGTTATTTTCATCGGGAAAAAGACCTGCACAAGTTGGAATAACAACAACAATACCATTGTCCTGTAAGATTTCCATCGATAAAAAAGGGACCAATGATATGACGTCCACAAATCCCTACCTACACGTTTATCTTTTGTGGTCTTTGAGAATGACTGTCGATTATCCAGTGAGGATTCTCAGTATACCAATACCGGTGGTTATTCCTGTTAACTCTTCCGTTAAGACAAAATGTGGCCTCGTCAGAAAAAACAATATTATGAATTAGGTTAGGATCATTCTTGATTCGTTCCATCATGACCTCGCAAAATTCAACGCGTCTATCGTAGTCATCTTCAGATAATTCTTGCAATAGAATGGGTTTGTATGGATGCAATTTTTCTTCATTCAGTGTACGACTTAAGGTACCTTTACTTATGTTCCAATAAAATATGTAACTTTTTATCATCGCTTGTTTTAACTTTTGGAGGTCCAGATTTAGAACGACCCTTAACATCATCTGATTGTCTAAATCGTTTTAATGTTTTGCTAACTACGGATTGGATAATAGGTTCTCGATTCGGATATTCCGCGTTAAAAAGGTCACACACTTCCTGTTGTGTTCTCCTACGGTCTTCGTAACCAACCATTATTAACAAAGTGATTCTTTCGGTTTCTGTTAAATGTACTATTATGATATTACGCTCAAATTGCAGTTTCACAAAATGCAGCAATAAACGTTTTCGTTAATAAATCATTTTTTGAAGCGTTAAGTCATTACCTGACAGTAAATGTTTGACACAAGCCAGCTTAAAAAAAAAATAATAAATTATTTGATCTCCTTAATTTCAAATATCAATAATTCTAAAACAGTTCAATTTAGACATATTGTATGTTAAACAAATAATTTCTAGAATTTTGAGTAAAATTCAAAAATAAAATAATATACAGGGCTTTCCATTTAAAAAAAAATTAAGATGTAATTTCTTCGAACTGACAGTTCAAAACATTTTACCGTCAAGGTCGGCATGTGCGCCGTATAACACCCTATAATTTTTATTTAAACATCTTTTTGTTACACTGATTAATAAATGCTGTGGAATCATTATTCCATACATATGGAGCACCCTGTATATTATCATTGTACTTTAAATCATAAGATTTTTTAAAAATATGTTTTAAATGTTAACTTTATTTTTTATTGGGTTAAATGGACCACTGATGAAAATTATGGCGCCTACTTGTCTGCTGGATAACTTCACAAAAAATAATCCAATCTGCGAAAACAAAAATTTAATCTTGTAAAATAACACATGGGCTGAAAAGTCCCGGGCCTAACAAAGAAAAAACACGGTTTTTTTGGTTCAAAATTAGCTTTATTCATCAACGTAATCTCCATCAAGAGCAACGCAATCATTCCAGCGCGCCGCTCTAACATTTCAATACCACTTTTGTAGAACGATTTATCTTTTGCCTAAAAATAGGCCTCAGTTTCAGCGATAACCTCTTCATTCGTGCGAAATTTCTTACCGACGAGCATTTTTTTCAGGTCTGCGAACAGCCAGTAGTCGCTGGGAGCCAAATATGGCGAATACGGTGGATGTGGGAGCAATTCGAAGTTCAATTCATGTAGTTTTGCCATTGTTTTGATTGACTTGTGACACGGTGCGTTGTCTTGATGAAACAAAATTTTTTTCTTTGCCATATGCGGTCGTTTCTTTGCAATTTCGGCCTTCAAACGCTCCAATAACGCTATATAATATTCACTGTTGATGGTATTTCCTTTCTCAAGATAGTCGATGAATATTACACCACGCACATCCCAAAATACCGAGGCCATAACCTTTCCAGCCGATTGTTGTGCTTTCGGGCGCTTTGGACGAGGTTCACCAGTTGCTGTCCACTCAGATGACGATCGTTTTGATTCCGGAGTGAAGTAATGGATCCATGTTTCATCCATTGTCACATATCGACGCAAAAATTCCGGTTTGTTACGTTTAAACATGGCCAAACACTGCTCAGAATCATCAACACGTTCTTGTTTTTGATCAACAGTGAGCAAACGCGGCACCCACTTTGAACAGAGCTTTCTCATAGTCAAATGCTCATGTAATATAAAGCCAACACGTTCTTTTGATATCTTTACGATGTCAGCTAACTCACGCAACTTCACTTTTCGATCATTCAAAACGATTTTATGGATTTTTTTGATGTTTTCTGGTGTTACCGCCTCATTTGGACGTCCACTGCGTTCTGCATCATCGGTGTCTCTACGACCACGTTTGAAGTCAGCAAACCAACGTTTTATTGTTGTTTCTGATGGAGCGGAGTCCCCATAACACTTTTCAAGCCATTGCTTCGCTTGAACGGTATTTTTTCCCATCAAGAAGCAGTGTAAAATTAAAACACGAAATTGTTTTTGATCCATTGTTTTGAAAATAACAAAAGTAGCGTCACTCTTAGCACAATAACTCACAAACTAATGAATAGAATATCATGAAATTTTAACAGCTGTCTTTTGAAGGTTAGTATTAACTGAAAAAAAAGGTGACTGCAATAAAACTAGCGCCATCTATGTGTTAGGCCCGGGACTTTTCAGCCCATGTGTTAGTTAAAAATTGTCGAAGGATTTTTCCTTTTCAAAAATAAAAAAATTACGGTGTTTCAAACATTAATATGCAATCCCAAAAAATTTATGTTTAATTATTCAAAAAATTGTCTATTAGAAAGATTGAAAAAAAAAAACCTCTCGACCTTTTGTAGAAAAAGTAATTATCAGGATTTAAAAAAAAAGTAGTAAAAAATATTAAATATTGACTGAGTAATATTGCAGACAGTGCATTGAGACAGGTAGCGGTCCCAGTCCGATGCCAGGTCACATTTAATGCTGTAACTTTCTAATGAAATGGAATTTTATTATTTTTTTTTTTTAATAATTCTTAGAAGTATAGAAAATTAAAATCCGTAAAAAAATCGAATTTTTAAAAATTCCAGGTGTATATAACTTAACCTTAAAAGCAATCAACGTATAGAACACTAATTGCGCAAGTCCGATTTGCACTTGGCCGGTTGCATATTTAATGCAACGGTTATAAAGTAATTCTAGACCTTTCAAAAACAATTCTTTGTCTCGATAACATGTATTATTTCTTCATTTGAATTAAATCTATGTCCTTTCAAATGTTTTTTCAGGTTTGGGACTACATAATAGTCCGGAGGATCTAAATCAGGCAAATAAGGGAGATGATCAATCAGTTCAAAGTCTAATTTCCTCAATTTTTAGCAAAACTAACAGCGACTTGTGAGCGGTCTAGCAAAAACCTTTTCTCGGCGTTCTTCCGCCATTTTTTGCGAGGATTAATTAATAATGAAGAATATTATTCTGCACTCATTATTTTCCCGTGTTCCAAGTAATCTTTAAGAAGTATCCCATCCTTGTCGCAAAAAATGGAAGCTAGAACTTTTTCTAATGATTCCTGTAAGCGAAACTTCTTGGGGTGAGGTAAGCCAGAATATTTCTATTCCTTCGACTGTTTCCTTGTCGGATCATTTCATAGTCACCATTCAATCTAAAAAGTTAGATAAATACTCCTCAAAACGGTTGCATATCAACTTGAATGTTATAACTCAGACATTTAGAGATTCATTTAGCTGATAATTGTCTTATACCTAAATCAGAATGGACAACGTACAAAACTCGTTCGTAAAAAATACTCAGTCTTTTCTATACGTTTCATCCCAATTCATGAATTCTCAAGATAATTCATTTCATCCACAGCTACAACATTTTCTCGGTTGTAGGCAGAAACGGGTGTGTACTGATGTCGATTCTTCCTTTCTTAAGACCGCAACCCAATTTTTGAGAGTGGCATAGGAAGGACATTGTTCCTTAAATGCATTAAGCACATGATCGTAAATGTCTTTACCCGACAGTCTTTTCAAATAAAGGCGCTTTATCTCCGATCGATAGTCGATCATAGAAAATTCACAAATTTTGCCGCTCATATTTTCTTCAAAAATTCACTATAAATAACACGATAAAATCTGGATCACCAAAGTTTGTGTAGGTATTTAATAAATATCAAACTACTATCCATAGTAAACGCATTTGTTAGTGTTCCGTACGGAACACTTATAAGATGACTTCGGTGTCTGTCTGTTTGTCACACCCGATTTTCTCCGAAACTATTTGTCATAGAAAGTTGAAATTTGGTAATAATATAGGAATTGATGGCCTTATCAGAGCCGTGTAGTTTTGAAAGTTCAATTTTGACTTAAGGGGTTAGTTTTGGGGGGTGCAATCGGAAATGAAAAAAAAAAATTTTACTAGGTCATCGAGTGTGGTGTCAAATGAAAGCTTGTGAAAACACGAGTAATATATATATATATATATATATATATATATATATATATATATATATATATATATATATATACATATATATTATATATATATATATATATATATATATATATATATATATATATATATATATAATGTAATAATTGGACTCACTTTTCTTTGTATTATTTTTTAAAAAACCGCAAAAAATCGCTGTCTTACTAGGTCATCGAGTGTGGTGTCAAATGAAAGCTTGTGAAAACACGAGTAATATATATATATATATATATATATATATATATATATATATATATATATATATATATATATATCTTAATATTAGCCGTAACGGTTACTTTTGAAAAAGGAATAAAAGATATTGATTGAGAGCATTATAAATTTGAAGAATCCTTAAATTGACAATATCTTGACGAACAAAGAGAGCGACAATATTAAATATTTTTTGACGATGCGGAAGATATGTAGATGTTTTCATATAAAGACACTACAAAATAATAAAATTCTAAATAGCGCCACAACTACAACTTAATTTTATTTCACCGCAAAAAATCGCTGTCCCCCCACCTTATCTCGAAAACTACTGATCAAAAAATTTTGAAAAAATTCTGGAATATTCTCCACGGGGTGTAGATTGAACGAAAATTATCACGAGTGCATTACCTTTAATAATTTATTTGGTATATAAAAAAAAAAAACAAAAGTTTCAAGGTCATCAGTTTTCAGTAAAGATTGGAAACAAATTTGTTGAAAACTCCTTTGGGGTGTGTTTTGCGAAGTCACTGATCATTTTATACCACCGTAACAAAATTTCTTATTTTAAATGCAGTCAACGTACGGAACACTAATTGTGCAAGTTCAACTTGCACTTGACCGGTTATTTTTTTTGTTAATGGGGAGAGATCTAAGCTAACAAGTAGCTCGTAGTAATCGTACGCTGAAAACATTGTATGTTGGTATTTTATTGGAGATGGCGCTACTACTATTCAAAAAATTATATTTCTCGTAAACATAACCTTTCACAAGAATCCTGTCAAATTTTCATGTCGCTGCGTGATTTAATTTGTGAGTGGCGGCCATTTAAATAGAACGACTTTTGTGGTTTTATAACAATGGAAAAAACTGAATATCGAGCAGTGATAAAATATTTGTTTTTGAAAAAGAAAACGAATGATGAGATAAAAGTGGAACTCAGCGAAGTTAATGGGGACTCTGCATCTTCGTTATCGACTATAAAATATTGTACAGCTGAATTCAAACGCGGCCGTACAAGAGTTTTTGATGAATAACGTCGACGTTCTCCAAATGAGATGATCTTTTCAGAAATGATTGAAAAAATCCACGATATAGTGATAAATGATCGGAGTGCCGCGATTTCTCACAACTGACAATAAACACGCACGTGTGTCAACTTCAAAAGAATGTTTGACGATGCTAAAGCGCAATTCGAATGATTTTTGGCGTCGATTCAGAATTGTTGACGAAACATATTCATCACAGCACACCAGAGACCTAAGAAGAGTCCAAACAGTGAGTTTTCTGTGCCGAACCGGCGCCAAAGAAGGTCAAAGTGACTTTATCGGCCAACAAAGCCATGGCGATAGTGTTTTAGAATGGACGCGGCATAATCCACATCAATTATCTTAAAAAGGGTAAAACGATTAATGGCAACTTACTGGATCGTTTCAACCATGCTGTTAAAAAAAACGTCCGCACTTGGCGAACAAAAAAAATTCTCTTTCATCAAGACAATGCGCGCATGCACACTTGAGTTAGGATACGAATTGCTTTCCCATCCACCATATTCTCCAGATTTAGCCCCTAACGATTATTTTCCTATTTCCAAATATAAAGGCTTTGAGGAAAAAAAGTTGGCTCAAACGATTAGGTAATTACTGACACAAACGCCTATTTTAAGGGTTGGAGCATTTGTATTTTTTAGATGAGATACAAAAGATAGAAACGTTGGGCTACGTGATTCGAGCTAAAAAATTTTACTCATAAAAATGTTTTTTCTTGTCAAGGCCAGGTACTTATCATATAATCCTCATCTTAATATATTTTTCGGTTTTAAAATTATTCAAAAATAACATTATTTCAAATAAGCTGGCTACATTCCTTAAACTTGATGATAATAAATGAAAGATATAAACACTCAAGCTCAAACAAGATGTTCCTGTGCCGTATACTAAAATTTTGTCATTTATTTTCATCCTAGCTGGAGGTAGTTACTTAGGTGCACTAAAAATAAGTGTTGTGATGGCAACACCCTACGCTCGTCAAAATTCTTGCAGTGGACTAACACAAGGACCCTGAAAATACAGTTAACTTACTGTGGACAAACTCCAAAACACATTATGGTTTTTAACTGTATTAAAGGCTCATATGTAGATCTGTTTAAGACTTTGAGATATATGCACCATCTTTTATTACAGTTATGATATATCACAGTCTGCATGAACTAATTGCGAGGCTATCCTATCCCAGCCGCTAGAAAGTACATCAGATGTCACTAAGCAAGCAAGCCTTAAGGAATCTACACCAACATCTAGTTGTAGTAGTTTTAGATATTAAATGTTAGAATTTCCTCGTCAAGGTGTTTCATGATCTAAGCTCAGACCTATCACATTTTGAAAATGTAAGAAAATGTCCACATTCTCTCACGATTTATAGTGGCGGGTGACGTTCAAAGGATAAATAAATAGAAGAAATTGTGTAATGGCGGATTGTAAACGATCCCCCGTTTGATCTTCAAAGGAAATGTTATAGCTTCCAGGATAAATAATTATACGAGGGCTACTTTTTAAGTTGTTATAAAAATAATGAAAGAAAAAAAAAAGTTGGTACAAATCGTTTTACTGTTTCTGAAAATATTCATCTTTAAGATTTACACACTTTTGCACGCGTTCGAACCAATTCTCGAAACATTTTGGTTGAAGTTGGTACCTCAAAGATGGTTTTGGACAACAACTTCTTGAAGTGATGAAAATCGCTAGGCACGCATTTGTTTTGACATTCGGGAATAAAAAGAAGTCGTTAGGCGATAAATCAGGTGAATACGGGCAATGAGACATTAATTCGATGTTTTTCTACGTCAAATAATCAATTGATTGTCGGGCTGTGTGTGAGCTGCGATGCGACGTTTTCAGTTGTTTTTTACTGTGTTAAAAAAGGCTTAGGATGGAGCGTATCATCCTGCCGCACTCCTCTTTCGATTCGAAATTTGCTGATGGATTGGTTAGTTTGTGTTTTAACGTGAGCGATGGCATTTTCATATATGTATTTAATTACATTGGAATATCGATAATCAGGAAGCACTTCCAAAAGTCGCTGCTGATTTACAGAATCAAACGCCTTTTCGAAGTCCACAAATATGAGCACGAGGTGGCTGGCCGTGGCTCGGTGGCGTAGTACTTTTCTACTGTGCAGAGGGTCGAGAGTTCAATCCTGCAGGTCGGTATACTTATTTATTAATTCATTTAAGTATATTTGGCCTGCCCACGTATGTACATAGGTAGCCTGCCTCTTCTTTTGAAAAGAAAAACTCAAATTTATTTGCTAGACGTTTGGTAAGTATTTTCGTGAATAACTTAAATACATGGCTCCGGAGGATAATGGATCGATAGTTTATGAGATCTGAAGTATCTCCTTTTTTATGCATAATGGCGATAGTTGCATTATCCCATTGCGATGGAGTTATTTCTTCCAGGAGACATTTATTGAATAACATTTTAAGAGATTCGACAATTTGTTGTCCTCCTTGTTTAATTGCCTCTACTACAATATTGTCTTCACTCGGAGCTTTGTTATTTTTCATGTCCTTCACGGCTATTGTGATTTCTTCTTCTGTAATGTCTGGGATATCCTCTGACCCCTGGTTCAGGACTTTTGGTATGTTGATTTCTGTTCTGTAAGGTATATAATTGTTGATAAAATAATTCTATGATCTGTAAAATATCTCTTTTGTTTGTTATTACATTACCATGCATGTCCATAATCTGGCATATGTCTTTCCTTCCCATTGTGTTCATTTTTCCACAAAACTTTTAAGGTTTCATTCAGTTTTACAACATTTTTAATTTTCACTGCATTTTTTTGTATTTTGTCTGTCTAATTTCCCTCGATACCTCTCTGTTTATAGTTCTGTATTCATCTGTAGTCTTATTTACCATTTCTCTCCTTTGCTTCATTAGCTGTTTTACCTTTTGGTTTAATTTCTGTTTCTATACTATTTTTGATATTTTCAAATATGTCATCAACTGCTGTATCTTCATTGTGTTCCAAGGAGCTTGTAATCTCTCTTCTATAAGAAGCCATATCCTCCGGGGTTGTCCATGTCTTATGGTTTCTTTTTAAAAATCATGTTGTTTCTTTCCTGTTTAATGTTAATAAACACTTTTGTTGTTACAATGCGATGGTCACTCCCAACTGAACATTTATCTGACCAATCTAATAGTCTCAGGTAATTATTCGTCCCGTCTCAATTAGTATCATTTCACGCGCATCCCAAAAAATAGTTTTTGGACGCTTCGGTAAGCTTTCATGAGGTTCCAGCCACTCTGCGGACTGCCTGTTGGCGTATAGTGGTGGATCCATGTTTCGTTCATTGTTACAACCGACTCAAAAATGCCGAAACAGTGCCAAACAGCATTCTGAATCTTGGACACGTTGCTATTTTTGGTCAATCGGGAGAGTGCGCGGCACCCATAATGTACACAGCTTTTCCATATGCTAATATTCATGCAAATAATGCCTCACGCGTCCTGTTGATATTTTCACGATGTCAGTTATCCTTCTTATTTTCACACTGTGATCATTCAGAACAATATGGTGGATTTTTTGTGTTTTTTGAAGTGACTACTTCATTTGAACGTCCGTGCGTGTACGACCGCATTTAAGTTCACTAAATCATCGACATATAGTTACTGTCGATGGAGTAGATATGCCATAACACTTCTCGAGCGATTCTTGGGTTCTGGCTATATTTTTTTCCATCAAAAAGCAATATTTAATCAACACTCACAAATACCTTGCAGTCAGCTCTAAATGGGATCTCAGACTGGTCTTTACAATCAGGTTTTACATTCTCTTCATCCAAAAGTTCAGAAATTCATTTCTGCAGAAAAAGGAGATGCCCTAAAATTAGTACCCTAGATCTAATCTTTGATAATAAATTAAATGGGAGAAATCACATTGAATACCTCAAGACAAAAACATCGAGAGATTTGAACATAAAGAGATTATTATCTAATACCTCATGGGGAGTAAACTTCCCCTCTTTAATAAAGCTATACAGATCGATCATTTTATCTAAACTGAACTACGGTGATTTTATTTATGACGCAGCAAGTCATACAAAGAAAAGATCTCTTGAAACGATCCAAAATCAAGCATTACGCCTATCGACGGGAGCATATCGAACATCTCCAATTCCAAGTCTATAATGTATAGCATCCACACCTCCCCTTTCCTTACAAAAACAAAAATCTCTAATGAGATTTTACTCTACCTCATTATTCAAACCCCACATAAAACAAGCTCTAAAATTACATCAATTATACTAAAAATCATTCAGTCCAAAATCCATTCAAACCAGAATAAAAAGCTTCCTATCTACACATGAATTCACTTTTACCTCATCTGACTCATCAAAATTCCCTTTACTCCCTCCTTGGACCGCCCCAGTTCCCAACATAGATACCTGCTTGACAAAATATAACAAAAAATCATTTTCTTCTCAAATAAAATCATCGTTCCTTCAACTAATCCACGACAAATATCAAAACCACCTTCATTACTACACTGATGGATCAAAATCAAACTTAGAAGTAGGTGCTGCTGTGGTGGCACCAAAAAATATATATAAATACCAACTAAATAACATTTCTACAATCTACACAGCCGAATTATTGGCTATCAGAGAGGCCATCAAAATCGCATTAAAAACAAATAAAAAAAGCAATACAGTAGAATCTCACAAATTAGAACCACTTTGTGCACCGGGCAGTTCGAATTTCTGAAAAGTTCGAATTTCTGGACATTTTTTTTTTTACAGAAAATGATAAAATTATAATAAAACTAGTTATGTAAGCTTTACTTTAACACAAAACAGTTTTTATTTATTAACATTTAATTAATTGAACATATTAAATTCATAGAAAAAATTTTAAAAAGTTTTTTAATTATTAGGTATTTAATTGGTTTTTAACATAAAATCAGTAATACTTGTTTGTTTTTTTGATTTATTTAAACTGGATACAACGATATCGTTACGGACGTCCAAAAGGTTAGACATGTGTTTACTGGAAAATATATCACTGGTTTTGCACCATTTTATAATATTATCGATGCCTTCAAGGACTTTTTAAATGAGGAATAGCTGGCGTTATGTCGACGTCGCTGCTATCTGAAGCCTCCTCATCGCTATTCTCTGCATCAGATCCGTCAGTAAACACATCTTCATTCCATTCCTCGATTTCATTTACATTTACGGAATTGTTTGGCATAATTTCATTCAAAAGATCAAGATTTATTTGAAGAACTTCATTGCAATCCTGATTTCGTTGAGCCAATTGTGCTAGTGGCAAATCATCATCGCTGTCGTAATCGCCTGAGTACCAATTTAATAATTTGGACCAAGAATTTTTTTAACACTGTCTGTTGTACCTCATCCCATGCTTGTTTCAACAATATTATTGCATCTCGGATTGAATGCCGTTTCAAAAGCTTATCAATATCACCACCATCACCAATTAATTGGGATAGCAACTTACTTCTGTAAATAAGTTTTGTCATTTTAATAGGATTTTGATCCATTGGCTGCACAGCTGCTGTTACATTTGGCGGCAAGAAATATGCAATTATATTACCATCCTCAATTTGAAGTTTATCAATTGGTGCATGAGCGGAACAGTTATCTACAAGCAGAAGAGCTTTTGGGGCCAAATTATTATCTTCAGAAAATCGGATGACCTGTAGAACAAAAAAAAAAAATTAAAAAATATGGAACTTAAAATATGCATTGGTTAAACATACTTCTTTGATAAATATCTTGTGAAACCAATCATGAAAAATCCGGGAAGTCATCCACGCATTTTTCGAAAAGTCATAATGAAGTGGGTTATCAAATCCTTTGAAGCTTCTTGGCTTTTTAGCTTTTCCAATAACCAACGGTTTTAATTTGTGTGAGCCATCAGAATTTGCGCCTAGTAAAATTGAAACGCGTTCTTTTTGAATTTTAAATCCTTGGGCACTTTTTTTCACAAGCAGCGACAAATGTTTTATCTGGAAGGCAACGGAAAAATAATCCGCTTTCATCAGCATTATAGATTTGTGTTTCCAATAACCCCATTTCCGCGACTTTTACATGAAATCTGTGTAGAAATGGAGTGACCTCACCAACATCACTCGAAAGTATTTCACCACCAATTTTTAAAAACCGTATTCCATGACGGGTTTTAAATTTGGAAAACCATCCATCACTTGCAGTAAATGCGTTTTCATCTTTATCGGGGTACACTTCACTAAAAATTGACTTAGCTTTTGCTTTTAATACGGGTCCTGTCACTGTGTTCTTCTTTTCACGTTGATTTAAAAACCACTTATAAAGGCGCTTTTCCATTTCCTCATATTCTGCCTTATGTAAAGATTTTTTTTTGCTTCCTGATAGGTGCTGGTAACTGCATCCATTATTTCTTGTTTTTTTTTGATTTTATGTAGCTGATGGAAGATTTTGTCACATTAAAATCTTGAGCTAAACGATTTCCACTCACGCCTTCATTAAGTCTTTTTAATATTTTAACCTTAGTATCCAAAGATAAGGTATTTTTTTTACGTTTGTTTGGCTTTTTTTTTTTTAACTTTCACACGTATGAACACTTCACTTTGACCTTCAGTCATCAACTGACCCAAATTTGACAAGCATATCAAATTTCACACGCATATGACCGAATTGTACACACCACGAATAACTCGATGATTCCCCGTTTTATTTTCACTTTAATGAGCGAAAAAAAATAATTTGTAGTGAAAATACAAAAAAACGTAAAAAAACTTCCAGAAATTAGAGCGTTTAATTTGGTTTTTCGCCTATTTAGTTCAAAATCATAGAAAAAAAAATATTTTCTAGTGGAAATAAAAACCAAAAAAAAACAACACTTCCAGAAATTAGAACCACAGGTTCTAATTTCAGAGCGTCCAATACATTGAAATGGCCGGTTCTAATTTCTGGACGGTTCGAATTTGTGGCGGTTCGAATTTGTGAGATTCTACTGTATTCTCATTATAACTGACTCACTTAGCTCTCTGAAATCCGTCTATTCCTCGAAAACATTCATCCCGTTAGTGTTAGACATAATTAACCTCCTACATATAAGTGATATCCGGAAGAATAACATAGCATTGCTATGGACTCCTAGCCATATCAACATAAGGGGAAATGATCTGGCGGATATGAATGCCAAATTGGCTATAACCTCCGGAACTAATCTAAACACAATATTATCACCAACGGACTTAATAAATTTCTTCAAAGACACCTTCAAAAATATTTTCCAACTCTCATGGGATTTACAAGAGGTAAACAAATTATGGGAATCAAAGCCTTTAGTATATCTTCCTTTTCATCTTACAAATTTAACACGTAAAGAAAATGTCTTATGGAGAAGAGTATCCATAGGACATACAAACCTAAGCCCTTCATATATACTAAAAGGAGACCCCCTTTATGCCAACACTGTAATACACTCCGATAAAACACATCCTTTCTCATGATTATTTCCCCCAAAGAGATAATAATAATTTACTTAGATCCTTACACCAAATAGTTGCACCAAATACAAACAATATAAAATATCTAATTGATTTCTTAAAAGAATCCGGTCTTTATTTTAAAATATAACCGCAATAGGAACTGGCGCTAAATGATCCTAGCTATCGATGCGCCTCACCTAAACATACATACATACATATATACTTCAAGTAAGTACTTCAGGATACATTTTCAATGATTTAATACCAATAGTATAAATTTCACTGACAGGACCTTGACCTTTACAGAAATTACTAGCTTTTTTAAATAGATTGACGCACTTTAATTTTTTAGTATTTTGTTACTCATTTATTCTTGTACCGTTTTCTTATCACCCTGTATATAATAACACTGATCACTCATAGAAAGGCTGATACAAAAATTACTCATTTAGTCACCCGATCACCCGAATTGTTTATAAAACAAAATAAATTAATTAAAACACGTACAAGGTCTGCACCATCAGCGATTTTGGATGACCATGGGAAAAAATGAACTATTTTTCTAATGTTCGTGTTTTCGGTTTTCCGTAACCAAATCTGGTGATTTCACCACCATATGACTACGTTATGGGAAGTGGGACAGTGTAGATAAGCAAAAATCTTTGTCTTTTTTCATTTAGTGAAGTATTACTTTTATTCTGCGTTCTTCCTTTAATGGAAAAAATTGGATTTATTATGATCTGTTTATGTGAAGTGTTGTGTTCTTTCTTTAGACTAGTTTAACTGTGCAGTAATAAACAGGCTACGAGATGAGTTTAGTTAAAATGGAAGTAAATAGTGTCGAAGGTACAACTCCAAAATAATCTAACTTTTTCAAGTAAATTTACAGTATGAATTAAAATAGTCAAAAAATGCCACGTTCCAAGTGCATGTGCATTAATGAGTTTAATTTAAAAATATTTACCTTAAAGCCAGATGAATAAATGAAAAAAAAAGTTTTATTATACACCAAGTAAATAATTTTTAACTTTTTATTACCTAAAAATAACGTTGTCTAAATATGAACCGTTATGCACCCGGCACTCCTCTAAGTTAGTCTCAAGATCATTGATCACTGCTTAGCCGTTGTTTCCATGATCCATTGTCGGATATTTAAGTCTATATATACAGTGCCGTGCAAAAGTTTCCGGCCAGTGACATTTCGTACTCTAATTTATTAAAAAAAAGACTAATGATTTTTAATTATTATGAGATGTGAGTATGAGATATAGGAAACAAAATAATATAGTAAAAGAATATTATTTATGTTTGTGAATATATTTATTATTATTATTCTTATATTTATATGTGCAAAAGTTTCCGGCCACTTTGTACTACGAGAAAAATTATTAGCCCATATGCTCTATAATAGACTCAAATTATATTTTTATGTTAATATTTTGTAGCCATACCCTTTGCAGCGATAACAGCCGCACAGCGATGTGGCATTGACTCAATTAATCGATTAATACAAGCAGGTGACATTTTATCCCATTCTTCGTCAATGATTTGAATAATGCGGCTTTATTTGAATATGTATACTTTCGAACTTGACGATCTAGCGTTTCCCATAAGTGTTCTATTGAGTTCAAGTCCGCTGATTGAGATGGCCAGCTTAAACCTCTCACATTTGAAGCAGAAAACTACTGTTTTAACAACTTGGATGTATGTTTGGGGTCATTATCCTGCTGAAATATCCAATTCTGCGGCAATGTTTCGTCAACATATGGTAACAAATTGTTTTCGAAAATGTCCTTGTAAATATCAGCGTTCATATTTCTATTGATCTCGATCAATGGACCGACTCCTTGTGCAGAGAAAATTCCCCAAACCATCACACTTCTTCCACCGTGTTTTACAGTAGGAATTTGGTACCGAACATCATTTCTCGTGCCAATAGAAGGTCGTACATGTTGTCTACTATCGCTTTCAAAAAGATTAAATTTAGACTCGTCTGAGAAAACTACTTTTTTTTCCAATCTTTGATTGTCCAATTTAGGTGATCTTTGGCAAATTGTAATCGGGCCTTCTTATTCTTTTTACTCATTAATGGTTTTTTAATACCTATACGGCCAAAAAGTCCCACATCATGTAGTCTTCGTGTCACAGTACTACGACTAACATTAGCTAGGTTTTCATCCTTTAGCTCGCGTGCAATTTCGGCAGCAGTTTTCTTGATATCCGCAGTTGATTTGCGTTTAATGATACGATCTACTTTTTTAGACGTTTTTCTTGGTCTTCCACTACGCGGACGATCTTTTAAACCATATCCACAACGGTATTTTACCTATCGATAATAATGAAGCAATCTCACGAGAAGGCTTTCCTTCTTTTGGAAATGTTATTACTCTCTCACGAATTTGGATTTGCATATGCCGCTAAATGTGAACATTCAACGCGCTATTATTCGTAAATACGTCTTTGAACGTCCTACTGCGCCAATGTATATTATGTGGTCGGAAACTTTTGCACATATAAATATAAGAATAATAATAATAAATATATTCACAAACATAAATAATATTATTTTACTATATTATTTTGTTTCCTATATCTCATACTCACATCTCATAATGATTAAAAATCATTAGTCTTTTATTTTAATAAATTAGAGTACGAAATGTCACTGGCCGGAAACTTTTGCACGCCACTGTATATATATATATATATATATATATATATATATATATATATATATATATATATATATATTATTTATGTTAGCTTTTATTTTAAAATTAATCTCCTTTGGGCAATTTCGACAACAATTGCAATCAGACATCTAACAAAGCTGGCCGACTTCTTCGGCTCTCTAAACTATTATTACTAGTGCGTACCAAAATCTCTCTGTTACATAAACCTCGTTACGCTATATGGCCATATATGGCACATAAAATAAAGCTAATGGTTTGGTGATTTGAGACATGTCAATCACAGTAATTTAAGTATAATTTAATCCACCTAATGTAAACAAGCCCGTCTGCCTGAACAGTTATCAATAATTAATATTCTCCTTCTCATATTGCATCGTTCGGCCTATCTTAAATCTAAAATTCTTTTCAACCAGGCCTGGAACGGCGATTTTTCCTTCAGTAAATGCTGACAGCTACCACACTTCTCTTGGTCTCCCATGGTCTTCATGTTAACAATTCTATTCGGATCTTGTCTCGCAATGTGGCCCGCCCTGTGCCACTTTAGCCGTGCTATTTTCTCTAAAATATTCGGTACTTTTGTTCTTTATCGGATATCTTGGTTTCTGATTCGGTGTCTAAGGTTTATTCCAAACATGGCTCTTTCCATTGCTCTTTGAGTGATTTGGAGCTTGTTAGCCAACTTGCGAATTAGTGCCGTAGTTTTTAGACCATAATTGAGAATAGGCATTATAGAACTAGTAAAGACTTTCCTTTTAAGATTTATTGAGGTAACTGGTGACTTGTTATATGTCCCAGTTTACCGAATGCTGCCCATCCAAGACTTTTTCGTCTGGAGATTTCCGCATCTTGGTTCTCTTTTCCCAATTGGATCTTGTATCCTAAATATATGTATGGGGGCACGTTTTCGAGCAATTGAATGGCAACAGTTACATCTATATCTTGGAGACTCATTATTTTAGTTTTATTTGTGTTAATTTCCTTTGGATATTTAAATTCGATCCAACAATGAAGCGGTTTTTTTTGTTACCCTGGTAGGTTCTGTAATTACTTGTAAATGAAATGACTACATAATCGTAAAATATGTTAGTATATTAATCAACAATACTTAGCAAATTTAAATTGATATTTCCACCATAACTTAAAATGGTTGAAAACCAGACCTTCCTTTTTCAAAGGTATATCAAAATATTACTCTTTGGTGGCCTATAAAGAACACCAACAACATAGTTTCTTTTTAAAGCTTTTAATTTAATCCAAATCTTTTGATATATATTGCGGTCTGTGACAATTAATACTCGATGAATTGAGTTCATTGTTACCTGTTGTTTGTCACTGTACATAAGTATTTCCTTGTTTTTGCTCATGTTATGGGTCTAATGTAGTCGATGTTCTTTTGTTTTTACAAATGTTGTGACTATCTCTTAGTTGTTTCTCCCGATGAAGTTGTGAAGTACAACGAAATATAGAGAGTTTACCAGCAATCGAGTGTTAATTGTTACAGACCGCAAACCTGAAAAAAAACTCCCCCTTTTTTTCTATCAAAGTACGGTCGATAAATCTACATTTATTATATATATATATATATATAATATATATATATATATATATATATATATATATATATATATTATGGGTCTGGCACACGTGCTGCAGGGAAGTCCCTAAAGCGCTACAAGAGCGACACGATATATTTAAAAGCGAGGATTGTTACTTTGTTAATGTCAACTTTAATTATCAGTCATTTCCCTAAGAAAAAACGATCAGGGCTACGTAAAAGTCAACTTATGTCACCTGAGGGAAACATATGTTTGAAGTGTGTCTATCTCTATGTGACCCTCAAGAAAGTATGTGCCAATGACTCTACATACGGAGATTGCTGCTCCAGTCGTCACCTGCATATGGAAGTTGAGCTCTGACCAATCTCAGTTGGCATTGGCTGTATCTTGTCAAGATGCACACATAAATCTTTATTTAGAATACAATGACGAACGCCCTTGATTACCCCGCCCTAGATCTGCTTAAAGTCGAACCAGTTTCTAAACTTCTGCATCCATGCTTTAATCAGTATCAATTTGTTGGAAATCATTGTTCCGAACAATATTGGAAAAGAGTTTACTAACAGGAATTATCAAAGCAGTTTGGCTGGTTCAATTATCTCTAAACCTTTTATTGGATTATTTTTCAGTGTAAACCGCGCAGTTATTTGTTTGCAAGCTTCGATATAAAAATCTAGGGATCTGCGTTTAAACAAATTTACTTGATATGGGCTTAAATTTGAATTACTAAGTAGTGTATTAGATGCCGCAGCGCCATAGTATACGGCATCGATATCCATAAAAAGTCTAGGATTTTTGAAATCAACCTTTTCGATTGGAGTACTTGTTAAATATTCTCTTTTTAAAAAACAATCAAAAAAATTTCTTAATGTTTGACTTATTTTTTCATAAAAAATTTCGGGTGTTCTGCCTGTATTTCTTTGTTTAAATCGTTAAATAATGGTAACACAAAATCTAAAAATTCCAAAAATAGCAATGTAGTGGGATCTTGAAGCTTCTGTGATATATTTTCTGCAGCTAAAAGATGCTCATTATTAGATACTCTGTGAAAAATAGTTTTAAAACAGAAAATCCCCCGTAAAAACATAAACGAAAAGGGTTGCCAACTTGGAAATGTAAAATCAGTAAAAAAATCGGGAGAATTTCCTTGTATTCTCAGAAATCGTGGAAAAATCGTTGAATTTCGGTATTTCGGTAGGACAGACCCCATATCGGTAGAAATACCGAAAAATCGGTAGGTTCGAGATCACTGTTCGCTCGTCACAGCTATTTTGTTGACAAGTCGTGAAAACTGTTTTGTTTACATTTAATATTTATATGAAAGTTTGTATAAATCACCATTTTTGCAATAGTTATTGTTGAAATAATGAATGATTTTTGGGTAAAAATATAAAAAAGTAAAATTAAATATTATTCATATTCGGAAAAAACCCTTTTCAGTAGGTTTGTCTATATGTCGGTCGACCTGTCTTTCATCTCTTTGTTGGTACGGTAACTCTCAAACGAGATGAGATATCGAGTTCTAATTTGTTACACTTGTAATTCTTGAACAAGGAATATAACTTATAGTTTGTGAACGACATCGTTTTAAGAAAAGGATTGAGAAGTGGGTTGAGAAATTTTGTCTAGTTTTAATAGTACGAAAGGAATTTTTCTTAATTTCTCGTTGAGATAATCAAAATTTTATGCATAACTGTTAAAACATATAAGAGATTAAAAAGGGGTGAGGGAGTTTCTTCGAATACCATATATCATATTATACTTCCGAAATTTTGGAGTTAAGAAATCTAAAATTCCGGTTTCATTTTTCACAACATTTTATAAATATATAAAATAGCGCGCAGAGGGAAATGTAAGTTTTTAGTTTAAGTTTTTCTTTGGTGTTTGTGCGTCATTTTAGGCCCCTTTGGATGGGCACAAAGATAGACTGCTTCGAACCGACGCGCAAACAAGCAACTCATTTTGGATTTTACGTGATTTCGACGAAAGTTCGGAATCGACTGATACTTTTACTAAAATCCGTCGTAGACAAAGGTTCCCTCTACCGATTTTTTGTTAAATCGCTAGAATCGCACTTACCAAAAACCGTAAATCCGCCGTTGGGTTCTTCCGACCATAAACTGCTTTCGACATCGAGTGTCCTACCGTCAGTGACAGAGAGGCGCCTAAACCGCGCAAGATTTGGCATTACAAATCTGCTAAATAGGAAGATCTCACGGAATATTTTCGAACTTTCCCTTGGTTAGACGACCCATCTGACTGCGCCAGGGAGGTTTCCGATGTTATCTTAGCTGGTATGGAAGCTTACATTCAATTTTCGAAGAAATGTCTTTCTAATGGCAAGCCTTGGCTTGACCAAAAATGCAAAGAAACTGTTGCTTCTAAACATCTTGCCTACCGACAATGGTGTGAAAATCCTAACACCATAAATCGTAACACCTTTGTTCGTGCCCGGAACAGATGCAAAGAAATTATCGACGAAACCAAGGAGGCACACAATCAGCGAATTAGAAACAAACTTCTCGCTTGTCCCAACAATTCTAGGTCCTTTTGGTCAGTCGCTAAGGCAGTTGGTCAAAATTTCACCAAATCCACCATACCACCACTCATACGGCTAGATAGTTCTATTGCAACGACACCTGTTGAGAAAGCAAACTTGTTGGCCGAACTGTTTGCTTCATATTCTACTGCCGATTTCCAAGGAAAAACACCACTTACTATTCCCATAGTGCAGTCAAGGATGCCCGATGTTGTCTTCAGACAGCGTATCATAAAACGTATCTTAATGAAGCTAGACACCAAAAAAGCTTCTGGCGCTGACAGAATACCTGCCATAGTTCTACAAAAACTGTGCAAGGGAACTAACACCAGTTTTTTGTAGACTTTTCAGCCTATCCTACAGAAAGGAATATTTCCTTCCTGCTGGAAATCTGCCACAGTTCAGCCGATACCTAAAAAAGGCAAGAAGACCTTGAGTCTATTCTACAAGTATTTTCATAGAGAGTGTTCGAAGGATGTAGCCCGCTTAATTCCTCCCAGAGCGGTGCATGTTAGAAGTACACGTCGCGCTAATACTTCACATCCGTATGAGGTTCAACTTGTTACTCCTCGTACAACGCTTTTCAAGCAGTCTTTTATATGGAGAACTTTGGAATGGCTTACCCAGGACTGTGTTTCCCACCGAGTACAATTTACAGCGATTCAAGAACAACGTGAATCGCTTTTTTCTGCACACGTGTCGCTCCTGTAGCGCTTTAGAGACTTCCCTGCGGCACGTGTGCTCGATCCATAAAAAAAAAAAAAAAACTTGACAGACTGTAGGATAGAAAGCCTACTACTTATGAAAAAAATACTTCTTAAATACTTCAATTTATTTATTTTTTTTTTACTTATACTTGTTCTTTCGTCAAAAGTCAAAACAAATCCGACCGCTGGCTGTTTCGTTTCTAATATTTCACAGAAACAATAACATAATATCGTTTTACCGTCGGTCGTGGCAAGGTGGCACATTACTCGGTTCCGCGAAACGAACAAAACCATCGAGAGATTTTACACGGCATCGCGAATCGGCTAAAAGAAATTGCTAACTAAACGTACAGTTTTAATTACACGCCGGACGGCATTTTACGCACTGCTTTCTTCTAAGAAAACATCGGAGGAACTACATTCCTCCAATGAATGACAGGTTAAAAGTAAAAGAAAAATACTGGGGGACGTCGACTGAAGACAATTTTTGACTGACTGACTAACCCAAATCTTGTGCAAAAAAAAAAATTGTGCAAACACAAGCGCCTTATTTATATACACACTTAAGTAAACATTACCAGGTGTACAAGTATGAAATGCGGATTTCAGACAATAGATGGTGCACCAATGCAGTTTGTGCTATAAAGATTGGACACTGCGCCATTTTGTTGTGTCATCAACAAGAGTCAGACGCGCACGAGTGATAAATTGGGAAAATGTGTGCATAGTGTTGTGTTGTTGTGTTCAATATGTCGAAATTTATACCGAACAAAGAACATTCGCGGACAGCATTAATTTTTTGTTTTTATTTGAAGAAAACTGCTGTTGAATCATACCTATTACTTCGAGAAGCTTATGGTGGACATGCTCCATCGCAAGATAAGTGTGAACGATGGTTTCGGCGTTTCAAAAGGGGTGACTTCGATGTTGCAGACAAGGAACGTGGAAAACAGCCAAAAAAATACGAAGATGTGGAATTGCAAGCATTGTTGGAGATGATTCGCAAACACAAAAACAACTCGCCGAGCAATTGGGCGTTAGTCAACAAGCTGTTTCCAATCGAATACGAGAGATGGGAAAAATTCAGGAGACCGGTAGATGGGGACCACATGAGTTGAACGACAGGCAAATGGAAAAGCGCAAAAACACGTGTGACATTTTGCTCGCTCGGTACAAAAGGAAGTGGTTTTTGGATCGTATAGTTACAGGGGATGAAAAGTGAATTTATTTTGAGAATCCCAAGCGCAAAAAATCATAGGTAGACCCAGACGCACCATCTACATCGACCGCAAGACCGAATCGCTTTGGCAGAAAGACGATGCTCTGTGTTTGGGGGGACCAGAGGGGCGTGGTCTATTATGAGCTGTTAAAACCTGGGGAAATGGTTAATACTAAACGTTACCAACAACAATTGACCAATTTGAACCGTTCGCTGCTTGAAAAAAGGATAGAATACCGAAAGAGGCAACACAGAGTCATTTTTCTTCATGACAATGCCCCATCACATACGGCAAAACCAGTTCGCGACACGTTGGAAGCTCTCAGCTGGGAAGTTCTACCCCATGAGGCTTACTCACCAGACTTGGCTCCTTCCGATTACCACTTGCTTGCATCGATGGGTCACGCACTTGCTGAGCAACGCTATGGTTCGTACGAAGATGTGAAAAAATGGCTCGATGAATGGTTCGCAGTAAAAGGGGAAGATTTTTACTGGCGTGGTATTCACAAATTGCCCGAAAGATAGGAAAAATGTATAACAAGCGATGGAGCATACTTTGAATCATTCTTTTGAATTTAACATGTTTTTTTTAGAAAAAAAAATCCGCATTTCATACTTGTACACCTGGTATGAAGAGTATCGAGCGGTTGTGCCTGATATAACCAAGGCATTCGACCGTGCTTGACACGACGGATTTGGTAACTAAGCTGCGTAGTTCTGTTGCACCTGAAGGTTTTTTAGTGCGATTTTCGTGTTTTCTTCTTTGCAAGTGACGATCGATATCTTTCCACCACCTTCACTAATAACGTCGGGGTACCCCACTTTTTCAAACTATTTCTCTTCTTTATATTAACATTCTGCCCAAAAAGACTGATGATTGTATCTTTATTTATCTTCAACGTTCGAACGCCAGCTGGCCATACAAATACGAGTACTTTTTTATATGGAAAACCTTATCCCTTTAGAATAAACGGCTTAAGATTATTTCCCAACCTACCTAATATGCAGCGATTCCTGAGAAGCATAAAGACAAGGTAAAAAGCTGCGATCAATTTTTCATGGAATACGTGAGTATATTGACGTCAGTGACAGTAACATTACGTTTTACTTCGTTTGTATTTAAATACGTTTGGCAGTATACGAGAATTAGTCATTAGATAAAGTACGTATAAAGTGTCGCCAATTTTAAATGCACGCTGAACAAACACATGAATTTATAATGTAAATCCTGCTCACTAACAAAATATCCATCTTAAATCATAATTACGAGTTTAAAATAAAAAACTTGATTTGCATTACGCAATGATTTTCTTTTTGAACAGAATCAAACAATTTACAGAGAACCTGTATAATTATTGGTTATCCAGTCAAAATAGACATTTAACTTTGCAAAAATTCGTATAGAGCTGAAAATTGGTATAGGTCTTAAATACACTATTACAAATAAAATATCAAAAGTCGCCACCGATCCTACGTCAACTAAAAATTTTATTCGAAGTCAAAGGTCAAAAGGTAACGGTTATCGTAAAAATAGATCAGACAAACGTTGTAGATCATGCAATTCTCTACAAAAACCGTTCTTATACTTTTTTTCCTACGAATCACCATTCCTCAGATATCGCGATTCCAAAAGTTGGAGAAGTCGTATTCTACATAATATGCACACATTTCCGCACCACCTATGAGGTAGTGTATTTGGCGCATTTTTTTAACGTGGTTTCCCAGTAGACATACCCCATGATCTATTGTGATTAAGTTTTATTAGACAGTATCCTACTGATTGAAAAAAATGGTACTATTGGTAATGATTAAAGTGGAACGAATTATTGTTGATTTCAGGAAAATTTTAGTCTGATTGATAATCTTCAAATGCTACTTCAACAGTAATGTCTTTATCTTCGCTTTCTTCTTCCTCTTCTTGCTGGATTTCTATAAACTGCTAAGGCAGTTAGTCAAAATTTCACCAAATCCACCATACCACCACTCACACGGCCAGATAATTCTATTGCAACGACACCTGTTGAGAAAGCGAACTTGTTGGCTGAACTCTTTGCTTCACATTCTACTCTCGATTGCCAAGGAAAAACACCACCTACTATTCCCATATTGGAGTCAAGGATGCCCGATATTGTCTTCAGACAGCGTATCATAAAACGTATTTTGATGAAGCTAGACGCCAAAAAGGCTTCTGGCGCTGACGGAATACCTGCCATAGTTCTCAAAACTGTGCGAGAGAACTAACACCAGTTTTCTGTAGACTTTTAATCTATCCTACAGGAAGGGAATATTTCCTTCCTGCTAGAAATGTGCCACAGTTCAGCCGATACCTAAAAAAGGCAAGAAGACCTTGCCAAATAACTATCGACCAATCGCACTGCTTTCAATAATATCGAAAATCATGAAAAAGGCTATCAATCAGCATCTTCTAAAATATCTTGAAGGATTCAACATTATTAACGATTACCAATATGGTTTTCGTAAAAATAGATCAACAGGAGATCTTCTGACTTATGTAACACATGTTTGGAACAACACAATTGAACACTTTGGAGAATCTCAAGCGGTTGCTCTTGACATATCCAAGGCATTCGACCGTGTTTGGCACGATGGGCTGTTGGCTAAGCTACGTTCTTATGGTATGTCTGAAAAGTTCTGTTTGTGGCTCTCATGTTTCCTCAGAGAGCCTTCTTTACGAGTGGCAGTCGACGGATCTACATTATGCAGTACTAATACAATCCTATTTATAGGTGTATTATATCAGTGTAAATGTGTATTTTATTTTTTATTATGTCAGAATGTATTTTGTTTTGCTTTCCTTTCAATAAATTATATTAAATGTTTTTAATAATAATTTCGATACGCTCGCGTCCCCCCTAGTGGGGCGCGCCCCATAGGTTGAGAAACGCTGGTATACAGTAAACTAATTGTCACGGTAAATTCGGGCAATTTGGAAATATTTGCCCCAAGAATACACGGAAAATCTCGTCGAAAGTATGACCCGAAGATGCCAGGCAATCATCGACCCTGATGGCGGTTGGACCAACTACAAAATCATTAGGATTTTAATGGCAATCCTTTACTGTCGAATGATGTCAAAAAACTTTTAAATAAATACATTTTTTTAATGAAACATGTTCTTAACCGATTGCATATAAATATATAGTTGTGATTTTGTCGCTCTATCGTGCGTAAAGTAAGAATAATCCAGGGTTAAGTTTTACTTCAAAGTTAATTTTCTCTGTTTATTTTTAAAAATTCATTGTTATCATTTCGCTCACATTCTTTCAATTCTCAATAGTAGTAAATATTTTCGAAAGAAAACGAGAATGGCCTGACTAGCTATAAATAGCATTTGAAAATTGACTTTAGCGTAAAGTTTGTTATTTTTAGGCACGTCAAAGGTACTACAATGGGATATTTGATTTTATTACAAAATTCGTGAGAGAATTCGGAAAGGTCAAATAACTATGACTAGTAACGTGTAAAGCAAATGGGACGTATCACTGTCTTAAAGATTAACATAATATAATTTTTTTAATCTGTTAAATGTGACATTTCCAAGATATTACTACTAATAAAAATACTAAACGAAACTCAAATACTTGCTAAAAAAATCGTATTTAGTAATTCAGTGACATGATAAAACAGCCAAAAGTTGCAATCTGGTAAAGTTTTTTTAGTTTTTATTAGCGTTCTGTCCGAAACACGTATGGGATCACTTCGGTGTCCATCTATCCGCCTAGCTGTCACACCCGATTTTGTTCTCAAATTATTTGACATAGAAAGTTGAAATTTGGCACATATATGCATATGCATGAACTGATGGCCCAGTCAAAGCCGTCTAGTTTTGAAAGTTAAATTTTTTACTTAAGGAGTTAGTTATGGGGAGTGAAATCGGAAACGAAAAAAATTTTTTTATCAGATTATCGAGTGTGGTCTCAAATAAAAGCTTGTAAAAACACGAGTTTAAAAATATATATTATGTAATACTTACGCACATTCTTCTTTGTCTTATTTTTTAAAATGGCCAAAAATTTTTGTCCCCCCCTCCAATCTCGGAAAGTACTGATCAAAAAATTTTGAAAAAATCCTGGAATATTCTCCATAAAGTGTAGATTCAACAAAAGTTGTCATGAGTGCATGGTGTTTGAGAATTTCTCTGTTATTAAAAAAAAACTACGAAAATTATGCTGCTTGACGATATGGTGAAGGTTTATGTAATATACTTTTCAGTATATTACTGTTACCGAGTGGCGCGTTCTCCTGTCAAGAGACATCATTTCATTTTATTTGTTTACTAGCCGAGCCCGCGGCTCCGCTCGTGTGGACTTGATTCACTACTATCGTCATTGCTTATTCCTTATGTTACCCAACGTAATAAAATCTCTCCTATTATTTCCCCTTATCTCCCAATATTTCTCCTTATCTCCAATTATCTCTAAATAATTTCCATTATCTAGGCTTATCTCTGCTCATCTTCCATTATTTTTCCTTCTCTCCCATTATTTCTCCTTATCTCCCATTATCCCACCTTATTTTCCATTATCTAGGCTTATCTCGACTTATCTCGCAATATTTCTCCTTATCTCCCATTATTTCTCCTTATCTCACCATAACTCCCATTATCTAGACTTATCTCTGCTTATCTCCCATTATTTCTCCTTATCTGCCATTATCTCACCTTATCTCCCATTATCTAGGCTTATATCGAATTATATCGAACAAATGTATAAATTTATAAAAACACGTAAATCGGATAAGTGGTTCTCGAGTGATTAGCGCACTAACGGACAGACAGACAGAGAGACGTTGCATTTTATATATATATATATATATTATATTCTTTGCTACATGATATTGTTCCATATTTAAGGCTTTAAGCAGTGTATTGTAAGAGAACGCGCTAGCGGCAAAGTTTTCTCCGACTTGATTCACTATTATCGTCACTGCTTATTCCTTATGTTACCTAACGTAATAAAATATATCCTAGAACCTGGCCAGAGAACATACGTATGTTTAAAAAAAAGCACAGACAGAGAGAGACGTTGCATTATATATATATATATATATATATATATATATATATATATATATATATATATATATATATATATATATATATATGTATATATATATATATATATATATATATATATATATATATATATATATATATATTATAGATATTCTTTGCTCCATGATATTATTCCATATTTAATGGTGTAGCATCTTTAAAAAAAAAAGAACGTAAAGCGGATAAGTGGTTCTCCAGTGATAAGCGCACAAATGGACAAACAGACAGAGAGACGTTGCATTTTATGTATATTATAGATATCCTTTGCTACAGGATATTGTTCCATATTTAGTGGTTTAGGCAGTGTATTGCAAGAGAACGCGCTAGCGGCAAACTTTTTCGGATTTGATTCACTATTATCGTCGCTGCTTATTCCTCATGTTACCTAACGTAATAAAATATAGGCTATAACCTGGGCAGAGAACATATGTATGTTTAAAAAAAAGTACGTAAATCGGATAAGTGGTTCTCCAGTGATAAGAGCACTAACGGACGGACAGATAGACAGGCAGACAGACGTTGCATTTTATACATATTGTAGATATAGATTATTATTATTATATAACCTGGCCAAAGAATATATGTATGAATTTAAAAAAAGACACGTAAATCGGATAAGTAGTTCTCGCGTGATAAACGCACTAATGGACAGACAGACAGACAGAGAGACATCTCATTTTATACATATTATAGATTATAGATATTCTCTGCTACATAATAGTCTTCCATATTTAATAGTTTAAACCGTGTATTGCAAGAGAACGCGCTAGCGGCAAACTTTTTTTCCGACTTCATTCACTATTATTGTCACTGCTCATTCCTTAAGCTACCTTTCTAATAAAATATAGCCTATAACCTGGCCGGAGAACATATGTATGTTTTAAAAAAAAAAGTACGAAAATCGGATAAATGGCTCTCCAGTGATAAGCGCACTAACGGACAGACAGACAGACAGACAGACAGAGATACGTTGCATTTTATATATATTATAAATGTAATAAAATATATATCTATAACCTGGTCAGAGAACATATGTATGAATTTAAAAAATCATGTAAATCGGATAAGTGGTTCTCGAGGGATAAGCGCACTAACGGACAGACAGACAGACAGAGAGACGTTGTATTTTATATATATTTTAGATATAGATTATTATATAACCTGGCCAAAGAATATATGTATGAATTTAAAAAAAGACACGTAAATCGGATAAGTGGTTCTCGCGTAATAAACGCACTAATGGACAGACAGACAGAGAGACATTGCATTTTATATATATTATAAATTATAGATATTCTCTGCTACATAATATTGTTCCATATTTAATGGTTTAGGCTGTGTATTGCAAGAGAACGCGCTAGCGGCAAACTTTTTTCCGACTTTGATCACTATTTTACGTCACTGCTCATTCCTTATGCTACCTATCGTAATAAAATATAGCCTACAACCTGGCCAGAGAACATATGTATGTTTAAAAAAAAAGTACGTAAATCGGATAAGTGGTTCTCCAGTGATAAGCGCACTAACGGACAGACAGACAAACAGACAAACAAACAAACAGACAGACATACAAACAGGCAGAGAGACGTTGCATTTTATATATATTATAAATAATTAAACAAATATTTATGGAGTAACTATTTATTTTACAATTTTATTACTAGGTTCTAAATTGAGCTAGATTGATTTATTGGCTACTAAGTAGCTAAAATTTTATAACTATCATACATTACTGACTAAGAAAAAACGTGAGAATATATATTGGGTCTTAAGATATACACTACCGTCAGAAAGTATTTGCCCACCTAGAAATTTCAATGTAACTGCCAAAATTGAAAACCTAATTAAACCCTTTTATTATATTAGGTAAATTTAATTGTTCTTAACAAGTGTCTATTATAAAATTGTTTAGATAAGCCTTTTTGGTGAAATCACAAATTAAAAACCAATTAGAACAAATTTCCAAGTTTTGCATGATAATCGTTTTGAGGCGATTTCTGAATATTCCAGTTGAAGTAAAAATTCATTTTAACTTTCTAGAGATTATGGAAATTTCTAATGACATTTTATGATAAAAACTGTGTTATAAATACCATTGCCCTTTTGGAAATTAACCATTCACAAACTTTACTTTGTCACTGATACAGGCTCAATTGTTTTGTGAAAATGCCAAAAACGAAAGAAGTTTCCGTTAAAAATCGGGCTCTGATAATTGCGAGAAATCAAAATGATCACTCGAGTCGACAAATCGCGAGTGATATGCGGATGCCAAGGAGAACGGTGGACTACATCGTAAAAAAATCTTCTGCGGGACATGGAATTCGCAACCGAAAACGTTCAGGAAGGCGTCGAAAAACGACTCCGGCTGAAGAGAGAGCTATAACAATGTTCAGTAGACGTAAATGCCGCCTAACCGCACCAGAAATCACGGCTCAAGTAAACCTGCGTGACAACCGTGAAGAACAGGTTAGCAGAAGGTGGACTACACGGGAGAGCTGCAGTAAGGAAACCACTTCTTAGGCAAGCGAATAAACGTAAACGATTAGAATGGTCTCGAGAACATGAAAATTGGACATCAGAACAACGGAATTCCGTCCTTTGGAGCGACGAATCTAACTTCAAAATTTTCGGTTCAAATCGACGAGTGCGACGGTCAGCTGGAGAGAGGAAGTTGGAAGCCTGTCAGTTGCCTACAGTAAAACATAGTGGAGGTTCAGTAATGGTTTGGGGTTGTTTTTGGCAACGGTTAAGTTGGAAAAATTTTTAGGATAGAAGGAATCATGCAAGAAATTTTGCTAACTCAAATGCTTCCTTCTGGAAGAGATATTTTTCAAGGGAAATTAATTTTTCAGCATGACAACGACCCTAAACAGTCTGCTAAACAAATTAGAGAACTTTTGGACCAATGAAAATCCGATGATGTCCTGGAAGTGGTGCCTTAGCCTCCACAATCACCTGACTTGAACCCCATCGAATTGCTGTGGGACCATTTGGACAGGTCTGTTCGAAAACTCAATCCAACATCAGAAAATCACTTGTGGGAACTTTTACAAGCAGAATGGGTTAAAATAACCGAAGAAACTACTGGACAGAATGCCGAAACTCTGTAAAGCGGTAATTAAAAAACAAAGGAGGTCACATAGATGAGAAAAATCCTGGAAAATCATGAATGTTTTTCCGATTTTATAGACTGTAAATAATGTGAAAATAAATAATAATTCATTAAAATTTAAAAAAAGAATATATTATCTGGGTTTTTGTTGTCTTGGGAGTGAAATAACTAGGTGGGCAATACCTTCTGACGGTAGTGTATACCTGTCAGGGACCTAATTAACTTAGCCTAGGTAAGGATTTTAGTTTATTTTGAAGGCAATCAGGGTACGGAACACTAATTGCGCAAGTCCAACTTGTACTTTAACGGTTTTTCATTTTCTTCTTAAAATTGTCCAATTTTGGTTTCCATCGAAGTGGCATATTTTAAACCTCCAATGAGGACATACTAACTTTTAATTCTGTTCGTTACATAAACACGGGTAGATACAGTATTCATAACAACGTTTCCCGCCAAATCAATGATCAGTTAGAAACTTTAATAAGTTAGGTAAGGATAAGTAAAAAAACACGGGGACGAATTGCAACAATGTCTTATGCAAGAAATGACCTACTAAGCTTCCGTGCAATGCCGCTAAAATGATTGTACGTGGTCTGATAATAGAACTTGCTGTAGATAAGTACCAATGTTGTCATTTATAGTTGTTAATTTTAATGGTAGGTTAGATACGGTTATATATAATGTTCTAAAGTACAAATTTAGAAATTATTTAGCTGTTTCTTATAAATATAACCTTATTTACTTTCTTCTCTAAGAGCTAAAATTATGCACATCATTGGATTAAACTTTTAACGACATGAGAAAGCCAGTGAATTTTTTAAGTTTTGCAAGTATGACAACACCATACAGTGAACATCTCGATCGCATGCTATCCAGGCAGCTAGTTTTTGATCCAACTTAGATATGTCATTGAATTTTAACGTAAACATACGGAGCCTTAGTTCGTAACGAATGGTCGTTGAAAAATACCTTAATATATGATTATACTAATATTTTAAAATACTTTAATTAATTACCTTTTGATAGAGTTGATTTGTTATTTGATACAGTCTTGCTTCCCTTTCGAAACTTACTTTCTGGTAAAATGTTTTTGCTTACTTCAAATGAAAGTATTTTTATTGTGAAACAATATTCCTTTTATTCATTTATCCAAAAAAAAGATTACCTATTCTTAAGTAAGTATTTATACTTATATCAAGAATAATTTCTTATATGGAGTGGTATTTAAGGAATAGTGAAAATAAGTATCCTTAGACCCAAAATATATTTTTTCCATGTATAGTTATGTACCGTCCTCGCAGTCTTTTCCTTCATTGGTACCTTCCGGAATCTTATAGACAAGTAAAACGTGATATGATGAATAAAATGGAAGGAAGTCGTACGACGGTACGCGATAGGGCACCGCTACCAGGGATTAGTCAGTTTTTTCTTGTGATTTTTAACACCCCCGGTGTTTTTGTATGTTATTTTTCAAGTCAAAGTGCGAATAAGGGTGAGGCTAAATTGATAAATTAGGTGTCAGCCGGGCACAACAAGGTTAGAGAAAGTGTGATAGTTTTTCTAGATTTTTTTTACTATAGTGTGTCGAACGTTTAGACGGAATAGGCGGTGGATGCCATACGTGTATTCCCAACTAGTTCTAGAAGGTTTGCTCTGGAACGAGTAACGCGAACGAAGACTGGGACAATAGAGAAATCGGAAGCAGAATCGAAATGGCCCAAAATCATTTCTTCAAATTCAAAAAGATACTTAGCAGTAGGGACATCAGCTTGAAAATGTGAATATACGATGGTGGATTGATAACTCTGGTCAATTTCTACGAAACGGGGGACAATTTTATTAAGCGGTATGACTGTTGGTAAGCCTCATTCTTGTAACGGTTGTGTTGAAACAGATGCAAGGCACAGTTGCTTATTGGCAGCTATCGTAAGTGATCGGTGTTACACGTTTCGTAGAAGGCCAAGTTGGAAACTAAACTGAAGAAGTTCACTAGCACTCAAGACCATTTATTTACTGACTAAATGAATTTAAACGTAACCGAGCACTCCAGATAC
The DNA here is from genome assembly GCA_019049505.1 of Pachyrhynchus sulphureomaculatus. Classification (NCBI taxonomy): domain Eukaryota; kingdom Metazoa; phylum Arthropoda; class Insecta; order Coleoptera; family Curculionidae; genus Pachyrhynchus; species Pachyrhynchus sulphureomaculatus. The sequence goes on along the minus strand of CM032452.1, from coordinate 75,437,317 downwards.
TGCACGTTCAGGACGCCCAACTGAGGTTTGTTCTGAAGAAATGGTCGATAAAATTCATGGCATCGTGATGGAAAATCGTCGCAACAGGCCTCTCATAAGAACGGGTACATAATATCCTGCATAAGGTTCTAAAAATGAAAAAGCTGAGATCGCGATGGGTGCCACGTTTGTTGACTCCAGACCAGAAACGAACGAGGAAGGACATTTCAAAATCGTGTTTGAAAAGTTGCAGCCTAATCGGAAAGAATTCTGACGTCATTTTATGACCGTAGACGAAAAGTGATGGCGACGGTTGTTTGGGACTCATAGGGTATAATCATGATTAACTATTTAGAAAAGGGAAAACAGTGACTAGCTCTGATTACGTATGATTATTGTACCTTTTGCATAAAGAGTTGAAGTAACCGACCAAGACGAGCGCGCAAAAAGATACTTTTTCACCAGGACAATGCGCCCAATACAGAACAAATATCTATATAGACAAGGCGAAATCGGCGCCATCGTTGGAAAAAATTTTCTAATTGAATTTTTTTTCATAACCTTTTTTTTTTTTTTTTTTTTTTTTTTTATTGGTCTACGTGCTGCAGGGAAGTCCCTAAAGCGCTCCAGGAGCGGCACGAGTGCGGAAAAAGCGATTCACGTTGTTCTTGAATCGCTGTAAATTGTACTCGGTGGGAAACACAGCGCTGGGCAAATTATTCCAAAGGGATGACGTTCTCCATATAAAAGATTGCTTGAAAAGCGTCGTACGCGGAGTAACAAGCTGAACCTCATACGGATGCGAAGCACCAGCGCGACGTGTATTTCTAACATGCACCGCTTTGGGAGGAATTAAGCGGGCTACATCCTTCGAACACTTTCCATGAAAATACTTGTAGAACAGACTCAAGTCGCCAACCGTTCTTCGATGTTCCAGCGAATCAAGGCCGCCGGTCAATTCCGGGTCCCCAATCAGACGGACCGCTCTTCTCTGAACAGAATCCAACAAATGCAGTGTATGTTTGGGAGCGGAGCCCCAAACGTGTGAACAGTATTCCATAGTTGGTCGAATTTGGGCTTTGTAAAGAATTAACAGTTGCTGTGGGGTGTAAAGCTTTCTGGTTCTAAATAATATTCCCAACTTTTGAGAAGCTCTCCTTGCTATGCCTGCAACATGTTCATGCCAAGACATATTTGCTCCCAAACTAACGCCCAACAAATTGAGCGACGATGCTAGGGGAATGGAGTGCCCCGACATAACTATGTCGGGTTCAGCAACGTTAACTTTTTTAGAATAAACTGCCGCTTGGGTTTTTGTAGCGTTAAATTCCACTTGGTTACTGTCACCCCAAGATAGAATTTCTTCCAGGTCTTTGTTAAGTTGAACGACCTCCTGCTGTCTGCGGATATTCGCCTGAGCAGCCGATGTCCGAGCGTTCAAGGTGAATGAAGAGACAAGCGTACTGTCATCTGCAAAGCTATAGATTGGATTCCCGGTCTTTTCCAGCAGATCGTTAATGTAAATGAGAAAGAGAGTAGGAGACAGTATGGAGCCTTGGGGCACACCGGCGTTGATAGTGAGGGTGTTAGAAAGAAATCCGTCGACCGCCACTCGTAAAGAACGCTCTCTAAGGAAACATGAGAGCCACAAACAGAACCTTTCAGACATACCATAAGAGCGCAACTTAGCCAACAGTCCATCGTGCCAAACACGGTCGAATGCCTTGGATATGTCAAGAGCAACCGCTCGAGATTCTCCAAAGTGTTCAATTGCGTTGTTCCAAACATGTGTTACATAAGTCAGAAGATCTCCTGTTGATCTATGTTTACGAAAACCATATTGGTGATCGCTAATAATATTGAATCGTTCAAGATATTTTAGAAGATGCTCATTGATAACCTTTTCCATGACTTTCGATATTATTGAAAGCAGTGCAACTGGTCGGTAGTTATTTGGCAAGGTCTTCTTACCTTTTTTAGGTATCGGCTGAACCGTGGCACATTTCCAGCAGGACGGAAATATTCCCTTTCTGTAGGATAGGTTAAAAAGTCTACAGAAAACTGGTGTTAGTTCCCTTGCACAGTTTTTGAGAACTATGGCAGGTATTCCGTCAGCGCCAGAAGCCTTCTTGGTGTCTAGCTTCATTAAAATACGCTTTATGATGCGCTGTCTGAAGACAACATCGGGCATCCTTGACTGCAATATGGGAATAGTAGGTGGTGTTTTTCCTTGGAAATCGACAGTAGAATGTGAAGCAAAGAGTTCAGCCAACAAGTTCGCTCTCTCAACAGGTGTGGTTGCAATGGAATTATCTGGCCGTGTGAGTGGTGGTATCGTGGATTTGGTAAAGTTTTGACTAACTGCCTTAGCGACTGCCCAAAAGGACCTGGAATTGTTGGGACAAGCGAGAAGTTTGTTTCTAATTCGTTGATTGTGTGCCTCCTTGGTTTCGTCGATAATTCCCTTGCATCTGTTCCGGGCATGAACAAAGATGTTTCGATTTAAGGTGTTAGGATTTTCACGCCATTGTCGGTAGGCAATATGTTTAGAAGCAACAGCTTCTTTGCATTTTCGGTCGAACCAAGGCTTGCCGTTGGAGGACCATTTCTTCGAAAAAGGGATGTAAGCTTCCATACCAGCCCATACCTTCTCCAGGAGATGCCCCTGAAAGAGGATCAACATGTTGCCGAGCGGTAACCTGGTCCGAATTTGTTTAAACAAATTTTTTTTAAACAAAGTCCAAAAATTGAAATTTTTTTAGGTAAATTGGACCATTTTGAACAAAAAATGTCTCTTGTGAATTTTCTCTAAAATGCGCCGTTTTCGAGATATCGGCGATTTTAGGTGCGAGGGAAAACGCGAAAATGGCCACTTTCACCTCCCAATATTGGGGTCAAAAATTAAAATTTTCAATGTTGCCAAGTGTCCAAATTAAAGTTTGAGATCTCTTCTACAAATTACCGTAGGAAATATTGCAATATCTTTATTTTTAAACATTGTTTTTTAATAGTTAACAAATTGCGTTCGAGCGCCCGCGGCTGCATCGAAACTGTATACATAGATATATACGCAACGCCCGTACGTAGGCGCACGGAACTGTATACGCACTGCGATGCTCTATAAAGCTTTGTTTCTTGATTTCTTATTAAAATTAATATATTTGAAAAGTATGTAAAAAATATTTATTTATTAAAGAGTAATTGTTATATCAAATTTAATTATTATAACAAATGAATATAAATAAAAATTCAATATTCGATTAGGATGGTAGAAGAATTAAAACAATTTTATGAAATATAACTTATATATATTTAATCGACTTTTCGCAAATATTTAAATTACACCCACACATGAGTATACAACTTAACATAACACTTTCTGTGCCAAGAAAAAGTTTGTTCACTGCTACTTGGATTATATAAATCGTTAAATTTTGTACTTATGTCATCTTTCCGACGATTAGCTGCTTGTTGAATTTTTTGAAATGATTCAACATTTGGTTGTTGTACATCATCACACTTACCACAGAAAATGCACTTATGATCACATTTAATTCGTTTAATAGAAAAAGACATAATTACACATGTACATACTTGTAAGGGCGGAAAAGAAATGAATAAACTATTAAAGTGTCCGACTCTTATTTAAGCAATAGCATGTTTGAACTTTTGCATGATACTTCACGTTACAGCGAGTTGCAGCGCGTATACAGTTCCGCGCGCCTACGTACGGGCGTTGCGTATATATCTATGTATACAGTTTCGATGCGGCCGCGGGCGCTCGAACGCAATTTGTTAACTGTTAAAAAACAATGTTTAAAAATAAAGATATTGCAATATTTCCTACGGTAATTTGTAGAAGAGATCTCAAACTTTAATTTGGACACTTGGCAACATTGAAAATTTTAATTTTTGACCCCAATATTGGGAGGTGAAAGTGGCCATTTTCGCGTTTTTCTCGCACCTAAAATCGCCGATATCTCGAAAACGGCGCATTTTAGAGAAAATTCACAAGAGACATTTTTTGTTCAAAATGGTCCAATTTACCTAAAAAAACTTGTTCCGGGGCGAAAATTTCAATTTTTGGACTTTGTTTAAAAAAAATTTGTTTAAACAAATTCGGACCAGGTTACCGCCCGGCAACATGTTGATCCTCTTTCAGGGGCATCTCCTGGAGAAGGTTATGAAAAAAAATTCAATTAGAAAATTTTTTCCAACGATGGCGCCGATTTCGCCTTGTCTAATAGGAAGAGGTGTAAGACAAGGATATACAATCTCTCCTAAGCTATTTATTACAGCTCTAGAAGCCGTATTTCGCCAACTAGATTGGACAAAGAAGGGCCTAAAGATAGATGGTGTCTATCTGAGTCATTTAAGTTTCGCAGACGATATTGTACTCATCAGTAGTAATCCATATGAGTTATAAGAAATGATAAATGAGTTAAGGTATTTTTTACGAAAAGACAGAGAGAGCATTATGTTAGAGAAAGACGCGAAATAATTTGGTTTTCAAAGTATAATGAGTGCGGCAACGTAGCTTCTCGCTTGCTTCCCGCCGCACGCAATTCACGTGTTAGCGCATTGCATATATTAATCCGGGAACTCAGTACCAAAATGCCTCATCGAAGAGTGGCAGAGGATAGTATCACTTTGTTATTATGCCCCCCTCAGTCTCTCCAGGTAGTTTAAAGCCTCAACTCTGGTCTTGTTCCTGGAAATATGCTTTAAAGCTGCAAGAAAAAGTTGGTGGACGAACCCACAGCTGAGTGGCGGATATTTTGGGTATAGCTTCATTTCTGTGAAATATGACTGAAAAATGAATATTTGTCATGGATATTGGATCAATACAAAGTTATAACGGAGAGCTGCAGAAAAATTGACCCACCTTAACCCATAGAGGAGCGAATGTAATTTGTTTTAATATATTCGTTGAGGTTTGTAGATGCTAAAACTAACATTATCTGCCATAGAGTTTGATTCTTTATTAAAATGTGCGCACCTGTCCTACAACGCGCGCGCCCGTCCTGTAATTTGTTTTTCTCTCAAATACTATACACATGCTCCAGTGTCTCGAGAGACGCTCAAATTACCATTGAAACAGTTACAAGCAGATTTATTTAATTTGTAGTGCAATTTCGCTCTATCTTTTTTTTTATATTTAACCTTTAAATTTTGTTTATATTTATTATTTATATGTAATTACGAAAATTTAAAAAACAAAAATTTTTGGTAGCTATATTGAATAGTACATATAAAATTTTTGATTTATAACACGACAGACAATAAGAGTAATCCAAAAAACTCAAGAATGAAAATTTTAATCATTTAAAACAGGGGTGCTCAAACTCAAACTGCTGGCGATCTACCTCAATATTGCTAGACTACGATCGATCGACTCTGAGAGGCTGCAAGTAAGTGTGATGCAGGATTGTCGTCTAGGTAGGGTATATCGTGGCATAGATATTAGTTTTCCGCACAATATGCATTTTTTTAGTCAAGGTAAGTGTAGGTCTGCTCTAAAATGTCAATGAAAAAACTCATAATTATTCAAAATTGCGAGTTTATTGGTTCTTACAAAACAAACGAGTTCTAGTGTCTAAACTTAACTAAAGAGTGACTCATAAATGATGCGATATTTGCCAATTTACTGAAATCATAAAAACGTATTTCGAATTGGCCCAAAATATTTGATAATTCTGCCTCATAAATATCATAATTCAACTAAGGAATCCTTGCTTTCAAAGACGGAAAATTTTTCAGATTATTTCTTTTCAGTTGATCTATCATAAGTTGCAATTTACTTTTGATGCGTTTATTGCGCGAATCATCTCAATAATAGTTTGTCCTTTACCTTGAACCTCCAAATTAATGGTGTTTAAATGCATTGTGATGTCTGTCAAAAATGCCAAATCAGTCAGCCATTTTCCGTTTTTCAGCATCTGAGTGTCATCACCTCTTTCGTCCAGAAAAGCTGTTATTTCGGGCAATAATTCTTGAAACCTTTCTACGAATTTTCCGCGACTCAACCACCTGACGTTCGTGTGAAGAACTAAATCAGTGTGTTCAGCTGACTCACTATCTTCCAACTGCAATTTAAAGAGCCGTCGTTGCAAGCTACGTGCACGGATAGAATTTTTATTGCAATGCCCATAATCTCCTCCATGTTTAGAACTTTTGAACACAAAACTTGTTGATGTATAATGCAATGGAAGGAGAAAAATGAAGGGAAATCATCATTAGCTCGACACAATGCCACAAAACCGTTTTCGTTTCCAGTCATTGCTGGTGCTCCATCGGTTGTAATGCAGACTAGTTTATATATTGGTAGCTTGTAGTTTGTTACAAAATTGAAGAAAACGTCATATATATCTTCGCCACGGGTCTTTCCTTTCAGAGGAATCATTGTCAAAAACTCTTCCTTAGCCGACATGTCATTGAATATCATTCGAATAAAAATACACAGCTGGGCAGTGTCTGTCATATCGGTGGATTCGTCGAACTGTAAAGAAAAGTATGTACATTCCATGATATCATGTTTTAGTTTATCTGCCATGTCCTGACTCATGACTTCAACACGCCTTGTGACAGTCGGACGAGGTAACTGAAGTTCTCTAATAGCAGACATAATATCTGTTTTATTTTTAAAATCTCCAAATAAAGTCTCACCCGCTTCAATAAATGCTTCCTTCACAACCAATCCATCATCAAATGGTTTCTTGTGTTTCGCCAATATATGAGATATTTTAAATGACGCGATCGTTGCAGCTTTTGATTGTTTAGCTGGTCTTGTGAACATGTTTGTTCTTTTTTCAAACAAGTTATCAAATCACGTACTTTTCGTTTTCTTAATTCACTCTGTGACGGAAAATCCATTTCATAGTTTTTATGAACCGTTTTATGATGCCTCTCTAAGTTTCCACGCTTAGGTATTGCAACTGACGCACGGCAAATGAGACAAATGCACTTATCCTTTACCATACAAAAGAAAAATTCTTCCTCCCAATCGTTATTAGAATGATAAGTTTTACTTTTCTTCGCCGCACTCATTTTGGACTATTTATTAATAAACTTTGTATCGATGTATCGCCTTCAAGTTACAACTCAGACTGACTCCTATTCCTACAGGCACAACATTTATATCGGCGCGAACGAAGTCTCGAATGTTCCCGTCAAACACGCCGCCCGAAGTTTCTAGAAAAATCGGCGGGAATCAAAAACGCGGCTTTTCTTTGACAAGTACCGCGCGTTCCTTTGATAAAGCCGCCTTTTGCCGCTAGCAGGGGGTTATTACGATAAAAGAAAGTGATGAGGGGGTTATTCTGGCCTAATTGGGGATCGAATAAATTTTAGTAGTTTATTCATTACATTTTGTTTTAGTTACCTAAAACAAAATCTGTGAATAGTTCTATATCGGAATTTTTTTCTCGAGATCGACTCAAAAAGCACTCGCCATCGACTTGTCGATCGCGATCGACCGTTTGAGCACCCCTGATTTAAAACGTACCATAATTTTTGCTGCATTCGGTAAATACCAATACAACAATGACCGAATACTCCATCAGTCACCCGGGGTTTCACTGTTTTCTTCTTAAACTTTGAGCGTTGCGGCTCCACTCTAGTGTACGTTATGTGTTTTTGGGTTGCAAAATCCGATCTGCAATTAGTTTTTTGAAAAAATGACCTATCTATTGTTATTAACAATTTTTTAAGCAATTATCTAAAAAAAGTAATTTGATCTAATTTATTTTTATAATAACGAGATCTAAGTTTAATAAGCGCTCCACTCAAATTTTTTTTAGACGCATTTCGACCCACTGAATCTATTTTTGCAAAAACTTAACCTTTTTATTGTTATAAATAATTTATTACAAACAATTATGCTAATAAACAGAATTTCATAGAATTTGTCTCCATAACAGCAAAATCTAAGCTTTTTACGACCTCTACCCAAGTTTTTTAGATGAATCTTGTCCTGCTGTCCGAATTTCTAATCCATTTTTCCAATTTAATTAATTAAAAATTAAGAGCTAATAAGTTTTTTTATATGCAATTAAATAAAAATATTTGTGTTAAATTTCCAAAGAATAATTAATATAATTGTAATAAATCATCAGTAATATTAAAATAATTTAGTTTTTGAAAAAATGAACAGAGAATTTAAATTTAGCGAGTTAAATAATATTATATTATTATAGAAAAAAATTATTTGTTTGTAACAAAAATTAATAAATTTGTAGCAAAAATGGATTAGAAATTCGACTTTAACGTGTCAAAAAACATATAAACTCATGCATCACAGCTAAGTAATAATGCGAATGGAGAAAATCAATTTTTAATGCAAAGCTTAAGTTATAATTTAAGCTTTGCATTAAAAATACAGAAATTCTGCTGATAAAAGCAGGGACTGGACTTCATCGCACATATTAGGGATTTCACCTCGTATTATAGTATTCGAACACACACATTTATCTGCGGCTCTCGAATGAGTTCAGGTGGGTCCAAAAACCCTACAGGTTCAAAAACTCATAGAAATTCAAAGAACCAGGATCTATAGCAAATAATATTTTTTCACTTATTTTTGAGTCCCAAACTAAGTATATCTCGAATATCTGCCACTCAGCGATGAGTTCGTTTTTCGAGCCGATTTTTTTTAAGAAAAAATCATCGAAACACGGAGGAAACGGAGAAAAAGAATATGAGTATAACTATGTTTAAAGGCTCGAAAAAGTGAAGGTGAAGATTATAAACTGTACCGTCATCTAATTTTAGAATGGATTCTGGGACATTTGAAATGATCCACAATTTTTCACTAGCCATTATTTATTAACGTGTTTTAATTTTTATTAATTTTTTACCTTACACACACTTGTCTAATCCACAACTGAGCGGGGACGGGATGGAGCGGGATCGAAAACAAATTCACACTACCGCGATGAACCATGACAGGTCCGATCTCGCTCCGATAAAATATTCTTTGAAATGTATTGATATTGGAGCGTTATGAGATCGAGATCTGAGCGATAGTGGTAGTGTGAATACACTCATTGTTTCTTTTGTAAATATATTTTATCGAACCGAGAGCGTATCGAAAGCGGCCTCGTAGTATGAATCAAGCCTAAAGTGCCTACAAAATCGAAAATAAAATAAAAAATTGGTTTTTCACAAATATCTCGAAAAATAAAAAAGATATTAAAAAACTAATAGCACCATGTAAAAGAACGGGAATTTTTTTAAAAAAAAAAAAAGAGTATATTTTTTTTTAGTTTTACCGCAATTTAACAAAAATATTTAAAAGAAAATGGCTGGTTTAACCCCTTGTATGTATGCCGCTAAATATTTTGAAATTGAGTATTGAGGAGTTTTCTCGAGGTGCTGATTAAGCATCCGATGACAGATTTGAAAATTTTAAAATGGCAGATCCAATATGACGGCCGGAGAGTACGTAATGTATTTCATTTCTTCGAGTAATTTAAAATTTTTGTGTTTTCAATAACTGTTTTCTTTATACCTGGATGTTTAAATAAAATATAAATACTTTATACTTAAAGCTTGGACTTTTATATTTCATTTCCAACCCTTATATACGAGGCTGGTTTGAAAAGTCCGTGCAAAAATAAAAACTACTTATGTGTTTGGGGTAAACCTTTTTTATTTTTCGACATAGTCTCCTTTTAGGCTTATACACTTCGTCCAACGATGTTCTAGTTTGTTGATCCCTTCCGAATAATAGGATTTGTCCAAGTCTGCAAAATATCCATTAGTGTCTGCAATCACCTCCTCGTTTGAATAAAATCTTTGTCCCGCCAGCCATTTCTTCAAATTGGGGAACAAATAGTAGTCCGAGGGAGCCAAGTCTGGAGAATAGGGGGGATGTGAAACGAGTAGGAATCCTATTTCCATTAATTTTGCGACCACAACTGCTGAGGTGTGTGCTGGTGCGTTGTCGTGATGGAAAAGGACTTTCTTGTGGGCCAATCGCGGGCGTTTTTCTTGCAGCTCGGTTTTCAAACGGTCCAATAACGATGAATAATATTCACCTGTAATAGTTTTACCCTTTTCCAGATAGTCGATGAGGATTATCCCTTGCGAATCCCAAAAGACAGTCGCCATAACCTTTCCGGCCGAAGGAACGGTCTTCGCCTTTTTTGGTGCAGATTCCCCCTTGGTAACCTATTGTTTAGATTGTTGTTTGGTCTCAGGAGTATAGTAATGTATCCATGTTTCATCCACAGTGACGAAACGACGCTTAAAGTAGTCCGGATTCTTCTGGAACAACTGCAAACCATCCTTGCAACACTTCACACGATTCCGTTTTTGGTCAAGCGTGAGCAATCGCGGTACCCATCTTGCGGATAGCTTTCTCATGTCCAAATGTTTATGCAAAATATTATGTACCTGTTCAGTCGAGATGCCCATAGCACTAGCAATCTCACGCACCTTAACTCTTCTGTCATCCATCACCATATCATGGATTTGATCAATGATTTCTGGAGTCGTAACCTCCACAGGCCGTCCAGAACGTTCAGCGTCACTTCTGCCCATATGGCCAGTCCGAAAATTTTGAAACCACTTATAAACTGTTCTAATCGAAGGTGCAGAGTCACCATAATATTTATCAAGCTTCTCTTTAGTCTCCTGAGGCGTTTTGCCTTTCATAAAGTAATGTTTAATCACCACACGAAATTCTTTTTCGTCCATTTCTTGAAAATCACTCGACTTCCTTGATTCACACGAATGCCAAACACAAAGAAATATACCAATATGGCTGAAACTTGGTGTGCGTTCATTCAAGAGATGCTACTAACTAAACATGACCTCGATACGCGCCGGTGGTGCCATCTCTCGGACTTTGCACGAACTTTTCAAACCAGCCTCGTATATATATATATATATATATATATATATATATATATATATATATATATATATATATATATATATATATATATATATATATATATATATATATATATATATATATATATATATATATATATATATATATATATATATATATATATATATATATATATATATATATATATATATACCAGGTGTACAAGTATGAAATGCAGATTTCAGACAACAGATGGTGCACCAATGCAGTTTGTGCTATAAAGATTTGACACTACGCCATTTTGTTGTGTCATCAACAAGTGTCAGACGCGCGCGAGTGATAAATTAGAAAAGTGTACACATAGTGTTGTGTTGTGTTCAATATGTCGAAATTTATACCGAACAAAGAGCATTCGCGGACAGCATTAATTTCTGTTTTCATTTGAAGAAAACTGCTGTTGAATCATACCGCTTACTTCGAGAAGCTTATGATGAACATGCTCCATCGCAAGATACGTGTGAACGATGATTTTAGCGTTTCAAAAGTGGTGATTTCGATGTTGCAGACAAGGAACGTGGAAAACCGCCAAAAAAATACGAATATGTGGAATTGCAAGCATTGTTGGACAAAGATGATTCGCAAACACAAAAACAATTCGCCGAGCAATTGGGCGTTAGTCAACAAGCTGTTTCCAATCGGCTACGAGAAATGGGAAAGATTCAGAAGCCGGTAGATGGGTACCACATGAGTTACAAGGGATGAAAAGTGGATTTATTTTGAGAATCCCAAGCGCAAAAAATCATGGGTAGACCCAGGCGCAACATCCACATCGACCGCAAGACCGAATCGTTTTGGCAGAAAAAACGATGCTCTGTGTTTGGTGGGACCAGAGGGGCGTGGTCTATTATGAGCTGTTAAAACCTGAGGAAACGGTTAATACTAAACGTTACCAACAACAATTGACGGATTTGAACCGTTCGCCGCTTGAAAAAAGCCAGAACACCGAAAGAGGCCACACAAACACATTTTTCTTCATGACAATGCTCCATCAGATACGGCAAAACCAGTTCGCGACACATTGGAAGCACTCAGCTGGGAAGTTCTACCCCATGCGGCTTACTCACCAGACTTGGCTCCTTCCGATTACCCCTTGTTTGCATCGATGGGTCACGCACTTGCTGAGCAATATATATATATATATATATATATATATATATATATATATATATATATATATATATATATATATATATATATATATATATATATATATATATAAGTTTCAGTTGTATGATTAATAACAAACAAAAATACGTTTATTATTACCACTTTTTTAAGAGAAAAATTACAAAAAAAGAGTTTTTTTAAATTTTTAATGATTTTCTAATATCAAGTATACTTTTAAATGTAACTGAAAAAATAGTCTGACTTTTTTTGATTATTTTGTACTGCTTTGCCGGCGGCGCACTACAGCAGGAAAATTTTCATATTTTAAAACTCAATTTTTAATTAACACAGACAATGTGGGTATTTTTAATTACTCTTATATTGAAATTTAAGGTATAACAATGATATATGCACAAGGATTTTTTTTTCAATATTATATTTTATTAAATTATGCCCTTTAAAATCATGCAAACAAAAATTTCGTTTTAAGTTTTACAAATTATAAAGCAACAAAAATAAAAACTATTAGTATCATCACAAATAAGATTAGGTCAATATGTTTAGATCATTTCACTTGATAGGACATTTATAAAGATTCTTTTAGAAGCTTGTTTTGCTTGTTGGATGTATGTAACTAATATTTGTTTTATTTCACTTTTATTCTAATTTGTACTGCGCTGATTCATTTAATTTTTTTATTCATTTTTATTTCTTTCTTTCTTCTTTTTTTGTTGTTACTTTATTACCTTAGTTTTAAGAGAAAATTTCATTCATATTCTTTCTTGTTTTCCCTGTAAATGGTTCTTACTGTTGGGAATAAAGCTATTATTATTATTATTATTATTATTGTTTTTTTTTTTCTCACATTTGGTCAATGTGGTTCCATGTTTGGCTGACGGGCGCAAACCAAGTCAGCACAAACGCATTACCATTGTGTATTAAGGAATGATCTGACAATGTTACATGTTTTCAAAATCACTGACTTCTGAATGTTTTTGTGTATGTTTGTGTTGAGTCCTAATTGTACTAAGTGTGGTGTGAATGTTGTTGGTGTAAGGCCTGTGGCTGATATAATGAGGGGGACAATGATGACTTTTTCTTGTTTCCATAGCCGCTTTATTTCCGTTGCAAGGTCTGTGTATTTGGAAATTTTTTCTGTGTATTTCGTTTGGATGTTTGTGTCGTTGGGGACAGCTATGTCAATTAGATAGGTGACTTTTTCTTTTTTGCACTGAAAAGTAATATCGGGTCTATTGGCGGAGACTGTTTTATCTGTATGGATACCGATATCCCAGTAGAGCTTGTAATCTTCATTTTCAAGTATGGATGTTGGCGTGTATTTGTAGTAGGGATCTGTGTTTTCTATGAGTCTGTATGTTGTGGCTAGTGCTTGGTGAACCACTTTGGCAGCTGAATCATGCCTGGCTGTGTACTCCGTTCCGGCCAATATTTTACATCCGCTCGTTATGTGTTCGATAGTTTCTTTCTGCTGGTGGCATTTCCTACATCTGTCCTCTGCAATAGTCGGGTCTTTGATGATATGCTTTTGGTAGTTTCTGGTTAATATGACTTTATCCTGGATGGCAAGTAAGAAGCCTTCAGTCTCAGGGAATAGCTGCCCATCCCGTAACCAGGTGTATGATTGTTTTTTATTTACATGGTCTTGTTCTATGTGGTATCTGTGTTTTCCGTGGAGTGTTTTCTCTGACCACGTTTTCATCTTTTCCTGTTGTAATTGAGTGTGACTGTGTGTGTCTGCTGAGTGATCTGCCCGGGCTAAGTCGAGAGATGTGTAGTTTTTGTCTGCTTTCACTGTCGCTGTGTGGAGGCTGGTTTGCTTGCTGTGAAAGAATTTCCTAAGTGTTTGTATTTGTTTTGTGTGTAATGATCTGATGTCTATAATTCCTCTTCCTCCTGCCTTCCTCTCGATGGTAAGTCTTTCTTTGCATGCGTTGGGGTGTAATTTCCTGTATTTGGTGAATTGAGATCGTATAAGGATGTGAATATTTTCTATGTCTGTTTGTGACCATTTGATGATACCAAATGAATATGTGAGTATAGGTATAGCGAACGTGTTGATGGCTTTAGTGAGATTCTTAGAGTTGAGTTTTGTTTGCAAAAGTTTCGTCAGTCTGTTTTTGAATTCGGTTCTGAGCTCTGTTTTGATGTGAGTGTGGTTGAGTTTGGTGCTTTGTTGGAAGCCTAGATATTTGTATGTTTCTTTATCGAACATGTTATCGAGCGTTTCATTGTTGATGGTTTCTGTCTCATGGTGGCACTTCCATTGGCCTTTGTTGATGTGGAGCACTTTGCATTTACTTATACCAAATTCCATATTGACATCTAAGGTGAATATTTCTGTGATTTTGAGGAGTTCTTTCAGCTGTGTTGGTGTGGCAGCGTAGAGTTTTATGTCGTCCATATATAGGAGGTGGTTTATTTTATGTTGATTCACTTTTTGGTGTCTGATATTGAAGCCATGCTCTGTTCTGTTTAGTATATTTGAGAGTGGATTGAGACAGAGGCAAAACCATAGAGCACTGAGCGAGTCTCCCTGAAATATACCCCGTCTGATGTACAGCTCTTCTGTTTGGATCCGTTCGGTTTGTGTTTCTAGGCGTATTTTGGTTTTCCATGTTTTCATAATTTGCGCGAGAAACTGCCTGAGGTGTTGGTTGATTTTATAGATTTCTAGGGCTCTGATTAACCAGCTGTGGGGTATGGAGTCGAAGGCTTTTTTATAGTCTATGTAACCGATGTGAAGGTTTCTGTGTTCTTTTCTGGTTTGTTCCATAATCACGCTATCTATGATCAGCTGCTCTTTGCATCCTCGACTATTTTTCCTGCATCCCTTCTGCTCTTCTGTGAGGATATTGTTGTCTGTTAGGTGTTGTTCTATTTTCTTCGAAATTGTGGCTGTGATGATCTTGTATAGGGTTGGAAGACAGGTGATAGGTCGGTAGTTTGACGGGTTTGTGGTGTCTGAGCTTTTGGGTTTAACGTGTGTTATTCCTTGTGTGAGGAAAGTGGGAAATGTGTGTGGTTGTAGAATGGCTTTATTGATTTGGTGTGTGAGTGCTTCGTGTGAGGTGGTAAACTGTTTGTACCAGAAGTTTTGTATATTGTCTATTCCAGGACATTTCCAGTTGTGTGTGTGTTTGATAGTTTCTGTAATTTCTTGTGTATTTAATGTGATATTTTCTTGTTCTGTCACATGTTTATGTTTGTCTTCTTCGGCTTTAATCCAGGGGGTGTTATTATTGTGTAGTTTGGGTTCTGACCAGATATTTTTCCAATAATCTGTGAGTTCTTGTTTGTTTGGTGGTTCAGTCACTGCTATCTGTTTGTTGTACATAGTTTTCCGGTAGAACTGTTTTTTCGCTTCTTCGGAAGAGGTTGTTGGTGTCTTTCCTCTCATTTGATTCTTTGTATCTACGGAGTCTTGCGGCATATACAGATAGTTTTTGTTTCAAGGTATCGTGGATTTCTGGCAGTGTTCTGTTGGGAGACTTAGATTTGATCTTGTTTGCCCCCTGTGTGACACGTTTGGACGCGTTCCCGTTTATAAACTGGGTAAGATGTCCTAGATCTCTCCTGATGTTGTTGATTTTGTTTTCTATTCTTATTTGCCATTTGAATTTTGGTTTTGTCCTGTTGGGGTTTCCTTGTCGTTGAGGGAGTTTTTGATTATTTTGTGTTAGAGTGGTGATTGCTGCTGCGTATATTATTGTATGAATGTCTTCGATTGTGCTTAAGTCTGTTATATACTGAAGTATTATGTGCTTGTTTAGTGTGTTGAGGATTGGTTGCGTGCTCTGTCTGAAGATTAAACGAGGGATGGGATTTCTTGTTGTGGGGTCGGTGCCTGACCATCGAGCTAGATATGATTCCATTTTTGCTTTAAGTGTTTGTATGAGAGGTGATTCGGGGTGATGTTGTGTGTGGATGTTGTTGAGGGTGGCGAGTGATTCATGTTGTTTTCTGTGATATGGTGTTGCGCGGTACTCGCAATATTATTTTGCGTTATGCTTCTCCTGGGTGGTAGGTCTTGTTGTGTTCGACTGGGTGGTTGTGTGTGTGAGGCTGGTTCGGAATCTGCTTTATTGTTTCTATTGTTTAGTTGGTCTGTGTTCAGTTCAACAGCCACTGTGTCCTTGATGGTTTGCAATTCGAGAGGTGTGAGACGATTGTTCTTGGTAATAACTCTTTTTTGGTCAATTACTCTCTGTTCTGAAACAAGTAATTGCAGATGTGGATATTCGGTCAAGAAAAGTCTGTGCAGTTCCGGTCTGTAGCCCGATGTTATTGTTTCGAGTTTGGTGGCGGTGTAGTAACAGTGCATGACCGTCCTATTCATCTCATCCGTCCACTTTAACCGCTGTCTTGGTTTGCCAGCCTTGGTAGTTGCGTGTTGCCCTTGCAAAACATACGGGCCCTGGCCTGGCTTTGGTGGTGGTTGTGTTTGTCCCGTATCTACGTCGGTTGCGCTTGGGATTGATGTTGGTGGGTCCAAGCGGCAAGTGATTCTCTTCTCAGTGATTTCTTTGTCAGGTTTTGTGTTTTCATTACAGCAACGCATGGCGTGTTCGTTGATTCCTGTGGTGCAACTCATGCGCTGCTGTGATTTTCCCGCCTTGGTGGGTGTCGGCTTAGTAGCCGACACAACACTTTTGGCAGGTCCATTTTCGGTTGCCTGGTCTTCATCGTTTTGGTCGAGCTGCCATTTCCCGCGACGTCCTCGACCGTTACGTCGCTCGCCCGATGCTTCTTTTATTAGTCTGTTGTTCTCTGGAATGTTTTCAATGTTTTGTGGTGTCAGAAGCTCAAAGTGTCCCGACATTGGGTTGCCTGTTAGTAGAAGGTAAATGGTTTTGTTGTATTTTCCTGTGCTTATTATTGTTGGTCTGTCCGTAGAAGTTATTTTTGTATGTCTTGTTCTTCGTTGTTTTGAGAAGATATGAAAGTTGCTATTTTGTGTTTCCGAGAGGGCAAGTATCTCTAGGCTCGTTCCATAGGTGCCATTTTTCCTCATATTATTATTATTATGACTGTTCTCGTTTTTCTTTCTCACATTTGGTCAATGTGGTTCCATGTTTGGCTGACGGGCGGAAACCAAGTCAGCACAAACGCATTATCATTGTGTATTAAGGAATGACCTGACAATGTTACATGTTTTCAAA
This sequence comes from Pachyrhynchus sulphureomaculatus, assembly GCA_019049505.1. Classification (NCBI taxonomy): domain Eukaryota; kingdom Metazoa; phylum Arthropoda; class Insecta; order Coleoptera; family Curculionidae; genus Pachyrhynchus; species Pachyrhynchus sulphureomaculatus. The sequence goes on along the minus strand of CM032452.1, from coordinate 75,420,154 downwards.
ATCACTGACTTCTGAATGTTTTTGTGTATGTTTGTGTTGAGTCCTAATTGTACTAAGTGTGGTGTGAATGTTGTTGGTGTAAGGCCTGTGGCTGATATAATGAGGGGGACAATGATGACTTTTTCTTGCTTCCATAGCCTTTTTATTTCCGTTGCAAGGTCTGTGTATTTGGAAATTTTTTCTGTGTATTTCGTTTGGATGTTTGTGTCGTTGGGGACAGCTATGTCAATTAGATAGGTGACTTTTTCTTTTTTGCACTGAAAAGTAATATCGGGTCTATTGGCGGAGACTGTTTTATCTGTATGGATACTGATGTCCCAGTAGAGTTTGTAATCTTTATTTTCAAGTACGGATGTTGGTGTATATTTGTAGTAGGGATCTGTGTTTTCTATGAGCTTGTATGTGGTGGCTAGTGCTTGGTGAACTACTTTTGCCGCTGAGTCATGTCTGGCTGTGTATTCCGTTCCGGCTAATATTTTACATCCGCTTGTTATGTGTTCGATCGTTTCTTTCTGTTGGTGGCATTTTCTGCATCTGTCTTCTGTAATAGTTGGGTCTTTGATAATATGCTTTTGGTAGTTTCTGGTTAATATGACTTTATCCTGGATGGCAAGTAAGAAGCCTTCTGTTTCTGGGAATAGCTGCCCATCCCGTAACCAGGTGTATGATTGTTTTTTATTTACGTGGTCTTGCTCTATGTGGTATCTGTGTTTTCCGTGAAGTGTTTTTTCTGACCACGTTTTCATCTTTTCCTGTTGTAATTGGATGTGACTGTGTGTATCTGCTGGGTGGTCTACCCGGGATAAGTCGAGTGGGGTATAGTTTTTGTCTGCTTTGACTGTTGCTGTGTGGAGGCTGGTTTGCCTGGTGTGAAAGAATTTCCTAAGTGCTTGTATTTGTTTTGTGTGTAATGATCTGATGTCTATAATTCCTCTTCCTCCTGCCTTCCTCTCGATGGTAAGTCTTTCTTTGCATGCGTTGGGATGTAATTTCCTGTATTTGGTGAATTGAGACCGTATAAGGATGTGAATATTTTCTAAGTCTGTTTGTGACCATTTGATGATACCAAATGAATATGTGAGTATAGGTATAGCGAACGTGTTGATGGCTTTAGTGAGATATTTGGAGTTGAGTTTTGTTTGTAAAAGTTTCGTCAGTCTGTTCTTGAATTCGGTTCTGAGCTCTGTTTTGATGTGAGTATGGTTGAGTTTGGTGCTTTGTTGAAAGCCTAGATATTTGTATGTTTCTTTGTCAAACATGTTATCGAGTGTTTCATTGTTGATGGTTTCTGTCTCATGGTGGTACTTCCATTGGCCTTTGTTGATATGGAGCACTTTGCATTTACTTATACCAAATTCCATATTGACATCCAAGGTGAATATTTCTGTGATTTTGAGGAGCTCTTTCAGCTGTGCTTTTGTGGCAGCGTAGAGTTTTATGTCATCCATATATAGGAGGTGGTTTATTTTATGTTGATTCCCTTTTTGGTGTCTGATATTGAAGCCATGCTCTGTTCTGTTTAGTATATTTGAGAGTGGATTGAGACAGAGGCAAAAACCATAGAGCGCTGAGCGAGTCTCCCTGAAATATACCCCGTCTGATGTACAGCTCTTCTGTTTGGATGCGTTCGGTTTGTGTTTCTAGGCGTATTTTGGTTTTCCATGTTTTCATAATTTGCGCTAGAAATTGCCTGAGGTGTTGGTTGATTTTATAGATTTCTAGGGCTCTGATTAACCAGCTGTGGGGTATGGAGTCGAAGGCTTTTTTATAGTCTATGTAACCGATGTGAAGGTTTCTGTGTTCTTTTCTGGTTTGTCCCATAATCACGCTATCTATGATCAGCTGCTCTTTGCATCCTCGACTATTTTTCCTGCATCCCTTCTGCTCTTCTGTGATAATATTGTTGTCTGTTAGGTGTTGTTCTATTTTCTTGGAAATTGCGGCTGTGATGATCTTGTATAGGGTTGGAAGACAGGTGATAGGTCGGTAGTTTGACGGGTTTGTGGTGTCTGAGCTTTTGGGTTTAACGTATGTTATTCCTTCTGTAAGGAAAGTGGGAAATGTGTGTGGTTGTAGAATGGCTTTGTTGATTTGGTGTGTGAGTGCTTCGTGTGTGGTGGTAAACTGTTTGTACCAGAAGTTTTGTATATTGTCTATTCCAGGACATTTCCAGTTGTGTGTGTGTTTGATTGTTTCTGTAATTTCTTCTGTAGTTAGTGTGGAATTTTCTTGTTCTGTCACACGTTTGTGTTTATCTTCTTCGGCTTTGATCCAGGAGGTGTTATTATTATGTAGTTTGGGTTCTGACCAGACAGTTTTCCAATAATCTGCGAGTTCTTGTTTATTTGGTGGTTCAGTTACTACTCTCTGCTCGTTGTACATAGTTTTTCGGTAGAACTGTTTTTCGCTTCTTCGGAAGAGGTTGTTGGTGTCTTTCCTCTCGTTTGATTCTTTGTATCTACGGAGTCTTGCAGCATATACGGATAGTTTTTGTTTCAAAGTATCAACGATTTCTGGCAGTGTTCGGTTGAGAGATTTAGATTTGATCTTGTCTACACCCTGTGTGACACGTTTGGATGCGTTCCCGTTCATAAACTGGGTAAGGTGTCCCAGATCTCTTCTGATGTTGTTGATCTTGTTTTCTATTCTTATTTGCCATTTAAATTTGGGTTTTCTGCTGTTGGGGTCTCTTTGTCGTTGCGGGAGTTTTTGATTATTTTGTGTTATAGTGGTGATTGCTGCTGCATATATTATTGTGTGGATGTCTTCGATCGTGCTTAAGTCTGTTATGTACTGTGGTATTATGTGCTTGTTTATTGTGTTGAGGATCATTTGAGTGCTCTGTTTGAAAATTAAACGAGGGATGGGATTTCTTGTTGTAGGGTCGGTGCCTGACCATCGAGCTAGATATGACTGCATCTCCGCTTTGAGTGTTTGTATGAGAGGTGATTCGGGGTGATGTTGTATAGATATTGTTGAGTGTCGTGTGGTGCTTGCTATTTGCTCTGAAATATTATTTTGAGTTATGCTCCTGCTGGGTGGTGGGTCTTGTAGTTTTGGACTGGGTGGTTGTGTGTGTGAGATTGGTTCGGTATCTGCTCTACTGTTTCTATTGTTTAGTTGGTCTGTGTTCAGTTTAGCAGCTACTTGGTCTGCGTTAAGTTCAGCAGCTACTGTATCTTTGATGGTTTGCAATTCGAAAGGTGTGAGGCGATTGTTCTTGGTAATAACTCTTTTTTGGTCTATTACTCTCTGTTCTGTAACAAGTAATTGCAGATGTGGATATTCGGTCAAGAAAAGTCTGTGTAGTTCCAGTCTGTAGCCTGATGTCACTGTTTCTAGTTGGGTGGCGGTGTAGTAACAGCGCATCACTGTTTTATTCATTTCATCTGTCCACTTTAACCGCTGTCTTGGTTTGCCAGCCTTGGTAGTTGCATGTTGTCCTTGCAAAACATACGCGGTTTGGCCTGGCTTTGGTGGTTGTATTTGTCCCGCATCTACGTCGGTTGCGCTTGGGATTGGTGGTGGTGGGTCCAAGCGGCGAGTGATTCTCTTATCCGTGATTTCTTTGTCAGGTGTGATTTCATTACAGCAACGCATGGCGTGTTCATTGATTCCTGTGGTGCAACTCATGCGTTGCTGTGACTTTCCCGCCTTGGTGGGTGTCGGCTTACTCGCCGGCACAACACTTTGGGCAGGTCCATTTTCGGTTGCCTGGTCTTCATCGTTTTGGTCGAGCTGCCATTTCCCGCGACGTCCTCGACCGTTACGTCGCTCGCCCGATGCTTCTTTTATTGGTCTGCTGTTGTCTGGAATGTTCTCAATGTTTTGTGGTGTCAGAAGCTCAAAGTGTCCCGACATTGGGTTGCCTGTTAGTAGAAGGTAAATAGTTTTGTTGTATTTTCCCGTGCTTATTATTGTTGGCCTGTCCGTAAAAGTTATTTTTGTATGTCTTGTTCTTCGTTGTTTTGAGAAGATATGAAAGTTGCTATTTTGTGTTTCCGAGAGGGCAAGTATCTCTAGGCTCGTTCCATAGGTGCCATTTTTCCTCATATAATTATAGTAGTTATTGAAGTCTTTTATATCGTTGACTTCAATTAATGAAAATGTGTGAAGTTCCGACCAGTTTTGTTGTAAATATCTTAGAGCAACCTCTCGGAGTTTCTCATGATGGTTTTGGTGGCCATACAAGTGTAAGCTAACTGCACGAAAAAGGCAATTTCCATCACCTACAATGTCGGATCTGGTAAAACTATCGGCAGTAGTTTCGGCTGAGGCGGTTGTTTGGGTCGTCTGTGGTTGTTGTTGTTGTGGTGTTGCTATAGCTGTTTGTACGACCGGGGTCCGCCTCCGCAACACCCTTCCATTATCATTACTATAATTATTATTCTTTGACATACAATTCCCACGAGTATCCTAGGAAAGAGGGGTCGACTGCGGCAGAGCCTGGATGCCACAGCAAGGCTACTTACTCCCGGAGGGCGCCCGGTATCCGGGGGAACCGTTCGCGACTCATAAACGCTGAGCCATTCATCTTCTCGGCACGGTAAACACCTTAAGATTGCGTTTTTGTTACACATAATCTGGACAACACAAGACAGCACAACATGACTCAGGTACCTCGGGATCGTCAATGCCCGTACTAGGAGAATCCTGGGATTCCCCTAGCCCTGAGGGCTTATTATTATTATTATTATTATTATTATTATCACAAAGCTGAAAGTCTCCTTTTCAAAAAATTATCTTTTATTTTTACACTCTGAAAACAAGTAATATCGATTAACCTTCGAGCGGTGAATTTTGAATCACTTATCCGAATTTTTAATAAATTCTTACGTTAATAAAAAGAATCTGGAAAAAAAAAATCTATGTACTATTTTTTTGTAAAATTTCCCGCTTTCCCACGTGGTGCTATTAGTATTTCGATATATCTTTTATTTATCGAGATATTACCGAAAAAACCGAATTTTTTTTTTTATTTTGGAGTTTGTGGGCTTAGCGTATATCAAACTTTAGCAAACTTTTTATCGTATTCTACGTCCCAAAAACTACCTGTCTACCAAAATGCAACCTGTTAACATTTAATGAGAGCTCAAAACCTCTGGCGACTGGGCTACAATTGAACATGGCGAATAGTTTTCCCGTACGCATATATCAGCTTATAACGAACCGTTCAAGATTATACTCTTTTACGACTTATTTAATGTGACCATATATCGTAAGCGTAACTTCTACCATTTTCCTACTTTTTTACATAAATTATAAAGTAATAACGCTTTCAAGCGTTTATAACTTTTCTCTAACCAGCCTTTATTAACCTTTTCTAGTTAAATGGTAATTCTGCACAGGCTTTTATAGGTTTGATATAGTAGTTCATATTGATTTCCCAACAGTGACGAAAGCAGCAACAGATTGTAAAACGTTTTGACTTCCTGAACATTAACAAAAATATAACAAGGACCCTTTCTACTACTAAATGTTGGTTTTTATTAGTGTTCCGTACGGAACACATATAAGATGACTTCGGTGCCTGTCTGCCTGTCCGTCTGTCACACCCGATCTTCTCCGAAACTATTTGACATAGAAAGTTGAAATTTGGCACAAATACAGAAATTGATAGCCCCATCAGAGCCGTGTAATTTTGAAAGTTAAATTTTGACGTAGAAAAATGGATACAAGCTTAACCTCGTAATTCCCATACGAATACCTATAAACTGTTACAATTACATTCTGTAAACTGTAACTGGTAAAAGATCAAGATCAAAGAACTGAATAGTATTTTTTTAAATTATCAACTAGTCAACAAGAGCGAGCTTGTTGTTTTTTGAAATAATTGCTTACTTTTTTCTAGGAATAAATGAAAAGTTGGTATATTTGGAAGAATCATGAGAAAATAAAATAGAAATATGAAAGCCATTTTCATTTAAATTGAACCTTTTGTATGCCTATCTAACTTGAAAAATTCATATCTTATCTTATGAAATATATTTTCAGTATTCTATAATGAATTAACAAATAACACAAGTATACAAAAAAAAATTCTCTATCTTTTAAATGAGACACATGTTTTAAGTATTTTTTATGCTGAATCCAAAAAAATCATAAAAAAGACATCCACTGTGAAGTTTTTTCGGAAAACACACTTAAAGTTGCCAGAAAACTATTAAATTTAGTTAGTTTTGGGAGGTGAAATCAACATTATCTATATGAAGCTCATAAGTTTTCAACAAAGATCGGAAATAAACTTTGTTGAAAAACTCATTTAGGGTAACAGTGTTTTAAAAGCAATCACCGTACGGAACATTAATTGTGCAAGTCCGGCTTGCACTTGGCCGGTTTTTTATTTTATCTACACATGTAACTGTTTTTGAAAAAAATCTCGCAAAACACACATTTTGTTCAACCAGGCTTAATATTCGGAATTCTGGTATCACTTGCACAAATCATACCATTTTCAGTTTCCACTATGGACACGTCCATCACATTTAAATACCTATTATTTATTTATTATTTTTATTACCCAGTCCACCTCAAACCTGTTCAAACAAACCATCAAAAATTCCCAAATGTTTTACGACACGGAAATTTTACAAAATTTATATTACAAAAGGTAAGGAGTTCCTAGCTCGCTCGTCCCCAAACTATTTCAGATCTCATTTTATCCTTTTTCAATGAAGGAATTAAAATAAAGACCGAACGAGTCCGTGAACGAACCCTGACTAGTTTATCTTCTAAACGGTACGCCTTGAAAGTAACATCTGGAAGTAATTGTATGCCGCCTTGTATTGGTACCTTTTCAATGTTTATAAAGGGCATTATGATTAATATTTCGGTATTAATCAGTCGGGGGTGCCAAGCTCATTTGAATTTTACTGTTTGTGACCTGTGTCTCTGACAGGTTCCCACGGAAAGTACGCTACTAATTAACTACCAAAGCTTGCCAATAAGCTAATAGATTTTTACTATTGGTAAACTAAATAAACATTATTCAATTGTGAAAAATTGAATTATAAATAAATATATAAAAATATTAAATGATCGGTAATTGTTAAATAATTTGGTAACTTTTTTAAGATTCAAAATGTTCAAGTGTGGCAGAGATTAGAAATACAGAGGAAATCCTTCTAAAAATCGAAGAGTTTTACAGGACCCTGTATAGCTCTCAAGTATAAGGTAAGAACATAAACATGGAAAATAAGAGAATAATTAACGTAGTACTTGAGCTAAGTAACGAGGAGATCACATATGCCCTATGGAATATGAAACATTATAAATCGCCGACATACGAGGCTGGTTTGAAAAGTCCGTGCAAAGTCCGAGAGATGGCACCACCGGCGCGTATCGAGGTCATGTTTAGTTAGTAGCATCTCTTGAATGAACGCACACCAAGTTTCAGCCATATTGGTCTATTTCTTTGTGTTTGGCATTCGTGTGAATTAAGGAAGTCGAGTGATTTTCAAGAAATGGACGAAAAAGAATTTCGTGTGGTGATTAAACATTATTTTATGAAAGGCAAAACGCCTCAGGAGACTAAAGAGAAGCTTGATAAACATTATGGTGACTCTGCACCTTCGATTAGAACAGTTTATAAGTGGTTTCAAAATTTTCGGACTGGCCATATGGGCACAAGTGACGCTGAACGTTCTGGACGGCCTGTGGAGGTTACGACTCCAGAAATCATTGATCAAATCCATGATATGGTGATGGATGACAGAAGAGTTAAGGTGCGTGAGATTGCTAGTGCTGTGGGCATCTCGACTGAACGGGTACATAATATTTTGCATAAACATTTGGACATGAGAAAGCTATCCGCAAGATGGGTGCCGCGATTGCTTACGCTTGACCAAAAACAGAATCGTGTGAAGTGTTGCAAGGATGGTTTGCAGCTGTTCCAGAAGAATCCGGAGGACTTTAAGCATCGTTTCGACACTGGGGATGAAACATGGATACATTACTATACTCCTGAGACCAAACAACAATCTAAACAAAGGGTTACCAAGGGGGAATCTGCACCAAAAAAGGCGAAGACCGTTCCTTCGGCCGGAAAGGTTATGGCGACTGTCTTTTGGGATTCGCAAGGGATAATCCTCATCGACTATCTGAAAAAGGGTAAATCTATTACAGGTGAATATTATTCATCGTTATTGGACCGTTTGAAAACCGAGCTGCAAGAACAACGCCCGCGATTGGCCCACAAGAAAGTCCTTTTCCATCACGACAACTCACCAGCACACACCTCAGCAGTTGTGGGTCGTAAAATTAATGCAAATAGGATTCCAACTCGTTTCACATCCCCCCTATTCTCCAGACTTGGCTCCCTCGGACTACTATTTGTTCCCCAATTTGAAGAAATGGCTGGCGGGACAAAGATTTTATTCAAACGAGGAGGTGATTGCAGACACTAATGGATATTTTGCAGACTTGGACAAATCCTATTATTCGGAAGGGATCAACAAACTAGAACATCATTGGACGAAGTGTATAAGCCTAAAATGAGACTATGTCGAAAAATAAAAAAGGTTTATCCCAAACACATAAGTAGTTTTTATTTTTGCACGGACTTTTCAAACCAGCCTCGTAATAACAGAAATGATAAAAGAGGCTGAAGAGATTTTAATACAGAGGTTAAAAATACTGTTTAACCTGTGCCTGAAAAAAGGAGAAATCCCGAAATTCTGGAACAACGCAGGGATGATTATTCTGTACAAAAAAGAAGATCCATCTCTATTACAAAATTACCGCCCAATCAGTTTGATGTCACACTTATATAAATTAATTACAAAAATAATTACCAATAGGATAACACAGAAATTAGATCAGTACCACCGGGTCCAACAGGCAGCATTTCGCAAAGGCTTCAGTGCGGTAAAACGGTAAAAATATTCTTAGAGAAGGCTGCCAATATAATCTTGAACTTTACATGGCCTTTATAGATTACCAAAAGGCGTTTGACTCCATAGAACACTGGATCATAATGAAAGGACTAAACCATGCACGAGCGGATTCCCGTTATACAAACTTGATGAAAAACATATATGAGCGAGCAACATCATTTGTGAAAGTACACGAAAGCACAGTCAAGTTTCCAGTTAACAGAGGAATAAGGCAGGAACACACACTATCACCAAAGCCATCCACAATGGCCTTGGAGGAAATATTTAAAGAAATGAGCTGGTAGGACAAAGAAATTAACGTATGTGGGAAACGCCTACACCAGCTGAGATTTGCCGATGACATCGTCCTGTTTGCAGAGACGATAGAAGACCTAAAAACCATGTTAACAGAACTTTAAGACAAATCAAGAGCAGTGGGTCTAAAAATGAAGTTAAGAAAAACAAAACAATATGCCCAGTAAACCCACAAATAATATTAAGAGAAACATCGATAGAGAACGTTAGTACATATATGAATCTTGAGCAAATAACACTGGGTAAGGAAAAGAAAGAAATAGAAATAGAATGCAGAAGACGACTAGAGGGGGTAGGTTTTAGAAAAAATATTAAAGAACAAGAAAATTCCTCTACACTTATGGGCTAAACAAGTAATATCGATTAACCTTCGAGCGGTGCGCGAAGATTTTCAAATTAACCTGTTTGGTGCGCTACACTTTTTGAACACCAATCCGAATTTTTAATAAATTCTCACGCTAATAAAAAAGATTTGGAAAAAATATCTATATACTGATTTTTTGTAAAATTTCCCGCTCTTTCACGTGGTGCTATTAGTTTTTCAATATCGTTTTTATTTTTCGAGATATTACCGAAAAACCGAATTTTTGATTTCATTTTTCATTTTGTAGGCTTAGCGTACATCAAGCAAACTTTTTTTTATCGCATCCTACGTCCAAAAAACTACCTGTGTGCCAAGCTGCAGGCCAATTAACATTTAATGAGAGCTCAAAACCCCTGGCAACTGGGCTATTTATATAAATTTAAGACATATAAATAATGAAAATATATTGTTGATCACGATATTATTGATAAGTTTTCTTAGGTTAATGATTGATTTCTAACACAGGTTTTTTTTTAATAAAAACCAGAGATGAAAGAGGTCATTATCCGATAAAAGCATTAAAATACAAAATTGTGGGGAATAAATTGGATACGTAATTTCGCCACCCGATTCAAATAACACAGGCCAACGATGAAAAAACTTTTTTAATAATTTTACCTGATTCCTATGTTTTTTTGTGTGCTGAGCCTGAAAATAATAATAAAAAAAAAGTCGTATCACCCACCAATTTTTTACATTTTAATATTCAAAATGTGAAAAGCTTATTTTTTTATCATTCGAATGTTAGTAGGTTAGCAATAAAATCAGAATTTTATAAGGTTAGCAGTAAAATCAAATGTTATTAGGTTGGCAGTTCCGATAAATATCACAGCTGTTTGTTTTCTTTCAGTTAATATAACCTCGCATTGCAGTGTTTGACCCATGTGCTTTAATTCACACTCAAAGTATGGGCTAATCCTGGTTATAAAAACTCTCTCAACACTTTTTGTTATATATGTGGCGAGTTTGTAGTTAAAAAACATCAAAGAAACATTACTGACTTTGTAAAAAAAGTATTCTTTGCATATTTTGGTGTAGAAATGGTATAAGAAAGAAAAGAAAGCTTTTAGATTTGCAGTACCCATGGTATGGAAAGTCATTCAAATGATTGTTATTTTTGCAGCGTTGATATTTCTGGATATAACTCCAAAAATAAGAAAGTAAATCCTAACTTTACTTCAGCTAATCGGCCGGTAGGACATGAACCGGGACTTCCTGTCCCTGAGCCACCTCAGTCTATTGATGAAGTTTTACAGCCCAGCCCCGAATTTAATGAAAGTCGACCGGATTTTAATGAGTTTCAATGTTCTCTAGAAAATTTAAAACCATAATTGTTTACACGAGCTGAGTTAAATGATTTAGTGAGAGATTTGGGTTTGACTAAGGAAAAAATCAGAACTGCTTGGTTCTAGGGTGAAAGAAAAACATTTATTGGAATCTGGAACATCTATTTACCATTATAGAACAAGAAATCAACAGTTTGCTCAGTTTTTCAAGCAGGAAGAGGATTTGGTTTACTGTCATGATCCCTATTTTGAAATTTAATCGATGTCATATTGTGAGAGAATTGTGGGTGATACAAAAAAACTAATACCAGATACGGTTTCAGCACCCAAAAATACATAACACTTAGATGTATTGGTTTAAAAAGTTTCTACAAATATTTTTTTTGTTAGCCTGTGTAATCACTACTCCTGCTGATTAGATCAGTTATAAAACGGAAAGTTTTCATCAGCAAATTAAAGATTAATTTATGAAAACGGTTCCTAATTATTCAATTTGGCCATTAACTAAATGGGAGATATCAAAATGTATAGAAGTAGCCCACACTAGTGTTTACTGAAGTGGACTTGCGCAATTAACATTCCGTACCATATATGAATATATAGCAAATACTTGAATCTAGTTCAATCTAGAATCTAGTAGTAAAAGGTTAAAACAAATGTTTACTTACTACCTAAATATTTGTTTAATTATAAACAAATAAAATAGAATTACTTTGTCTTCGGTACCTATCCGTTGGTCACCAGTCATCAAGATTGGACCGAATACGTATGGATATTTTATAGCTATTAATCCCAATTGAATTTCCAACTTTCCATACCTTCACCATTCTGTTCTGCCACATAGTTTTCTTTTATATCAGAAAAATTATTAAACATAATGCACTCGTGATAATTTTAGCTACACTACTACACTTTATTTAGACTATTCCAGAATTTTTTCAAAATTTTTTGATCATCACTTTTCGAGATAGGGTGGGGGGGGACAAAGATTTTTGACCATTTTTTCAAGATAATACAAAGAAAAGTGTGCTTAAGTATTACATCTATAATCTATAATATATATAAAATGCAACGTCTCTCTGTCTGTCTGTTCGTTAGTACGCTTATCACTGGAGAACCACTTATCCGATTTACATACTTTTTTTTTAAACATACATATGTTCTCTGGCCAGGTTATAGGCTATATTTTATTACGATAGGTAGCATAAGGAATGACCAGTGACGTAAAATAGTGAATGAAGTCGGAAAAAAGTTTGCCGCTAGCGCGTTCCCTTGCAATACACAGCCTAAACCATTAAATATGGAACAATATTATGTAGCAGAGAATATCTATAATCTATATAATATAATATATATATATATATATATATATATATATATATATATATATATATATATATATATATATATATATATATAAAATGCAATGTCTCTCTGTTTGTCCATTAGTGCGTTTATCACGCGAGAACAACTTATCCGATTTACCTGTCTTTTTTTAAATTCATACATATATTCTTTGGTCAGGTTATATAATAATAATAATCTATATCTATAATATATAAAATGCAACGTCTCTCTGTCTGTCCGTTAGTGCGCTTATCCCTCGAGAACCACTTATCCGATTTACGTGATTTTTTAAATTCATACATATGTTCTCTGACCAGGTTATAGATATATATTTTGTTACATCTATAATATATATAAAATGCAACGTATCTCTGTCTGTCTGTCTGTCCGTTGGTGCGCTTATCACTGGAGAACCACTTATCCGATTTTCGTACTTTTTTTTTAAAAACATACATATGTTCTCCGGCCAGGTTATAGGCTATATTTTATTACGATAGGTAGAATAAGGAATGAGCAGTGACGATAATAGTGAATGAAGTCGGAAGAAAGTTTGCGCGTTCTCTTGCAATACACAGTCTAAACCATTAAATATGGAACAATATTATGTAGCAGAAAATATCTATATTATATAATATAACGTCTCCCTGTCCGTCTGTCTGTCTGTTTGTCTGTCTGTCTGTCCGTCCGTTAGTACGCTTATCACTGGAGAACCACTTATCCGATTTACGTGCTTTTTTTTTAAACATGCTAAACCATTAAATATGGGACAATATCATGGAGCAAAGAATATCTATAATATATATAAAATGCAACGTCTCTCTGTCTGTCTGTTTGTCTGTCTGTCCGTTAGTGCGCTTATCACTGGAGAACCACTTATCCGATTTACGTGCTTTTTTTTAAATATACGTATGTTCTCTGGCCACGTTATAGGATATATTTTATTACGTTAGGTGACATAAGGAATAAGCAGTGACCATAATAGTGAATCAAGTCGGAGAAAAGTTTGCCGCTAGCGCGTTCTCTTGCAATACACTGCCTAAAGCATTAAATATGGAACAAAATCATGTAGCAAAGAATATAATATATATAAAATACAACGTCTCTCTGTCTGTCTATTCGTTACTGCGCTTATCACTCGAGAACAACTTATCCGATTTACGTGTTTTTATAAATTTATACATATGTTCTATATAATTCGATATAAGCCTAGATAATGGGAGATAAGTTGAGATAATGGGAGATAAGCAGAGATAAGTCTAGATAATGGGAGTTATGGTGAGATAATGGGAGATAAGGAGAAATAATGGGAGATAAGGAGAAATATTGCGAGATAAGTCGAGATAAGCCTAGATAATGGGAGATAAGGCGAGAGAATGGGAGATAAGTGTAAATAATGGGAGATAAGGAGAATAATGGGAGATAAGCAGAGATAAGTCTAGATAATGGGAGTTATGGTGAGATAATGGAAGATAAGGAGAAATAATGGGAGATAAGGAGAAATATTGCGAGATAGGTCGAGATAAGCCTAGATAATGGGAAATAAGATGAGATAATGGGAGATAAGGAGAAATAATGGGAGATGAGCAAAGATAAGCCTAGATAATAGAAATTATGTAGAGATAATGGGAGATAAGGAGAAATATTGGGAGATAAGGGAAAATAATGGGAGATATTTTATTATGTTGGGTAACATAAGGAATAAGCAGTGACAATAGTAGTGAATCAAGTCCACGCGAGCGGAGCCGCGGGCCCGGCTAGTCATATATATTTTTTTACTCGTGTTTTCACAAGCTTTCATTTGACACCTGACTCTATGACCGGCAATTTTTTTTACTTCTGATTTCACCCCCCAAGTCAAAATTTTACTTTCAAAACTACACGGCTCAGATTGGGCCGTCAATTCCTATATTTGTGCCAAAATTCAATTTTCTATGTCAAATAGTTTCGGAGAAAATCGAGAGTGACCGACGGACACCGAAGCGATCCTATAAGTGTTCCGTACGGGAAACAGCGCCATATGCGTAAAAATTATGAGCAATTAAAAAAAAAGTAGAAAATGCTACCAGCATATGAATTGTTTCTCTCATAATTAAGTAAAAACTTGTCCCTCATAATTCTAACACGGTCAGATGGATGTTTGTCGTCTTGATATGTATAAACAAACAAAAGTATCAACTTGCACCGGCGATTTGCAACAAATTAACTCGACAATTATCGGAAAATTTAAACAATCGCTCATGTTACCAGTAAACATTGTGTCAACCCGTTTTAATCTCTGAAACGTGCTTAAACTGCCGTTTTGGGAACGATTATTTGCGCTGCTTAATCGCGTTCTGGTATTTAAACATTTAAACACCGGTTTTGCACAAGTTTAGATACGCTGATGCATTACTCGCAGGTGATTATTTATTTAAACAAATTTAAACATTGTTGTTAATACTACGATTTAGTTATAAAAATGTATGAAACGTGATTTATTATCTTATTTTTTTGTTATTTTAATCGCTATCTAAACTGCTGTAAAAGTAAAAATTTGTAAATATTTTTGGTTCGTGAGAAATAATGGACTTTCTAACAATTCGTTTGTATGAGGCATCTTCAATGATCTTTACTTTAAAGGGAGGCACAAACCAAATATTAATGTCTGACTATTGTTCACCAACCCGTGTACTAATCGGTGTCCCCGTGTGATGCAAGCCGTCACCCATACCCCTATTAATGTTGTTAGGGTATTAGTAAAGATCGATCGACTTCCTAACTTGCTGTTCATAGAAACATGAGACTAAAGCAAGAAATACGGTTTTTCTTACGTTGACTCTTGTAGAGTTTTGATGTTCAGCTATATTTGATTGTATAATTTATTTCTTTTTATACCTATTGTTGCTTTTTCCAGTTTCGGCTATATACACCGTTCCACCCTAACAAAGGAATTCTATAAACACTTACCGTTGCATTGTGGTTCAGGAATTTGATTTTTCAAATCGATTTGCATAGTATTTTTTTTTAAATACTCGTAACTAAATTTCCAAAAAATTTCTCGAAGTCGATTTTTGAATTATGGCCAGTTTTTGGATATTTTTCTACTTTTTTGAATAATCTTTAGTAATTTTTTCAAAATTTGCAATATTTGAATGAACAAACCAAAGAAATTTGTGTTTCTCGATCCACACAATCTGAGATTTGTTGTTTCAAGACCTAAAGGTCGCAAGGTGAATTAATATAGCTATTTTTCGGCCATTATTTGAACATATTTTGACCATTTATCATCATTTTAGATAGATTTACAATATTGATTAGAACAAACCAAAGCGATTTATGGTTAAATAACCGGTCAAGTACAAGTTGAACTTGCAGAATAAGTGTTCCGTACGTTGATTGCTTTTAAAATAAAAAAAATTGTTACGGAGGTATAAAATGATCAGTGACTTCACAAAACACACCCCAAATGAGTTTTCAACAAAGTTTGTTTCCAATCTTTACTGAAAACTGATAAGCTTGAAATTTTTTGTTTTTTTTTATATACCAGATAAATTATATTATTAATGGTAATGCACTCGTGATAATTTTCGTTCAATCTACACCCCGTGGAGAATATTCTAAAATTTTTTACAAAATTTTTTGATCAGTAATTTTCGAGATAATACAAAGAAAAGTGTGCGCAAGTATTACATTATATATATATATATATATATATATATATATATATTTTACTCGTATTTTCAGAAGCTTTCATTTGACACCACACCCGATGATCTAGTAAAAAAAATTTTTTTTCACTTCCGATTTCACCGCCCGAAACTAACCTCTTAAGTCAAAATTTAACTACATGGCTCTGATGAGGCCGCCAATTCCTATATTATTAAAAAATTTCGACTTTCTATGGCAAATAGTCTCGGAGAAAATCGGGTGTGACAGACAGACAGATGGACAGACACCGAAGTCATCTTATAAGTGTTCCGTACGGAACACTAAAAATGGCTATGTTGACTCACCTTAAGACCTTTAAGTCTTGAAACAACAAATTTCAGATTATGCGGATCGAAAAACATAAATTGCTTTGGTTTGTTCATTCAAATATTGCAAACTTCGAAAAAATTACTAAAACTTATCCAGAAATGGCAGAAAAATAACCAAAAATTGGCCATAATTAAAAAATCAGTTTCGAGAGATTTTTTGGAAATTTAGTTAATGAATTCTTTATAGATAGATATTTTAGAAGATGCTCAATGATAGCCTTTTCGATGACTTTCGATATTATTGAAAGCAGCGCAACTGGTCGGTAGTTGTTTGATAAGATCTTCCTGCCTTTTTTGGGGTATTGGCTGAGCTGTAGTTCATTTCCAGCAGAATATACCTTTTCGGTAGGATAGGATGAAAAGTCTACAGAAAACAGGTGTTAGTTCGCCAGCGCATTTTTTGGGTACTATGGCAGACCTTAGTTTCGCAGAGTGCGAGTACATGACGCTTATTTGATTTTAGGTGTTAGTGCACTAAATTTATATTTAAATCTAAACCTAGTATATTATAAAAATTTACTTTAAAATTGCGATCTCCGGATGTGGACACCCCTAAACCAGCCTCCACCCGGAGTTCTGAACGGAGGGCTATTGGTAATCGCGCCAAAATTTTGTCGCTGTAAACATTCTCCCTGCGCTTTTTTTACGGTGTTGTAAACGCTTATAGAGTAAAACCGCCTTATCTACCGGGGGTGTCTTTAAAGCTATCTTGTCAAACAAATGAGTTTTTAAAATGGTTAAAACAGCGTGTAATAGCTGTAGCGCAATATCCACTGCTTTTGAGAGCACTGGTCAGTTTTTCTGTTTCTATGATGATCGAATTTTCATTATAATGTTATAGACCTATAATAACTAATAAGCTGATGATAGAAAGCTTCTCAACTGTTAATGATTATATCTATTAAAAATATGACAGTTGTTTTAATGTATAATAATGATTTATAGATACCCAAGCAGAGCATAACTTTTTTTTGGTTAAGAAATAAAAATATTATAACTGATGTTAAGGATATAAAGCTACAGTGTATTTTATCAAATAATTCTGAGATAAAATTGATTCGAATGGACTCTTTGAGTTATAATGTGCCTTATTTATTTCTTTACTGGTAGATTTTATAAGGCTACTTCATCTTAAATCATTTAACGTTAATCATACCTTCTTTACTTATTCATAATGGACTCATTTGAATCAGACAATCATATCATTAAAGGGTATGCAATTTTCCATTACCATAATAAATAAATGAAAATGGAGTTGATAAAGTTCTTCTTTTTTTCTTCCTATAAGACAAGGTCTTGGTTCGTTTGTTTTTAAGCCTCTGGTGACGTAGATGTCCAGCTTTCATGTCATCTTTTTGGTAGTCGACCGGGAGGTCTTCTTGTTTCTGGTTTTTCATTGTTTGCTCATCTTGGCCAGCTATCAGCTGGCATCCTACTTACATGATCCCTCCAATACCGACGTCTTGATCTGACGAAACGGACGATGTCTTGAATCTTAAGTTATTCTCGTATAGTTCTACTTCGTACCTGGTCTCTCAGGGTTATTCCTTTGATAGAACGCATTTCTGCAGCTCTCATGAGGCTTTTTGTTCTAGATGTTTCTGCTGCATACGTTAGAACCGTTCTTACCAAGGTTCTATATATACGCACTTTGATTTCTATAGACATGTAGGTATTTTTCCATATTAAGTCTCTCAAACAACCAGATATTCTTGATACAGATTTTTTAAGCTCGATAGCTGTACTCCTAGGTATGTGCAGTGCTTGTTCTGTACTATTTTGTTGTAGACGGCTAATTTACATCTAATGGGGTCTTTAGCTATAACTACTGGTATTTTCATGTTGAAAACTTCTCCTGTGGTTTCTAAACGATGTATTAGTCGCTGTAAGCCATCTTTATTTTCTGCTGCTAATATTGCATCATCAGCAAAACACAATATTTTTAGAGTTTTTCGTCTCATTTTGTATCCGCTTTTGACCTCATTGACACTATTTATTATTTTGTCCATTATTAAATTAAAAAGTGTTGGACTCATGCTATCGCCTTGTTGAATTCCAGATGATATTGGTACTTCTTCCGTTCGTTGATAAAGTTAATATTTAATATTAGAAAATTGATAAATGTTTGTATTTTTGTATCGCTGAGCCATATTACTTACACTACAAATAACATCTTGAACGCCATTCTTAAAATAACACCTTTACATTATCTTTAGGGCGGTTCTCACCTGAAAAG
This sequence comes from Pachyrhynchus sulphureomaculatus, assembly GCA_019049505.1. Classification (NCBI taxonomy): domain Eukaryota; kingdom Metazoa; phylum Arthropoda; class Insecta; order Coleoptera; family Curculionidae; genus Pachyrhynchus; species Pachyrhynchus sulphureomaculatus. Next base: position 75,401,717 of record CM032452.1, on the reverse strand, counting down.
CATAAAAAATACGCACCAATAGCAAGAAAACCCACCTTGCGACGTACACCCTTACTTCGTCAAAAATAACACCTTGAGATATAATCAGTCAGACAAACATTGAAATAGGTTTGGTTGGAAAAAATATTATAGCTATCTTTTTTGTTTCGCTTATATTGGGTAATAGTAAAAATGAGACAGAATGACGTTTTAGGGTAGTGTTGGGAGGAACAAACATCTGGTCGATTGTATTACTTTGGAAATTCCAAGTTTTTAATGTCTATTGACAGGTAATTGAGGGGTGTACTCGCAAATTTTATTGACCTGTAGTCTAAACAAACAGGTGGTCCAGGCAAGGTGTTAACAAAGTGCCAGGTTTATCAGAAAAAAATATACTTAAAAAAAGTATCGACAAAAAAAAATTAAGTGGATGCAAAATTGAGTTATTGTGTACTGTAGTGTTAGTGTGTGTGTGTGTGTGCTATTGATTAAAATATTCAATATGAAATTCTTAAATAACAATAATGTAGCTGGAAGGGAAGAACAAAAATTAATGCAAATAAATAAATGTAAGTGGTAGTAATTCAAAAAATTAAACGATATATGCAGTTATTCTCCTAAAAGTTTTTTTTTTAAGTAAATTTGTGAACTGTATTTATTGTGTACTCTTTCATATATATTTAAAACGATTTGACAAGATCTTTATGATTTTAAAAATACGAATCTACGTTGAAATTTTTCGAAAGATTCTTATCACAATAAAATAGGAGACAAAATCATGTTTTCATGAATCAAAATTTACCCTCATGATATTATTTTTTCATCATACCTCTTCATTGTTCTGTCATAAAGGTAAACGATAAAAAGAATTTGTTGTGAAAGAAGTAAAACATGGCTGGGAATCAACAAATCAATTTTTTCAACCTAACCAACGTATTTCAAATTCTAGAAATAAAAATCTCCTTCCGACCGTATTTTTAGTGGTCAAAAACTGAAGAAATACGATTTGTGTCTAATCGATCTAAAATTTGGCACACTCCTATAAAATGCAATTCTAAATAATTTTTCCTAATAAATAATTTTGATATTTCAACAAACCGTGTGACTAGATAATAGTCGCTGGGGGACAAAAATGGAGAATACGGTCGATAAGAGAGCAATTCGAACTTCTGACTTGTGACACGGTGCATTGTCTTGATGAAAGAGCACTTTTTTCTTGTTCATTTGGGGCCGTTTCTATGAGATTTCTGCCTTCAAACGCACCAATAACTTTATATAATATTCGCTATTGATGGTTTTTCTCTTCTCAGCATAGTCGATGAAAATTATTCCATGCGCATCCGAAAATACAGAGGCCAAAACCTTCCCAGTCGACTGTTGTGTCTTTGGTCCCTTCGGGAGGCTTTCACCGGCTGCTGTCCACTCAGCTGACTTCCGATTTGATTCTGGTGTGTAGTGGTGGATCTATGTTTCATGCGTTGCCACATATCACATGAAAAAATCGTTTTTACTGCGCTTAAACAGTTCCAAACCGCGTTCAGAATCATCAACACGTTGTTGTTTTTGGTCCACTGAGCAAACGCGGTATCCATTTCGAACAGAGCTTTCTCATGCCCAAATGTTCATGCAAAATATGACCAACACGTTCTTTTGAACCACAAAGATTTTTTAAATATTTTCCGGTATAACCACCTCATTTTTACGTCCAGAGCATTCAGCATCATTTGTATGTGTACGACCGCGTTTAAATTTAGCATTTAGATGAGTGATTTTCCAGGGGTAGAGTTCCCATAATACTTATCAAGCCGTTGCTTTGCTTGAACAGTATTTTTTCCCATCAAAAAACAGTGTTTAATCAACGAAATTCGATTTTTTCCATTGTTTTGAAAATATCAAAAGTAGCGACGCTAAAACCACTGTAACTTGTAAACTAATCGTCGAAACGTCATGAAATTTTAACACGTATCATTTGAAGGTTGGTACTTCCTAAAAATCATATGAATTTTTTTAAAAGGGCGACTTCTATTTGTCAGACCAAAAATTTTTCAGACTACTTGTATATATATATATATATATATATATATATATATATATATATATATATATATATATATATAATGCTCAAAATCATTACTTTCAGCTGTTTTGAAAAATAGGATTTGCTAATTCTTTATTTGTATCGTTTGAAGGTTGGTACTTCCTAAAAATCATATGAATTTTTTTTAAAAGGGCGACATCTATGTGTCACACTAAAAATTTTTCAGCCTACTTGTTTATATATATATATATATATATATATTTATATATATATATGCTCAAAATCATTACTTTCAGTTGTTTTGAGAAATAGGATTTGCTAATTCTTTATTTGTATCGTTTGAAGGTTGGTACTTCCTAAAAATCATATGAATTTTTTTAAAAGGGCGACATCTATGTGTCGCCTACTTGTTTATATATACGAGGCTGGTTTGAAAAGTCCGTGCAAAGTCTGAGAGATGGCACCACCGGCGCGTATCGAGGTCATGTTTAGTTAGTAGCATCTCTTGAATGAACGCACACCAAGTTTCAGCCATATTGGTCTATTTCTTTGTGTTTGGCATTCATGTGAATCAAGGAAGTCGAGTGATTTTCAAGAAATGGACGAAAAAGAATTTCGTGTGGTGATTAAACATTACTTTATGAAAGGCAAAACGCCTCAGGCGACTAAAGAGAAGCTTGATAAACATTATGGTGACTCTGCACCTTCGCTTCGATTAGAACAGTTTATAAGTGGTTTCAAAATTTTCGGACTGGCCATATGGGCACAAGTGACGCTGAACATTCTGGACGGCCTGTGGAGGTTACGACTCCAGAAATCATTGATCAAATCCATGATATGGTGATGGATGACAGAAGAGTTAAGGTGCGTGAGATTGCTAGTGCTGTGGGCATCTCGACTGAACGGGTACATAATATTTTGCATAAACATTTGGACATGAGAAAGCTATTCGCAAGATGGGTGCCGCGATTGCTCACGCTTGACCAAAAACGGAATCGTGTGAAGTGTTGCAAAGATGGTTTGCAGCTGATCCAGAAGAATCCGGAGGACTTTAAGCGTCGTTTCGTCACTGTGGATGAAACATGGATACATTACTATACTCCTGAGACCAAACAACAATCTAAACAATGGGTTACCAAGGGGGAATCTGCACCAAAAAAGGCGAAGACCGTTCCTTCGGCCGGAAAGGTTATGGCGACTGTCGTTTGGGATTCGCAAGGGATAATCCTCATCGACTATCTGGAAAGGGGTAAAACTATTACAGGTGAATATTATTCATCGTTATTGGACCGTTTGAAAACCGAGCTGCAAGAAAAACGCCCGCGATTGGCCCACAAGAAAGTCCTTTTCCATCACGACAACGCACCAGCACACACCTCAGCAGTTGTGGTCGCAATATTAATGGAAATAGGATTCCAACTCGTTTCACATCCCCCCTATTCTCCAGACTTGGCTCCCTCGGACTACTATTTGTTCTCCAATTTGAAGAAATGGCTGGCGGGACAAAGATTTTATTCAAACGAGGAGATGATTGCAGACACTAATGGATATTTTGCAGACTTGGACAAATCCTATTATTCGGAAGGGATCAACAAACTAGAACATCGTTGGACGAAGTGTATAAGCCTAAAAGGAGACTATGTCGAAAAATAAAAAAGGTTTACCCCAAACACATAAGTAGTTTTTATTTTTGCACGGACTTTTCAAACCAGCCTCGTATATATATATATATATATATATATATATATATATATATATATATATATATATATATATATATATATACATATATACATATATACATATATATATATATATATATATATATATATATATATATATATATATATATATATATATATATATATATATATGCTCAAAATCATTACTTTCAGCTGTTTTGAAAAATAGGATTTGCTAATTCTTTATTTGAATTTTTAAGTACGGACAAAAAGTTTCGTAAATTAAGTCACCCCTTGACATTTCAGAAAATTTAAAATTAAAATCAAATCTCTTCAGCTGCAAAAATAACAACGGAAAATAAGAAACTCTTGTCTTTTCAGTGAAAATTTAACAAAGCAAATTTTAAAGTCGTCCGCATCCCATTTTCACTTCATTAAAATAAATTTGGAAATCAAAGTGCACTTTAATATTTGTGTAGGAATTATATGTTAATTTTAATAAATAAATTCTGTACTAATGTATGTCATTAAATATTAAAATATTCTACGTGAATTTGGTTTATACTCAGTTTAAACACGGTTAAAACTTTTTACCCGTTAACGATATCCAAGTGCCGAAACATATATTTTTGTATTTCACGGCACCTTCTATACAACACGGTAGTGCTGCCACGGACGTTATTGCATTGCTGCAAACAACTCCTAGTTATGTACGTGGCCAGGCCATATATACTTGAATAAAAGTATATCGTACTGCCGGGATTGAACCCGAGACCTTCTGCACCGCAAGCAAGTACTAAGCCACGGGCTGCCACTTTCAATATTTTTGTATTTTAATCAAAAGACCAAGAAGGTGTTTGTTTTCCTTAATAATCAAAATTTATGTCAAGAAATGCACTAAACACATTAGATACAAGTTAAAAATTAAATCTAACACAAGATAAACATATCATAATTTCTGTTTAATTAAGTAAACTATAACGAGAACTAATTTCCACAAAACTTCGGCAACATCAATGAAATACTTGGGACTCTTTTTACATTACGAATTTGCAATATTTCGCGAAAAAAAATATGTATTTTTACAGCATGTTTTACAACATAAACAAGACATATTGTTTTGACAGTGGACGGTGTACAATCTCTCTTCAATTCATCTGAAAAACTCCTCCCTGTCATTTCACTTTCCCTAACCCCCAATAAATAATTTTTATAGCACCCTGTTTATACAGGGTGTTATTAAATTCACTGCATATATTGAAACGGGTGACTTCTGGGGCCATGTAGAAGCACATTTACTATTTTTTTTTTCAAATTCGAAAAATTCTGAAAAATTAAAAAGAAAGGGACAAAACTGGATTTTTCCCCAAACCAACCTGCACCTGAAAGCTGTATTGCCCAACATACGATTTTCTTCAACAATTACAAATTTTCAAATTTTAGGTACAATTAATTTAAAAAATAAATAAATAATACACAGCACACCTAATAAAAATAGTAATTAACCATAATTAAGAAAAATTTTTATCTATTATTTTAAAAAAAAATAATTCCTTGGTAACCCGCGAGAACAACTGGATCATTGCCATTTAACAGCTGATTTTGACTTTTATGTTAAGAGCTATTTGGGTTTGGAGTTGGGCAAAATAAAAACAGAATTTCAAATAGGTTTTTTTCTTAACTTTTCTAAGATTAATACCGCAATGGTAAACGATTTTTTGTAAGAAATATAAGATTTTTTAGTGCTAAAGTGAAAAAACGTATTTATTATTTTATGTACTTTAAATGATTTGATCTCCATTTAAAATATTCTAGGTTTTGCGTGACATATTTATAACTAAACCAACTATACCGAAGGATACAAACTGTAACACTTGCTGCTATATTCTACACTTTCTACAAATTTCTTAATTAACACCACTGTGTTAGTGGATATCTTTAAAAAAACCTGCAATAACATTGAATATTTACTTCACCCACGACATATTGCAAAATTTGTAAACGGACGCTGTAAATAATCAAACTAAACGTGAATTTGACGTTTAGTTAGAGAGCGTTCTAACTTGAACACCGCGAAGCAGGGAGCAATTAAAAAACTACCGACAACCGAGCCGAGGCCCTTTGTTTTTGCCCTCCGACGCCGACAAGAAATCCTTGGTCGGTTTTAGAGTAAAGTTAAGCACAATATTGTGGAGTATGATTTACCAGTGGCGGCATAAAAAAAATATTCATGTCATCATTTCTTAAGGATCGATTTTTTCCTTTATTATTGAAATCCGCTTTTAAGGTGAATTTTCTGCAATCGGGCTTGCTACAAGGAGGCGCCAGTTCCAATATATGCAATGAATTCCATAAAACCCTATATATATATATATATATATATATATATATATATATATATATATATATATATATATATATATAAATTATATAAATTTAATTTCCCCTACCTACCCATATATATTTTTTTTATTTTACAGTTCTCATACATATTATTTTTAGGTTTCCTTGTATTTTAAAACGTTTCTCATTTTGTTGTAGCCTCTTCGCTCTGCGCCAAAGGTACGATGAAAGAAAAAAGTAAAAACGCAGCGCGCAGTAGAAGGGAAAAAGAAAACGCAGAATTTATAGAATTAGGAAAACTTTTACCGCTACCGGCAGCTATAACTACGCAACTGGATAAGGCTTCAATTATAAGACTTACTACGTCATATCTGAAAATGAGGCAGGTTTTTCCTGATGGTAAGTAAATTTGATTTGATTTACTTATGTTTTTACGTCTTTGCATGCAAAACAAATACTGAGATCAAGGCAGTTTTTTATACATAAGCACAATATCTACCGTGAACATAAGAAGAAAAATATTTCCTTAAAAAGATTATGTTCATTTTCTTATAGTAAAACGCAGCTGTTTTGGAAATTGACCTTATAACTACTAGCACATCTTTTATGAACACTCCTATACATGTAAAACTCTCTCAAATTACCAGAAATAAAAATAAATAAAAACTCTGTATTTCTAGTTATTTTGCTGAGATTTAAGAGTTTGTTCTACCTTTACGTGGCAAAGTTAACCATTTATGTTTCTGCTTAATTTTCGGAAAATCCGGCAACATCAATTCGAAGCGGCCCTCGTGATTTTTTAAAGTAGTTTTCAGTAACAATGGCAACTGATCTAAATCTCTGTCTATACTCAGTAGCCTAAGTTTGCCTGACGTGAAAGGATGTTTTCTTCGTCTCTTATTCTATATAGGTATTACGAGGATCTACTATTTATCTACGATTTGTGTTCAGTACAACAATCATTGAATTTATTTAATAATATCGTCGTGGTATTATGATCTTTTTTTAATATAATTTTCTTTAACTTGCTTTTTATATGTAGTTTTTTTAGTCCTATAATTGGAAGATGGCATCCACGATAATTATTTTGGAGGGAATTAAACGATCAAACACAAAATTGTTACTTTCTCCAGTAAAATAATTCTGTAAACCACTGTTCATTTTACCGCTTGCAAAATTACATTTTTTAGAATGTTTTCTAAGCAAACGGAAAATTGAAAATTTGGCTCACATCAATTTGTGGGGCTTATAGTCTACCAAGGTTAAAGCTATAAAACACAATTTTTGTGTTGAAACTGAAAGAAATTTCTGAGAATTGTTCAAATTTTCTTTGAACCCATTTTCTATTTATAGTTTTTAGCAAAAAATTTTATTTATGGTTTTAGCTTTTTTTTTTTTTTTTATTGGTCTAGCACACGTGCTGCAGGGAAGTCCCTAAAGCGCTTCAGGAGCGGCACGAGCGCGGAAAAAGCGATTCACGTTGTTCTTGAATCGCTGTAAATTGTACTCGGTGGGAAACACAGCGCTGGGCAAATTATTCCAAAGGGATGACGTTCTCCATATAAAAGATTGCTTGAAAAGCGTTGTACGCGGAGTAACAAGCTGAACCTCATACGGATGCGAAGCACCAGCGCGACGTGTATTTCTAACATGCACCGCTTTGGGAGGAATTAAGCGGGCTACATCCTTCGAACACTTTCCATGAAAATACTTGTAGAACAGACTCAAGTCGCCAACCGTTCTTCGATGTTCCAGCGAATCAAGGCCGCCGGTCAATTCCGGGTCCCCAATCAGACGGACCAACAAATGCAGTGTATGTTTGGGAGCGGAGCCCCAAACGTGGGAGCAGTATTCCATAGTTGGTCGAATTTGGGCTTTGTAAAGAATTAACAGTTGTTGTGGGGTGTAAAGCTTTCTGGTTCTAAATAATATTCCCAACTTTTGAGAAGCTCTCCTTGCTATGCCTGCAACATGTTCATGCCAAGACATATTTGCTCCCAAACTAACGCCCAACAAATTGAGCGACGATGCTAGGGGAATGGAGTGCCCCGACATAAATATGTCGGGTTCAGCAACGTTAACTTTTTTAGAAAAAACTGCCGCTTGGGTTTTTGTAGCGTTAAATTCCACTTGGTTACTGTCACCCCAAGATAGAATTTCTTCCAGGTCTTTGTTGAGTTGAACGACCTCCTGCTGTCTGCGGATATTCGCCTGAGCAGCCGATGTCCGAGCGTTCAAGGTGAATGAAGAGACAAGCGTACTGTCATCTGCAAAGCTATTGATTGGATTCCCGGTCTTTTCCAGCAGATCGTTAATGTAAATGAGAAAGAGAGTAGGAGACAGTATGGAGCCCTGGGGCACACCAGCGTTGATAGTGAGGGTGTTAGAAAGAAATCCGTCGACCGCCACTCGTAAAGAACGCTCTCTGAGGAAACATGAGAGCCACAAACAGAACCTTTCAGACATACCATAAGAGCGCAACTTAGCCAACAGTCCATCGTGCCAAACACGGTCGAATGCCTTGGATATGTCAAGAGCAACCACTCGAGATTCTTCAAAGTGTTCAATTGCGTTGTTCCAAACATGTGTTACATAAGTCAGAAGATCTCCTGTTGATCTATGTTTACGAAAACCATATTGGTGATCGCTAATAATATTGAATCGTTCAAGATATTTTAGAAGATGCTCATTGATAACCTTTTCCATGACTTTCGATATTATTGAAAGCAGTGCAACTGGTCGGTAGTTATTTGGCAAGGTCTTCTTACCTTTTTTAGGTATCGGCTGAACCGCGGCGGATTTCCAGCAGGACGGAAATATTCCCTTTCTGTAGGATAGGTTAAAAAGTCTACAGAAAACTGGTGTTAGTTCCCTTGCACAGTTTTTGAGTGGACTATTATCCCACAAATTAATGGGAGTGAAACTTTGAGTTTTTGTTATAATTAGGAAATATTCTAAGAGAATATCATTTTTATATCTTCAGAGCCTGCAAGCGGTAAAGTCCTCTTAATATGAAAACTTTTAATTGGGATATTTACTTCAAATTAATTATCATGTAAATACAGACTGTCAAGTAAGAACGTGTCTGCGATAATTCATTTTTGGTAGATGCGATTCTAACGATTCAACAAAAAATCGGTAGAGGGAACCTTTGTCTGCGACACATTTTAGTAAAAGTAATACCAGTAAAGTCAATACCGAACGTTCGTCGAAATCACGTGAAATCCGAGATGAGTCACTTGTTTGCGCGTCGGTTCGAGGCAGTATTTCTTTGTTCCCATCCAAAGGGACCTAAAATGACACATTCTTAGGCCGCTAAATATATTAAAAAGTCGGTGTGTGTGAAGAAGTTAGCATATCGTTTTAACGAGATGAAAAATCGACGACTTGCCAAAACGTGGCTCGATAGGCAAAGTCGCTTCAAAAGTCGTAAAACTAATCATGTCTTTGTTTTCATGGGACCAGAAATAGACGCTGCGTCAAGGAGCGGCAAAATTTAGAAAATCGAGTTTGCACGTTGAGAAACCCTTTGCTGGGCGAAAATCACGTCGCGAAGTTGCTCGCTTGGGCCCAGATAAGATACTAACGTAGCCTTCTCAATCGTCGGGCGCCAACCCTATTGAAAACGTTCCTTGTAAAGAGAAAGCTGAGAGAAAAGACTCTGAAGACTTTGACTCAGTTGTCTCGTGAGATTCGAAAAATTTGGAGATCATTGCATAAAATCTCGTCGACAGCGTGCTTCGAAGACGCCATGCGATTATTGATGCAGGAGGCGATTGGACAACTTACTAAGGTAATTGCGCCATTGTTAACACACCAAAGAATACATTGATGGCAAAGAATGTTCTCGAAATACAGTTTTTCAAGAATACAAACGGTCACGTTCTTAAATGACAGTCTCTAAGTACTTACACTTGTTTACGCAATATTCTTTTGCTTATTTTTTTTATGTTGATTCAAAATTAAAGTAAAACGGAAAGCACGTCTCTCGAGGGCATCGTAAACAAGGCGTTCTTTACGTAGTGAATGTGCTTTTTTTTCTTGTTAGTGTTCCGTACGGAACACTTATAAGATCACTTCGGTGTCTGTCTGTCTGTCTGTCTGTCTGTCACACCCGATTTTCTCCGAAACTATTTGACATAGAAAGGTGAAATTTGGTAATAATATAGGAATTGATGGCCTCATTAGAGCCATGTAGTTTTGAGAATTAAATTTTGACTTAAGGGTTAGTTTTGGGGGGTGAAGTCGGAAGTGAAAAAAAATTTTTTTTACTAGGTCATCGAGTGTGGTGTCAGATGAAAGCTTGTGAAAACACGAGTAAAATATATATATATATATATATATAATATTATACTTGCGCGCACTTTTCTTTGTATTATTTTTAAAAAATCGCGAAAAATCGCTGTCCCGGGCCTTATCTCGAAAAGTACTTATCAAAAAATTTCGAAAAAATTCTGGAATATTCTCCACGGGGTGTAGGTTGAACGAAAATTATCACGACTGCATTACCTTTAATAATTTAGATGGTACATAAAAAAACAAAAGTTTCAAGGTCATCAGATTTCAGTAAATATTGGAAACAAACTTTGTTGAAAACTCATTTAGGGTGTGTTTTGTGAAGTCACTGATTATTTTATACCACCGTAACATAAATTTTGACTTAAGGGGTTTTGAGGGGTAAAATCGGAAATGAAAAAAATTTTTTTTTACTAGGTCATCGAGTGTGGTGTCAAATGAAAGCTTGTGAAAACACGAGTAATATATATATATATATATATATATATATATATATATATATATATATATATATATATATATATATATATATATATATATATATATATATATATATATATATATATATATATATATATATATATATATAATGTAATACTTGCGCACACTTTTCTTCGTATTACTTTTAAAAAATCGCTGTCCCCTGCCTTATCTCGAAAAGTACTGATCAAAAAATTCTAGAATATTCTCCACGGGGTATAGATTGAGCGAAAATTATCACGAGTGCATTACCTTTAATAATTTATTTGGTATTTAAAAAAAAAAACAAAATTTCAAGGTCACCAGTTTTCAGTAAAGATTGGAAAAAAACTTTGTTGAAAACTCATTTGGGTTGTGTTTTGTGAAGTCACTGATCATTTTATACCACCCTAACAAAAATTTTTATTTCAAAAACAATCTACGTACGGAACACTAATTGTGCGAGTTCAACTTGCACTTGACCGGTTTTTTTTTTTTTATTTTAATATCAACTGTATATTAATTTACGTGTGGCCAAGGTGCGGTTTGCGCACTTTTGTTATTGAACGAATGCAAGCGAATCTTATTAACTACTGACGCTATGGTCTTAAAATTTGACACAGATGGCAGTTAAAGAGCTACCAACCTAACGAAAAAAAAAATAATCCGATTTGGCAATGCCCGAGCCATTTGAATTTAAAAGTCTTACTATTTTTTGATCTTACGATCCAATTTGTATACACATGTTTTTCTTTAGTCAGTCATTGAAAAATTGTAATAGGGTCAAGCTACCTATCAGCTAATAAATAGTTACCAGTTATATCCAAGGAATATTGTTTTTTTTTTGCTAATACGAAAATATTTATTCAAATTCAAATCAACTTGTTCTTCTACGAGGGCTACTTTTTAAGTTTTTACCAGAACCATGAAAGAAAAGAAAAATTTTGTTACAAATCATTTTATTATCTCTCAAAATAATCGCCTTTAAGATTTATCGACTTTTGCATAAGTTCGAACCAATTCTCGAAACATTTTTCTACTCTAAAGTTGGTACCTCAAAATCAACAGCAGTTGTCTCGTGAGATTCGAAAAATTTGGAGATCATTGCAGAAAATCTCGTCGACAGCGTGCTTCGAAGACGCCATGCGATTATTGATGCAGGAGGCGATTGGACAACTTACTAAGGTAATTGCGCCATTGTTAACACACCAAAGAATACATTGATGGCAAAGAATATTCTCGAAATACAGTTTTTCAAGAATACAAACGGTCACGTTCTTAAATGACAGTCTCTAAGTACTTACACTTGTTTACGCAATATTGTTTTGCTTATTTTTTTATGTTGATTCAAAATTAAAGTAAAACGGAAAGCACGTCTCTCGAGGGCATCGTAAACAAGGCGTTCTTTGCGTAGTGAATGTGCTTTTTTTTCTTATTTTTATTTTAATATCAACTGTATATTAATTTACGTTTGGCCAAGGTGCGGTTTGCGCACTTTTGTTGTTGAACGAATGCAAGCGAATCTTATTAACTACTGACGCTATGGTCTTAAAATTTGACACAGATGGCAGTTAAAGAGCTACAAACCTAAGGAAAAAAAAAATAATCCGATTTGGCAATGCCCGAGCCATTTGAATTTAAAAGTCTTACTATTTTTTGATCTTACGATCCAATTTGTATACACATGTTTTTCTTTAGTCAGTCACACAGTGTGTCGACTAGTACAAGTTAGCTGGACAAAATTATTTTTTCACTTATTTCAATTGTTTATGTATATTCTAGGCATATTAAGTTATTTTAAGAAAAAAATCATCGCGTTGGTTTTTTTTATGGACGTGGCTAATTTTTTCCCCTAAATTAGTCAGCTACGCAGACATATTTAACGATAACTCGGGAACAACTTGTCAGATTTTTATAAATAAAACATTAAAAAATGCGTAACAAAATTTTATTAAAGTTGATTGAATATTATTTTATTCTATCTTTTATCGTTTTGGAGTTATTTAGAAATTAATGGAGAAAAAATTTTTTTTCGTGTAAAATTCATTATTTTCTTCGGTAAAAAAGCGCAATAACAAAAGAAAAACAAAATATTATTTTTGTTTTTGTTTATGTTTTATGTTTATGTTTTATTTAATAAGGCTTGCAAATTTATTTCAGCACGAGTTTCTGTTATAGCAATGTGCTCCTCTGCAGGGTAACAGGCCTGTTTGGACTTTTTTAAACTAAAATATGACGGAAACACATTATGCCCCGCCTTCATGGACCACTTCCTAGTTTGTTTGTAAGAATGCGTTGTTGACTTAGAATCTATATAGTAAGCTAAGGCTTCGTCACTACTTAATTGCCTAGGATTAACGGAACTGGTATTTTTAGACTTAATAATATTATCTGGGCTCTCACTAATGTCTCTAATCACATTGGCAATTTTCCTTTGCCCTGCTGAACGCACAGCAATTTCGGCAGCAGTCACCAATTCACTGACACTTCGGGATTCTACGAGATCCACGACGCGACGTTTCTTCGTCTTAAACGACGATTCCTCGAAATCTTTGCGAGGTCTTCCTGCAGGAGTCACATTCTCACTTGATGTTGAAGGTTGTGGCGCAAAAGAACTCGCAGTAAACTGTATGTCTGCTTCATCCAACCAATTCTTATTTTTAATTAAAAAACGCTCCTTCGACTTTCCTGAAGCCAACCATTTGGCACCAAACTTATTAGACAAGTTGGATATCTTCAACTTTATTTCTTTTTGGCTGCTTTCAGTAATGTCACCAAAGTGAAATTTTGAAGAAAGAAAGTCATATACACGCGAGTTTTTTTCATTCTTCGTGTGTTTCAACCACTCCTCAAAAAAGGCTACCCTTGAAATAGAGTAAACGTGTTCTGGAAAAAAAGAAAAAAAAAAACATGTTGTAGTGAAGTGTGCTAAACAATATGTGTATTTTTACGAAGAATAAAGTTATTTCTGTGTAATATCTAAAAACTAGCCCGGATAGAGGTGAATGTCTGTATATTCTGAACTTTCAAAGTTTTTTTTTTTAAAAACACGCTAAAATATATAGGCTATTTAAAAAAAATACTAAAAATTCAAATTAATAGATTCTGATTAAAAAAATACATTAAAAAATAGTACTTACCCTCAGTATTAATATTCATCACAAAAACTTTCACAATATTACAATATGTCACTATAAGATGTGCACGAAAGTGTCGCTAAATTGCAACTGATTGATTGAAAGAGCTGCATTAAACTCATTACCTGACTTCTGACGCTTATGACTCGCCACTTGCAAATTTGATAAACAACCTTTTCTCGGAATTCGGGGTTTGGTGGTGTTGTTTACGTTTTGCAAATAAGATTTTCTGGAAATCATAACATGAATTTTGTCCACCTAGCATGTTCTACGCGACACACTGTGAGTCATTGAAAAACTGTAATAGGGTCAAGCTACCTATCAGCTAATAAATAGTTACCAGTTATGTCCAAGGAATACTGTTTTTTTTTTGCTAATACGAAAATATTTATTCAAATTCAAATCAACTTGTTCTTCTACGAGGGGTACTTTTTAAGTTCTTACCAGAACCATGAAAGAAAAGAAAAATTTTGTTACAAATCATTTTATTATCTCTCAAAATATTCGCCTTTAAGATTTATAGACTTTTGCATACGTTCGAACCAATTCTCGAAACATTTTTCTACTCTAAAGTTGGTACCTCAAAATCAACAGCAGTTGCCTCGTGAGATTCGAAAAATTTGGAGATCATTGCAGAAATAAAATATTCTTTTGCTTATTTTTTTATGTTGATTCAAAATTAAAGTAAAACGGAAAGCACTTCTCTCAAGCGTATCGTAAGCAAGACGTTCTTTACATAGTGAATGTCCTTTTTTTTATTTCCATTTTAATATCAACAGTATACTAATCTACGTTGCGCCAAGGTGCGTACATAGTGAATGTCCTTTTTTTATTTCCATTTTAATATCAACAGTATACTAATCTACGTTGCGCCAAGGTGCGGTTTGCCTAATTTATCTTTGACCTTCGTATTAACGGAAATATTTCCTTGATTTTTTGAATTGCTTCATTTTAAGCTTTAATCTGCAAATAGGCCCCTTAAGTATGACAATGGTAAACGTTTTAATAATAAAATCTCTAAACCATACTCTTAAATAAAGAAGGCGTCACGCCAATGTCCGTTTCATGCCTTCATGTGTAAAACGGCAAAATTCCGTTATCCACAATTAATTATTCGCTCAAAATTATAATTTAGTCCTTACGATGACAGCTCATCAATGCAATAACATCCCGGTGATTGAAGATAAAAACCCTTTTAAATAAAAGATATTTACACGTGCAAAGATTTACTCACATTAATACGAAAGACATTTTCGTTTTAGATTGAGAGATAGTGCAGACCCGAGGGTTCAAAATTCCATTGACAATACTAATTTTTATATCAAAAAATGTCTATAAATCACGCGTCCTTTATCGTACATCCCATGTTCCTCAAAATATTTTAAGATCTCTCAACAGGTTTATTTAAATTCCTTACCTAGGCTAAGTTAGTTAGGTTCCTGACATATATACTACTGTGATCAAAAAATAGTAAGACTTTTGAAATAAAACGCAAACGGGTTATTTATTTTTTCAAATTTATTTCGTCCCCTTCAAAGTAATCCCCCTTAGATACAATGCATTTATGCCAACGTTTTTTCCAGTTTTCGAAACAGTTGTTGAATTCGATTTCTCGAATGGCCTTTACAGCCTTCTTCGATTCGGTTTTAATCTCCTCAATCGACTCAAAACGATATCCTCGAAGCGGTTTTTTGAGTTTAGGGTATAGCCAGAGGTACGACGGAGCTAAATCAGGGCGATTGCGGAATGATATGAGTTGAATTTTTGATGAAAAAGTCGCGAAGAACCAATGCTGTGTGAGAAGGCGCATTATCGTGATGAAAAAAACCAAGAGTTATCGGCTCATAATTTCGGCCTCTTGAGACAAATTCGAACATTTGGGAAGCCGAAAAAAAAAACCATTTTTAAAACAAAATTTAATGCAACTTCTTTGCTGAATTTTTTCACTTACGTTAAAAATCGAAAAACGCACGTTTGTTGTTGAGCGAATGCAAGTTAATCTTATTAACTACTGACACTATGGTCTTAAAATTTGACACAGATGGTAGTTAAGGTCCTACCAACCTAACGAAAAAAAATTAATCCGATTTGGAAATGCCCAGAAGATTTAAATTTAAAAGTCTTACTATTTTTTGATAGTAGTAGTAGTACGTGGCTGGTTTGAAAAGTCCGTGCAAAGTCCGAGAGATGGCACCACCGGCGCGTATCGAGGTCATGTTTAGTTAGTAGCATCTCTTGAATGAATGCACACCAAGTTTCAGCCATATTGCTCTATTTCTTTGTGTTTGGCATTCATGTGAATCAAGGAAGTCGAGTGATTTTCAAGAAATGGACGAAAAAGCATTTTGTGTGGTGATTAAACATTACTTTATGAAAGGCAAAACGCCTCAGGAGACTAAAGAGAAGCTTGATAAACATTATGGTGACTCTGCACCTTCGATTAGAACAGTTTATAAGTGGTTGCAAAATTTTCGGACTGGCCATATGGGCACAAGTGACGCTGAACGTTCTGGACGGCCTGTGGAGGTTACGACTCCAGAAATCATTGATCAAATCCATGATATGGTGATGGATGACAGAAGAGTTAAGGTGCGTAAGATTGCTAGTGCTGTGGGCATCTCGACTGAACGGGTACATAATATTTTGCATAAACATTTGGACATGAGAAAGCTATCCGCAAGATGGGTTCCGCGATTGCTCACGCTTGACCAAAAACGGAATCGTGTGAAGTGTTGCAAGGATGGTTTGCAGCTGTTCCAGAAGAATCCGGAGGACTTTAAGCGTCGTTTTGTCACTGTGGATGAAACATGGATACATTACTATACTCCTGAGACCAAACAACAATCTAAACAATGGGTTGCCAAGGGGGAATCTGCACCAAAAAAGGCGAAGACCGTTCCTTCGGCCGGAAAGGTTATGGCGACTGTCTTTTGGGATTCGCAAGGGATAATCCTCATCGACTATCTGGAAAAGGGTAAAACTATTACAGGTGAATATTATTCATCGTTATTGGACCGTTTGAAAACCGAGCTGCAAGAAAAACGCCCGCGATTGGCCCACAAGAAAGTCCTTTTCCATCACGACAACGCACCAGCACACACCTCAGCAGTTGTGGTCGCAAAATTAATGGAAATAGGATTCCAACTCGTTTCACATCCCCCCTATTCTCCAGACTTGGCTCCCTCGGACTACTATTTGTTCCCCAATTTGAAGAAATGGCTGGCGGGACAAAGATTTTATTCAAACAAGGAGGTGATTGCAGACACTAATGGATATTTTGCAGACTTGGACAAATCCTATTATTCGGAAGGGATCAACAAACTAGAACATCGTTGGACGAAGTGTATAAACCTAAAAGGAGACTATGTCGAAAAATAAAAAAGGTTTACCCCAAACACATAAGTAGTTTTTATTTTTGCACGGACTTTTCAAACCAGCCTCGTATATCTTAAGATCCAATTTGTATACACATGTTTTTTCTTTAGTCAGTCATTGAAAAATAGTAATAGGGTCAATCTACCTATCAGCTAATAAATAGTTACCAGTTATATCCAAGGAATAATGTTTTTTTTTGCTAATACGAAAATATTTTTTCAAAATTCAAAATAAATTGTTCTTCTACGAGGGCTACTTTTTAAGTTTTTACAAGAACCATGAAAGAAAAGAAAAATTTTGCTACAAATGATTTTATTATCTCTCAAAATATTCGCCTTTAAGATTTATAGACTTTTGAATACGTTCGAACCAATTCTCGAACATTTTTCGACTCTAAAGTTGGTACCTCAAAATCAACAGCTTCTTTATGTGATGAAAATCGCTGTCTACACATTTTTTTTGACATTCGGGAACAAAAAGTGGTCGTTAGGCGATAAATCAGGTGAATATGAGCAATAAGACATTAATTTGAGGTTTTTCTTCACCAAAGAATCAATTGTTTGACGTGCTGAGTGAGAGCTGGCATTGTCATGATGAAGTTGCGACGTTTTCGATTGTTTTTTCTGATTTCATCGATGACTTCTGACAACAAATTGTTGTATATCATTCAGCATTTACTGTTCGATCCTCTAAAGCAATGGTTGCAACATGACCAGTATAACCAAAGAAACAAGTAATCACTTTCTTGGAAGTGCTTCGCGAACGAACTACTTTTGTTGGATTCGATTCATTTTGGAACACTGAAACAGGATTTTGCATGTCCTCGGTCGAATTTTTTGAACATTTCTTTGCACCTGCCTCTTTTTGAGTTTCACAGATCTCTTTTACAGCTAAATGTTCATGCAAAATCGAATATACTGCAGTCTTTGATATGCCTAAAGATACTTCCATCTCACGGTAAGTCACATGTCGATCCTCTTCAATCATGTTGCGCATAGCATCGATGTTTTTTTGGAACAACATCCGATTTTGGTCGACCTTCACGAAATTCATCGCTGACGGAAGCACGATCATGACGAAATTCTGCAAACCAATTGTAAACGGTCTTTTGTGATAGTGATTCATTACCAAAAGTTGCACGAAGCGATTCCAGGCATTGTTGTTGAGTTAGACCTTTACGAAAATCGTAAAAAATCATCCAACGAAAACCTTCACGTGAAATTTTTCATTTGTTCGCAAAACTGTTTTTTTTAAACGCTCACTGTAAACCAACTACTCGGTCAGTTTTTGAGTTGCTTCTGTTGTAACAATAACAAATGTCAAATTTTACAACAATTTAATGTCACATCTCAATACCGCCATCTAGTGGCCGTTTTTAAAAACTTAAAAAGGCGGTCCTCATAAAAACCGTTAAATGATTGATGTTCTGACGGGGACTGGGATAGATGGGAAGGATGTTGTAAATCTTTACTGGGATCAAAGACCAGTAGTGCGAGTAGAAAAAAAACCATACAACAGATTTTATAGAAATCGAAAGATGAGTAAGACAAGGATGTGTACTTTCACCTATACTGTTCAACCCCCCATATATTCAGGAAAGCTCTCGAGAACGTCCGCGCTGGTATTAGAGTAAACGGCGAAATTATTAACATTCGATACGTTGACGACACTGTTCTCCTCGCCCATTCCACGGAAGATTTGCAATAATTTTGAGTAAAATCCATGAGGCAAGCCTGGAAAATGGCCAGGACCTCAATATCAAAAAGACGAAGTAGATGTCAATATGGACGACATCACCGACGCCTCAATTTTTGACAGTACCAACAACCTATCGAGAAAGTAGCCGCATATCAATATCCGAGATGCACTCTTAATGACAGTGGAATCATTCCAGGGAAATAAGAATCAGAATTGAGAAAGCCAGAATTATATTTGTAAAAATGAGACGACTCCTATGCTCCCGCAATCTTAGGCTAAGTCTCAAGAGACGAATATTAGAGTCCTATGTCTTTTCAAATCTCTTGTGTGGAAGCTTGGATCCTAACGGCTACAATGGGAAAAAGGATCCAGGTATTCGAAATATGGTTGTATATACGGATACTTCGAACATCATGGCTCGACCATGTCACTAACGAACAGGTCATCCGCAGAATGGGATGCCAGCCAAAGCTCCTCTAGACTATCAAATAGAGAAAGCCCGAATATTTGGCACATACAATGAGAACATTAAAAAAATACATTATTGAGTTTTAACGAAACAATATGAATAAGATTTTTGGTATTAAGAAAATTAATTTCTTTTTCAGGTCTGGGTGATGCCTGGGGCGCATCACCAGTGGTTCCCAACTCTAGAGAAACATTCCTTAAAGAACTAGGGTCATACCTCCTACAAACATTAGATGGTTTTATTTTCGTAGTGGCTCCCGATGGAAAAATCATGTATATCTCGGAAACGGCCTCAGTGCACCTTGGACTGTCACAGGTAAAAGAATATATGGTTTTTAATTTGTTGATTTGTAGCTAAAATTTAGATAATTTGATAACGGCGTGCTCACTATTGTATCACAATACCCCAAGGAGTCATCTTTCCCTAACTACTTTCAAAAAATCAATTGTATTTAAACCGAAAAAATATGAATAAATAAGTTTAAAAAATAATAATAAAAAAAAGACTGTTCAGATTACACAATACAAAGCCCTCTAGCAATGAAGAACCATATTATTAAACCATAATAAATTTACTTCTTAAAGAAGACACACTGTTTCTATTTGTAGTAACTCTTGTGTGTGTGTGTCCTCTTTATTTTCACTTTTACAAGTCTTATTACTGTTAAGTAAAACGCCGTTTCATTTTTAAAAACAGACATGAGAAAACATTCTTCTAAAATTTCACTTGATTTAATCACAATAGTGACTCTAATTTATTAAAAAAAAGGCTAATAATTTTTAATCATTATGAGATGTGAGTATGAGATATAGGAAACAAAATAATATAGTAAAAGAATGTTATTTATATTTGTGAATATATTTATTATTATTATTCTTATATTTATATGTGCAAAAGTTTCCGGCCACTTTGTACTACGAGAAAAATTATTAGTCCATATGCTCTATAATAGACTTAAATTATATTTTTATGTTACAATTTTGTAGCCATACCCTTTGCAGCGATAACAGCCGCACAACGATGTGGCATTGACTCAGTTAATCGATTAATACAAGCAGGTGGAATTTTATCCCATTCTTCCTTCAATGATTTGAATAATGCGGCTTTATTTGAATATGTACGCTTTCGAACTTGACGATCTAGCGTTTCCCATAAGTGTTCTATTGGGTTCAAGTCCGGTAATTGAGATGGCCAGTTTAAAACTCTCACATTTGAAGCAGAAAACTACTGTTTTAACAACTTGGATGTATGTTTGGGGTCATTATCCTGCTGAAATATCCAATTCTGCGGCAATGTTTCTTCAGCATATGATCACAAATTGTTTTCGAAAATGTCCTTGTAAATATCAGCGTTCATATTTCCGTTGATCTCGATCAACAGACTCCTTGTGCAGAGAAAATTCCCCAAACCATTACACTTCCTCCACCGTGTTTTACAGTAGGAATTTGGTGCCGAACATCATTTCTCGTACCAATAGGACGTCGTACATGTTGTCTACCATCGCTTCCAAAAAGATTAAATTTAGATTCGTCTGAGAAAGCTACTTTTTCCCAATCTTTGATTGTCCAATTTAGGTGATCTTTGACAAATTGTAATCGGGCCCTCTTATTCTTTTTACTGATTAATGGTTTTTTAATACCTATACGACCAAAAAGTCCCACATCATGTAGTCTTCGTGTCACAGTACTACGACTAACATTAACTAGGTTTTCATTCTTTAGCTCGCGTGCAATTTCGGCAGCAGTTTTCTTGACATCCGCAGTTGATTTGCGTTTAATGATACGATCTACTTTTTTAGACGTTTTTCTTGGTCTTCCACTACGCGGGCGATCTTTTAAATCATATCCACAACGGTATTTTACAATAATATCGTTCACGGTTGATTTACCTATTGATAATAATGAAGCAATCTCACGAGAAAAATTTTCCTTCTTTTGAAAATTTTATTACTCTCTCACGAATTTGGATTTGCATATCCCGAGTAATGTTTATGCTCCCACGACCTTTTATGAACTAAATGTGAACATTCAACGCACTATTATTCGTAAATACGTCTTTGAACGTCCTACTGTGTCAATCTATATTATGTGACCGGAAACTTTGCACATATAAATATAAGAATAATAATAATAAATATGTTCACAAACATAAATAATATTCTTTTACTTTATATTTTGTTTCCTATATCTCATACTCACATCTCATAATGATTAAAAATAATTAGTCTTGTTTTTTTAATAAATTAGAGTACGAAATGTCACTGGCCTGAAACTTTTGCACGCCAGTGTATATATGAACACAAAATACCGAGAAAGTTCGAAAAGTATTAAAATAATCGAAAAGCTTATTGCAAAGCGCCACCTATTAACGGTTTGTAGAGGCTCTTGCAAACAGTTATTTTACTAAGTAAGTTACTGTTTCGAACCGGATCCGCCAGATGTCGCGCCCTATCATACTAAACTGAAATAGACTAGTAAAGCCGCGCCCCTGTGGGTTAAGTAGCGGGTACCCAGAGCACCACGGAGCACACTTTGAGAGTTACTCTATAAAGACCCCCTGTGTAACAAATGTTAATCAGTTGTTAATTAAACCGAGATGACCCTGTTTCAAAATTTTTCAGGGGCCAGTGTAACAAATGTTTGTCAATTGTCAATTAAACCTAGATGTCCTTCTTTCAAAATTGACCTGAATTTCCTTTGTTCAACAGCAAAAAATTTAAGATCGAATAAACTCTACTTATTCATTTGAAATAATCACTATCGTTTACATAACAACAAACGTCAATCTGAAAGTTTCTATAAACCTACTTTGTTTAATAACAAATATTTTTTAAAACACAAACAATAAACATCCACCGTATTGTTTAGGCGATATTTCATTTATAAATTCACTATTTTTATTGACAAGTTAAATTTAACTGGTATTTCAACTAATTGTTATGTTAAACATTAACGGCCATTGAAGAGTCATAAATAACATGGTAATTTTGTCTTATAAAAGGTTTTTAATATTTATGATTCGGTTTTTAGTAGTACTTAGTTCTAACATTTCATTTTCAAATGATTTTTCTATTTCCTTAGTGTTTTGTTATGCTTATTTATCTTTGAAATAGTCTATAAGGTAGTAATTTCATAATTCTTGCTTTTATTTTGTTACTGTTAATCTTTTCCTATTGCGTGGTAAAAACATACCGGAAGTTACCAAAAATATTTCAAAAGAATATCCTGCTCTATAAAGGCGAAATTTAACATAACTACAGTAGATGCTCCATTATGTGAACCAATAAATACCAGGGGGGTTTTCATAAAATCAAACTGTTTATATAATCAAAAAAATATTTTTATTTAAAAAACAGTTACATTTTAGGGAAATATTGTGTGATTTGTTTTTGAATTTTTTTTGCAGCCGAACTTTTCTGCAAAGCCTTATTCCTGCATTTTCGCAATTCCAATAAATCATAAGTATTAAAAATATATTTTTCACTCCAAATAATTGCCTTATTAAATGCGTCCAACGCTTCCGACGAATTAATTTCCAATTTTTCATTATTTTCATTTTCATAGTCAGAGTCGTCATTGATTAAATTATCTTCGTCTTCAT
This sequence comes from Pachyrhynchus sulphureomaculatus, assembly GCA_019049505.1. Taxonomy (NCBI): domain Eukaryota; kingdom Metazoa; phylum Arthropoda; class Insecta; order Coleoptera; family Curculionidae; genus Pachyrhynchus; species Pachyrhynchus sulphureomaculatus. The sequence goes on along the minus strand of CM032452.1, from coordinate 75,378,641 downwards.
CATTGTGCTCAGCTAAATCATCTTCATTCCACATCACAATATATTCTCTTGAATATTCAACCTGAAAAATATTTTTTTTATTAAATACGTAAATGTTAAACAGATTTATGCAATTAACAAAATTACTTCGCTGTTTACTGCTGTCAACAAATTCTGAACTTCTTTGAGCGATTCCTCCATTTTATTTTTGTATTTTTCCTTCAAAATGCTGAGTGGAATGTTTTCTTCCGGATCAGAGTCATCATTACTCTTTTCAGTGAAATCTAAAATATTTTTCCAACATTTTTTTAACGTGTCAACCTCAAGCTTATTCCATGCTAATGATAGGTTTATTACAGCATCTTTTATTGTTAAACGCTTTAAAAGTTTTGAGAGATCTTCAGACTCTGAAGATAAAATTGATGACAACAAGCTTGTGATTTGTGATTCGAAGAACATTTTGATGCATTGGCTGAATTAAGGGTGTTACATTTGGTGGCATGTAAATAACAAAGATTTTTCCATCATCGGTTTGTAGATCTTTTGCAGGGTAAACCTTTTTGTTTTAAAAATGTTTTCACCTGAAAATGTATATACGCGAATTTAGTTAATTCGAACATTTTCATATTGCATATTTGCTGACTTACCTGAGGAACAAAGCATCTATAAAACCAATTCTTAAAAATGTCCACAGTCATCCAAGCATTTTTTAAATAATCGTAATCCAGAGGGAGAGTAAAGTTCTTAAAGCACCTAGGGTTTTTTGCTTTGCCTAATATGAGAGGTCTAACTTTATGTTCTCCAGGCGCATTTGTGCAAGCGAGAAAAGCTTTTTCAGCTTTCCTTCCTGGAGCGGTTTTTTTCATCATTCATTACCAATGTTTTCTCAGGTAGCAGTCTCCAAAACAAGCCAGTTTCATCTGCGTTATAAATTTGATCATTTGTTAAATTCAGTTTACATATGACTGAACAAAGATCTTGTTTAAATGGATCTATTAGCTCAGGGTCTGTAGATAATTTTTCACCAGATATCTTCAAAAATCTAATGCCAAATCTGCGTTTAAAATTTTGCAACCAATCATCACTTGCAGAAAATGTTGGTGTTTCCTTTAGAATTTCATTTAAGGATTTTGCTTTAAGCTTTATAAGTTCACTAGTCACTGGAAGATTCCTTAACTTTTGTTTACAAAACCATTCATACAACTTTTTCTCCATCCTAGGGCTTTCTCCCGACTTTTCAGTTTTTCTTTTAATAATACCAACGCATTTTGTTGTTACGCTTAGAATATTCGCTTTATTTTTTTAAATTGCACAAACAGTAGATTTAGCTATATCATACTTTTTTGCAAGGTGTGTAACACTCACTCCATTTTCCCAATTCTTTATGATTCTTGCGTTTCATATTTTCCAATTGGAAGCACTAAAGTCACTAAATATTTAATATCAAATGAACAGACCGGACACCAAAGGTAGCACGATAATCGCCCGGCACTATTAATCTGACCTAAATACATTCAAATAACAAGAATATGTTCTAAGAGAAATTGTTCATTTAATCGAGATTGCTTCTGTTCCCTCTATAGAACCTCTAATATTATATTTCCACTGTTCACTATAGTGGATAGTTCATACAAAAGGGTGTTTACATAACCGAGCATCTACTGTACTTTTAACGTTTAGTATTTGCGTCACTACATGGATGATCTCATCACCAACCGGTGATTTTGAATTTCAGATCAGTAAATTGAAAATTGAATATGATGTTTTAGACTCCTTGTATCGGCAAATTAAATCGGAGGAAGGAAAAGAAGTCACAAAGTGCTAAATCAGCTGAATACAGCAAATAATCCAACAAACTTCGTTTTTGCTCAAAAACTGTTTCGCACTAACCGAACAATTCTACATGGGGTGAAAAGTCCCAACGCTCTTAAAGAAAAAACAATTTTTTTGCCAAAAATCGATTTTATTCTTCAACATAGTTTCCTCCAAGAGCAATATTTGCCATTCGACTTCTTCATTTGAGCCAAAACTCTTTCCCTGGAGTCACCAGGTCTGGTGAATACGACGAATAGGGAAGCAATTTACACCCCATTTGGTCCAATCGACCCATCCATCGATTTTATGGGTTGTGACCTGCTGCATTATTTTGATGAAACAATACTTTTTCTTCGCTAAATGCGGCCTTTGTTTCTTATTTCACTATTCAAAAAAATCTAGTAAACCAAGGTAATAGTCTCCGGTGATTTTTTGCCCCCTTCTCAAGATAGTCAATCAGTATTATTCCATGCGCATCCCAAAAAATACTTGCCACACCGAAGCGTCCAAAAACACAAGTTCATGCTTGTGTTTTTGGCGCTTCGGTCAGCTTTCATGCGGTTCCAGCCACAACTGCCTGTTGGGCGTGTAGTAATGGATCCATATCTCCTCCATTTCTACGGTTCCACACAAAACTCCTTTGGATTAGGCCGAAACAGCCAAACTACGTTCTGACTCTTCGGCACGTTGCTATTTTTGAAGGTGCGCGACAACCATCGGCCACATATCTTTTTCATATGCAAATACTCATGCACAATATGCCTCACGCGTTCGGTTGATATCTCCACTACCTTTCTATACTTCTACTCTCTCACTTTCATTTTGCAATCAGCCAGAATCATATAGTGGATGTTTTTTGGAGTAACTGCCTTATTTGGACGTCCGGAACATGGTGCAGCATCGGTGCTTATACGACCGCATTTAAGTTCACTAAACCATCGACATACAGTGGCTTTCGACGGAGCAGATGTGCCATAACACTTTTCAACCCATTCTTGGGTTCTGATTGTATTTTCTCCCATCAAAAAGCAATGTTTAATGGACACAGGAAATCCTTTTTGTTCTATCGTTTTGCAAAAATCAAAAATATCGTCACTCAAACAGCTGTAACTCACAAGTTAATGGACAAAATATCATGAAAATTTTACACGGATCTTCTAAAAGTTGACACTATTGTTCACCCCATGTAATGATCGGTCGGTCAACTTTTGAGAAACAAACCGTGAATTCAAATTAGAACGGCCCAAAATCTCAATTCAATCAATCTCACTGACAATATCGAGTTTCGATAAAATTACGTATTTTTTAGTGTTCCGTACGGAACACTTATAAGATGACTTCGGTGTCTGTCTGTCCGTCTGTCTGTCTGTCTGTCTGTCAGTCACACCCGATTTTCTCCGAAACTATTTGTCAAGGAAAGTTGAAATTTGGTAATAATATAGGAATTGATGGCCTCAGCAAAGCCGTGTAGTTTTGAAAGTCAAATTTTGACATAAGGGGTTAGTTTTAGGGGATGAAATCGGAACTGAAAAAAAAAATTTTAAGTAGGTCATCGAGTGTGGTGTCAAATGAAAGCTTGTGAAAACACGAGTAAAAAATATATATAATGTAATACTTGCGCACACTTTTCTTTGTATTATTTTTAAAAAATGGCGAAAAATCGCTGTCCCCCACCTTATCTCGAAAAATACTGATCAAAAAATTTTGGAATATTCTCCACGGGGTGTAGATTAAACGAAAATTATCACGAGTGCATTACCTTTAATAATTTATCTGGTATATAAAAAAAACAAAAATTTCAGTTTTCAGTAAAGATTGGAAACAAACTTTGTTGAAAACTCATTTGGGGTGTCTTTTGTGAAGTCACTGATCATTTTATACCACCGAAACAACATTTTTTATTTTAAAAGCAATCAACGTACGGAACACTAATTGTGCAAGTTCAACTTGCACTTGACCGGTTATTTTTTGAATAGGAACCTCACTCCAGCGAGTTTACGAACGACCCGACCTTGTGAAATAACTTAAATCACCATAATTTTTTTTCTGATGTCTTCAGCATACGGTAACTCTGGAGTTTAAACGACCCTAAAGACCAATGTCAGATTCTCGTTCTTAAAATCTAATCAAAATTAGAAATCAATGAGGAAGCGTGTCAAAAATTAAAAATTGAGAATGAAGGTGAGGGTCTCCATTTCATGTCCGGTCATATCACTTGTAACTCTGCCTAAACTTATTTATGATGAGCCGATATAGGGAAGAACTTATCTATCTATCACATGGACCACGATCTGAACGTTGCAAAACATTTAGCAACTTAGAAAAACTTTAAAAATCAGATGCCCATGTCAAGCAAAACACAACAATAAAAAAACTTCAAGAAAAAAAGGATCGAAAAACATCACGTCGGAGTCAGCAAACGATCCACTTTAAGACCTAGGGCAACAAATCAGCAACTTGACTTTGTAGCTGGAAAATCACCGCAGGCAGTGCTTCGAAACAGATTACAAAAGTAGTAAAAGCGACAAATGTAGTGCTTTATTTCATCAAAAATTCATTTTCTAGGCAGTTACTTGAAGGATTGCTCTTGTGTGTTTTTGATAGAAGGTCCTAGATTAGTTAGTTTTGATTCACTAACGGGGTTATCTATTTCGAAAAACTTAACTTTCTTGCTAAAATCTTCAGTTTCTTCTCTTCTTTTATGGATTTTTCTGGACCTCCTGATTTTATGAAGTCGTCAGCCTCTTCTAGTTCCATGATTGCTTCTTTATTGAAGTCAGATTCTTTTTGTTGCAGTTTTTCATCTCTTTGTATAGTTCTTCCACCCACTTGTAGAACTAAGTGCTCAGTTTCATCTTCATCTTAGTTTAATCTTCAATGAGTTCGTCTTTCTTCCTTAATTCCTCACAAAGAAAGTTTAAGATCGGTGTTGTACCTACAGGATAGGTATCCTGGACAACGCCGTCTAAAGTGGTCAGAATTTGTGTCCACTGCTAACTATCACCACAGTTTTTAAACTTTTTTCCAGCTTATACATACGACTGTCTATCCTATGCAAAACAATGCAGTACATTGCTATAATTTATGTTTAAAACTTCAAAACGATTTAAATATCGGTCTTAAATACATCTTTCAACCCATACAAAACACAAAATAACACTTGAATTTGAAATTGTATACAGCTGTCTTTACGAGAGGTCGACGTCATTGCTTTAATCAACACCGCCGACAAACACTGGAATCATGGGACATTTATTTATATAATACCAAAAAAAATTGGCTAAAAAATAATTAAGGGACATAAAACTGGAGAACATAGAATATTTCACTCCCATTGTACAAAATGAGAGCTGTATAATTTTTTAGCTTTATAGTCACATTATTTTAGGTTTTCAATGTTAGTCTTCTTTTTTAAAACCTAACAACATTCCGTTTCTTCCAGGTAGAATTGACTGGAAACAGCATTTACGAGTACATCCATCCGGCAGACCACGAAGAGATGACGGCTGTGCTGACGCCAACTTTGCCGTACCCGAGCAACACGCCAGTTCACGAATACGAAATCGAGAGGGCGTTTTTCCTGAGGATGAAATGCGTATTGGCGAAACGAAACGCTGGACTGACTAACGGAGGATATAAAGTAAGATAATCTATATTCGTTTATCTACCTCTGCATTTTCCGAACGTGATCCACATTTATGTCATGGAGTTTGTTTTTTAGTGTTCCGTACGGAACACTTATAAGATCACTTCGGTGTCTGTCTGTCTGTCATACCCGATTTTCTCCGAAACTATTTGTCATAGAAAGTTGAAATTTGGTAATAATATAGGAATTGATGGCCTCATCAGAGCCATGTAATTTTGAAAGTTAAATTTTGACTTAAGGGGTTAGTTTTGGGAGGTGAAATCGGAAGTGAAAAAAAATTTTTTTTACTAGGTAATCGAGTGTGGTGTCAAATGAAAGCTTGTGAAAACACGAGTAAAAAATATATATATAATGTAATACTTGCGCGCACTTTTCTTTGTATTATTTTTAAGAAATCGCGAGAAATCGCTGTTCATCTCGAAAAATACTTATCAAAAAATTTTGAAAAAATTCTGGAATATTCTCCACGGGGTGTAGATTGAACGGAAATTATCACGAGTGCATTACCTTTAATAATTTATCTGGTATATAAAAAAAAACAGAAATTTCAAGGTCATCAATTTTCAGTACAGATTGGAAACAAACTTTGTTGAAAACTCATTTGGGGTGTGTTTTGTGAAGTCACTGATCATTTTATACTTCCGTTACAACATTTTTTACTTTAAAAGCAATCAACGTACGGAACACTAATTGCGCAAGTTCAACTTGCACTTGACCGGTTATTTTTTTTTCAATTTTAGGCACGTCGTAAATTAAATCGGATAATAAGACCTGTCAGGGGAACAAAACCCTTCGGCTTTCACCTTGATTTATTACCTACGTAAATAAATATACCTGTTTTTTGTTCTGTTTCTGTCAAACCAATGTAAATTAGTATTTTGACGCAATTGTAGATCACTTTTAAAAAAACTACAGCTTCTAACGCTGAAGATGGGATGTTATCGAAACATGAGTTTGCTAAAAAGAATAACGGCAGCGTATAGTACTGATAACACGACGTTACAAGGCATCCCGCTGGCTTTACATCCTGAGTTCAAAAAAAAGAGTCGACAAATTATGTCATTTATAACATCGTTTCCTGTCAGATCAATGAAGGACAAGTAGAAAACACTGGACAGAATTCCAACTTTTCTTATCAAAAAAAAAAATACCTTCCCCGGTTTCTACGCAACACCGCTAGAAATCCGAATGGGCACACGTGGTTTGGTAGTAAAACCTACTGGAATGCGTGCCGGTGTTGTCACTTTTATTTGTTAATTTTATTAGCCGGTTATATGTGGTTATCTATAACTAATTAAGGTACAAATTTAGAAAATATTCAGCTGTTTTATTTTCTTCTGCATCATTTAAAATCGTGCACTTTATTAATTGGATTTTTAATGACATGAGAAAATCAGGGATTTTTGTAAATTTTGGAAATATGACAACACTATACATCTGACCGATCCGTTCGCATAATATCCAACCAGCCGGTTTTCAGGTCAGCTTAGATGTGTGATCGCGTTTTAATGTAAACACGCAGAGCCGCTTTCCACGATATGATCGATCTCTCTTCAACATTATTTAAACGATGAAATCTTGTTTTATTCATTTTTGAAGTAAAAATAATGTTTCTTACCATTAATGGTATCTGTAAACCTAATTTTGACTTACCAACTGAAAAAATCCTCAATTTTTTTAATAATACAGACTAAATAATTGTTTTCGATAGTAAGACGTGATGTCTTACTATCCAAATACGAGGGCGGATTGAAAAGTCTTATAAGAAATAAGGTAAATAACATTTATTTGCAAACAAAAATTTATTTCTCAAAGTATTTTCCATTGAGCTTTTTACAGCGCAGATAATCTCCTCATTTGACGAAAATTTCTATCCCGAAGCCAATTTTTAAGTTTAGGAAATAATAAAAAGTCACTTGCGGCAAAATCTGGGGAATAAGGTGGGTGGGGAACTATTTCTAAGTCCGGCTGGTGCACTTTTGCCATTGCAACAGCCGATGTGTGAGCAGGCGCATTCTCCTGGCAAAGTAGCACTTTTTTGGGCGTTAATCTTGGTCGCTTCTGCTTCAACTCACAATGAAAATCGTCCGATAACGCTGCGTATTAAAAATTAGTCGCTGTTACACCCTTCTCCAAATAGTCAATCAAAATGATACTCTGAGGGTCCCCAAAAAAAAAACAGTTGCCGATCAAACTGTTTTTGCTTTTTCCGGTGAAGTTTTACCTTCGCCAATCCACAGCCTCAAAATTTCCCCAGAAATTCTTCGGATTACGCTGCAACTTTTCCAAACATGATTTGAAATGTCCTTCCACGTACGTATTACTTAGAATATATCACCACTACTGGTGTCATTGTGCCAAAGATTCCATATTCCCAACATCGTACGTTTTTAGTCTAGAGTCAACATACACGGCACCTATCGCGCACTCACCTTTTTCATTTTTAGAACTTCGTGCAAGATTATATGTACCCATTTATATGAGTCATCTCATCATTCTCACGCAGTTTAATGCGACGATCTTCCATCACGGTACCACGAATGTTATCGACCATTTCTTCGGAAGAAATCTCAAGCGGGCGTCCTGAACGTGTAGCTTCTGCAGTGTTCGTACGGCCATGTTCAAAATCGTTATCCAGCACTTCATTCAGCTCAATTTCTATCTGGACTAGCTGCTAACAAAGAACTGTGTGTTGTATCTGTTTGACCCATTGAACAAAACCGTTACAAGTATCACGCTTACCAACAGTCATGCTGCTTAACAAAATTTCCCGATATTTCGTAGACGTATCACTCCACCCTCTGTCAATTAGTTTCGGAGAAAATCAGAGAGGGAGATGGACAGACAAACAGACACCGAAGTGATTTCATAGGTGTTCCGTACGGAACACTAAAAATTAAGGGACATGAAATTGTAGAACGTGGAATATTTCACGTATACACCCTCGTATATTCTAAAGATGCAGCAAAGCTATGAAAGCATACAAAAATTAGACTTTTATCAGAAAAAGTGGAAAAGAATTAACATTATCTATGTTAATAGACAGGATTTCCTCACGTACTATCTAGTCTTCTTTGATCTGCTTAACAACGCAACTAATTCGGGATGAGAAGCCTTGGCCGCTAGTGGCCATATAACCTGTAGGCAATTAATCTCATACTGACACAGTAATATAGAAATTTCCATTTTCCCTGGGCATCGAGACAAAAATGAAAATCGAACCAGAACTGATGCCCACATATTTAGGAGTTCAAATCAAGCACTGAGCACAATACTTACTAATTAATCAAAACCCACTGCACATTTCCGATATCGATTAGCCCAAAAACATACTTTTACTATATCCCTATAATGTATGCATGGTAGCATCCCATATCGTACAGGACAAAAATCCAAGGGTCGAAAATACATAGTCTCTGTTACTTTTGTAAGGATTTGATCACTGTAATAGGCTCATTTCATATATTTTATAAGCTTATTTATAGGAGAGATAAAATATTAAAAGAGAATTTATATTTGAAGTTTTTTTGAGAGCAAAAATCGTCTTGAGAAATTAATTTAAAATTCAAAATTGGGAAGTTAATGACGTCAAATTGTCACTCTTCAATTGGTTAAAGTGTTGCGTTGTCGACAAAGTTATCGCTACATAACAGATTTTTTTTTATCCATTCAATAAAAACAGTTCACCTTGTTTTGTCATATACCAGGAATGTACAAACTTACAGCACAGTAAACCCAATACAGTAGCGAAAGTGAGCTCCCAGTTGGTGACGAGATTTTAACGGAGCATGCGTCGACGGGTCCCCCTTTCAAAATGGCCGCTCAGTGTTTACATGTGATCTCGGAATATGCCTTTTGAAATATATTGTCGATCATTTCTTGATGTGACTTCAATTTATATGAATTTAAAGACCGAGATCAGAGAGAGTTTGTATAAAAAGAATTAAAAACGTTTGTTATTGAAGAGAACCAAAAAGGTTGACAAACAATTTATATAATCATGGGGAAAGAAGGTTATTGTTGTGCCGTTGACATTTGAAAAAGTAATTCAAAAAGTACGCCGCGAGTGAGTTTCTACTTCTTTCCCAAATTTGTTAAAAGGTAAGTGATTTAATCAAAGAATATCATTTGCATAAGAAATTGTACGCGGATAAATTGGAGAATGAAAAATGGAAAAGCTATTTCTTTTATGACATTATTTCGGTTATAGAGCAAAGATTTGGCTTGCACAACTAGACGCGTCATCAAATGTCCAATTGAAAATTTGAGCAAAAATTATAAAATATGCGCCTCACATTTTTCTCAGAAAATGTTTAAAAATGATTTCAAAAATCATTTATTCGACCATGCGTATACCACCATATTTGCAGCGACCGAGGAAGAGATGGCTACACTTTTAAATGGGATAGAGCAAGAAAGTGAGAAACTAGGTCTGACCATAAATAAGGACAAAACGAAGCTGATGATAGTCGATAAGTCTGACCAAATAGTAAGATCCGACTTACTCAATGGCATTGAGAGAGTAACAACCTTTGTATATCTAGGATCATCCGTAAGTAGTATGGGAGGATGCGAGAATGAAATAAAAAGAAGAATATCCCTAGCAAGAAATGCTATGACGAGACTTACTAAGATATGGAAAAGTCCGTACATAACTAAAGGAACGAAATTAAATCTCGTACAGACCTTGGTATTTCCAATATTTTCATATGGTGTAGAATCCTGGACACTTAGAGTAAAGGAACGTAAATCAATTGATTCCTTTGAAATGTGGTGCTATAGGAGGATGTTGAGAATATCCTGGACCGCCAGAAGAACTAATCAATCTATACTGAATGTAAATGAAATGTAACTGTAAGGTTATCATCACTATGCATGAAAAGAATTCTTCAGTATTTTGGACATGTAGCTAGAATGCCAGGCAATAATGTAGACCGGCTAATAATAATGGGAGAGGTCCAGGGTAAAAGGAGTAGAGGCCGTTTGCCAATAAGATGGTCAGATCAAATAAAACAAGTTATGGATCAGCCACTCCATGTATCGTTGCACTTGGCAGAGGATCGAGAGAAATGGAGGGAAATGGTGAACAGAACAGTGAAGTCATTCCATAGAGATCACGACCCTCAAGACTGAGGAAACGAATAGAGAGAGAGAGCGTATCCACCTGTAAAGATCCTTGTAAAAGACGGATTTTATTGAAATTACAATGAGGCCCAATCAGGCCCAGAAACATTTAATTTGTATTTGGACATAAAATTTCTTACTGAATTCAAATTAATATTTAAAAATTTGGATTCTAGTTTCAGTTTTCACTTTTGGGCCTTATAGAGTCCCAACAAAGCGTCAGGCTCAAAATATGATATGGAGCGCTCCATTCTTTTTATTTTTTTTTATATTACTCATACTGCACTTTATTAAATCAAAAATTTTTAAACATTCGTATAATATCTATGATTTTGAATGATAAAACTTTGCACAGTAGCATTATTTATATTTAAAATCTCGTACTGGTCCCCTTTTTAACTTGGCGGACTGCCACGTGACCTCTTGAAAAATGAGTCCTGATTTTCCTATACGGTTACCACTGAGTTTCGCTACTGTATTGGGTTTACTGTACTTACAGTTTAACGTTTGGTCTTTTTATCTCATGTTAAGATTAATAACCGGTCAAGTGCAAGTTGAACTTGCGCAATTAGTGTTCCGTACGTTGATTGCTTTTAAAATAAAAAATTTTGTTACGAAGGTATAAAATGATCGATCAGTGACTTAACAAAACACACCCCAAATGAGTTTTCAACAAAGTTTGTTTCCAATCTTTACTGAAAACTGATGACCTTGAAATTTTTGTTTTTTTTTTATATACCAGATAAATTATTAAAAGTAATCCACTCGATAATTTTCGTTCAATCTACACCCCGTGGAGAATATTCCAGATTTTTTCAAAATTTTTCGTCAGTACTTTTCGAGATAAGGGGGAGACAGGGATTTTTTTAAAATAATGCAAAGAAAAGTGTGCGCAAGCATTATATATATATTTTTTACTGGTGTTTTCACAAGCTTTCATTTGACAATCACATTCGATGACCTAGTAAAAATTTTTTTTTTCACTTCCGATTTCACCCCCCAAAAGTAACCCCTTAAGTCAAAATTTAACTTTCAAAACTACACGGCTCTGATGAGGCCGTCATTTCCTATATTATTACCAAATTTCAACTTTCTATGACAAATAGTTTCGGAGAAAATTGGGTGTGACAGGCAGACAGACACCGAAGCGACCTTATAAGTGTTCCGTACGGAACACTAAAAAGCAGACCATAAAATACACTGCGAATGCTGCAAAACATATGCACTGTAAGTGGTCGAAATGTTTTTTAAGTATTATATATTTGTTTAATGGTAAAAAAATTAATACTTTTTATTAGTATAAAATACGTTGTATTCCCGGAATCAGCTTATTATATAGAGGGTGTTAAGAAAGTCGCTAATATTAAACCTGGTATATCTCTAGCTGAAGCAATTGTCTAAAAATACTGATAAACAGCGCGCCTCGATAATAACATATAAAGCTGTCAGAACAAAATGTCAATTTTTTTATCCAAAATTATTGCCGCCACGTTCACTAACTGTGAACTTGACAACTACTTACCGATAACTATTTGAGCAACCTAATCAGCTGACTGGTATTTTATTATTTATACGCATCAAAATAAGTAACTTTCAGATACAGGTTAACAATTAGATATGGCACCAACAACATAAAAATATTACGACTTTGTTTAATTAAACTATTCCCGCAATATCAATAAAAAACTCCCCCCCCTTTTGGAAATCGCCAATTTGCGATACCATCTCTGTTCACTTGCAATAAAAATTTCTAAAATCAGGAAAATCTACTTACACGTCTCTTTCTGAGGATACCTTTGCACAGTGGCAAATTTAAACCACTTTTAAAAATTATTATTATCAATTTTTGTTGTAGTTTAAATCCCAAATATTCATAGCTCTTTTCCAATAGCGTTCAAATTATAAAAGTCATTATTAGAGACCGGATTATATGCAACATAAAAATCTTAAAATATGCATGCAAATATGTATGAAAAATGCTTAAAATATGCATGAAAAGGGTCAAAATATGCAATATTAAATAAAAGTAGTAATTTTTAGTTTTTTATTTCAAAATCAGCATAAAATTAATAAGTTATCGACGATGTTTAAATTTAATTAACAATTATTTAACATTTTTTTTAAAATTATTTAACATTTGTATTCTTGTACACGTAAACAATAAGGTATTATTCCAAATGTTGGGTAGTAAGATTGTGTCTTCGATCACTTAAAATATTTTCATAAGTGGAAAAAGACCGTTCCACATCCACTGAGGTAACTGGGCAGTATTTGAATTTGGGTGCTATGTTAGCACTTATTGTTTCTGGCAAAAGTTCACCCGTCCCATTAATAAAACTATCAATTTGACACAAAGGTTCAAAGCCTGGGTTATTGCACAAAATGTTTTCAAACTTTTCGTTAACTCTACGCGGGAATACATCTGGCAATGTGGAGTTTATTTGACGGATTTTATTCATTAACGGAATTGATTCGGTCAACGCCAAACCTCGCCAAACCTCGAGTTTCAAGCTTTTTAAATACCGCAGGTATGTGGGAAAAGTGAGTGCTAATCAAAGCTATGTTTTTTTTTTAATATCAGAATCGTTAAGTGCTTCCTTGGATTGACGAACTGCCATAGCCTCTGCACTATCCACGTCATTTACTACACCTTTGATGGCCTCGAAATGTTCATTGTAAAATAGTACAGCTTCAATCCATGTTTTCCATCGAGTTACCACTGGTTCGGGAGGTAAAGGCACATTTGGCAGTTTTTCTTTATAGGCGTTATTGCGAGCAGGTGCCTCAAGAAACACTTTCTTTGCTGATGAAATCAGTTTATTTACATTTCCAAACGTGGATCGTACTTCTTCAGCGAGTCGATGGACTCCGTGAGCAAAGCACGTCACATGAATTAAATTTGGATAAAATATTTGGAGGGCTTTGGCTGCCTTGATCACATAATGAGCAGCATCTGAGAGAAATATAAACACTCTTTCATCTGCAGAAGATTCAGGAAATATTTTTTTTAATACCCTCATTCACAAATCTGGCGATCGTAGAATGATTTGTCTTGTCAAGTTCTTTGCAGGCCACCAAATAGGAAGAAGAAGGCTCTAATCTTAATGCACCCACAATTAAATTCGCAATATAGCGACCACAACTGTCGGTAGTTTCATCAGCTGAAATCCAAATAATGTCATCCTTAAGTTCATTACGTATTTCTTCCAGAAAATGTTGGTAAATTGTTGGTATGTAATTTTTTACGCAGTGTTGATTCGTCTGGTATTTTTTGATTCAAGCAATATTTTCGCAGAAAATCTTTGAATGTAGGATTTGTAAGTTTGTGGAGAGGAATATTACTTGCAAGCAATGCTTCACATAAACCCATGCTAAAGTGGTTTTTTTTTTGTTTGCCTATAGAAGTGGAATCACTGCTACTTGCTGCTGTTATAAGTTGTTGTCGTGGGCCTTTTTTTGCAATCCTGCGATATGAAGACTTGTCTTGACATGCTGGTCAATTTGAAACTTTTTTGTGCACGAAAAATTTTTCTCGCAAACTCGACAGTATAAAACATTTCCGTCGTATGTAAATGTTTCAGGATAATCAACTACCTACGAAGAGACACTTTTTTTGCGAGTGGCATGGTACACGTTAAACTTTAACACAACACGTTAAAAATTGCAAAAAGACTACACTGATGCAAGCGCGTCAACAATAATGTTAAAACTGATATCTTGTTTTAAAATAAAAATTCGTCTTCGAGAAAATTGTTTATTTGATCCACGCTCAAATAAATATTTTTAAAAACTAATTACTTATCACTTAATATCCCGACCAAGAAACAAAGGAATAAAATACCGTCGTAATTTTGGGTATTCCCTTGGCACTATAACTTAATCGATGTTTAGACTATTGCAGGTAATGTCCCGGCGATAAGATCAGTTCCAGGCGGCGACATTAACAATACCCTGAGCAATTCAATTGCCTAGTAATACCGAGAAATATTGTAAATATAGGGAAAATATGCATCATTACTAGATTTTGGGTAAAATATGCAATAACACAGGTCTGCAACAAAAATGCTGTCTGGATGTTACTAATAAAAATACTCAAAAAATTCCAGAAAGTCAGGTTATTTTGCAAAAAGCAAAATTTTATTATAAAAAAGGGTTTTTTTTTTGGGCTAACTTGAAGTCATAAATAAATAGGTACAATTTTATTTTGATTACTGTTTTTAAATGTATACAGGCCATAACTATCATTACTTTCTAAATAAAGAACGCCCTGTGTGAGCTAAATTAACAAACATGAACGTTGTACCCAGAACGTGCGCTCTCCGATAGTGTAGAAAGTGGCGCGGTACAATTACGTGTTAACTCGTCATTGTTTTATAGATCTTGGTTCAATATGTGCGGAAGTGTATGAATTCGTCTGACAGTTTCTGTTATATTTGTGGCGAATATATGGTATTAAAGCAACAACTTAATATTACGGACTTTGTAAAAAAAGTATACTTCACGTATTTTGGCTTAAAACTTGGAGATCAGGATAAAGTTTGGGCACCTCATAAAGTCTGCAAACGATGTGTTGAAGACCTTCGAAATTGGTTTAAGGGCAAGAAAAAAGCTTTCCGATATGCGATTCCTATGGCATGGCGCGAGCAAAAGAACCATAGTGATGATTGTTACTTTTGTTCGTGTAATGTGAAAGGGTATAATTTAAAATGGAAGCAGTCCATTTCATACCCTAATCTGCAATCAGCTATTCGTCCCATCCCTCACGGGACCGAAATACCAGTGCCCAAGGCCCCTGTTACCTTGGAAGAGATTCCAAGTTCTGACGAAGATGGTGCTGTACCTGAACCCGATGACAAGTCAAGTTTTCAATTTGAAGATGACAGCAGTCCGAAATTGTTTTCCCAGGGCGAGCTAAATGATTTGGTAAGAGACTTGAATTTTCCCAAAAACGCTGCTGAGTTGCTTGGATCAAGGCTCAAAAGCAGGAACTTACTTTTGCCGGGAGTGTCTTCCTCCTGGTTTAGATATCGTGAGAAGCAGTTCACTTCCTACTTTGCCCAAGAGGACGAGTTGGTTTATTGTACCAATATTGAAGGTTTGATGGATACATTTAAGATCTCATACGACCCAGCACAGTGGCGTATTTTCATAGATTCTTCAAAAAGAAGCCTTAAAGCAATTCTGCTTCACAATAGCGGTTTCTATGCTGCCATTCCTGTCGGTCATTCCGTACACCTCAAGGAAACCTACAAGAACTTGGAATTGGTTCTTTGCAAATTAAAATATAAAGACCACGGTTGGCAAGTGTGCGGTGATTTAAAAATCTTGGGCATGTTGCTCGGACAACAATCTGGGTTTACCAAATTCCCTTGCTTTTTGTGTCTATGGGATAGTAGAGACCGAGCAAATCACTGGACCAAAAAGTGTTGGCCTCCGAGGGAGCTTAAAGTTGACGAAAAGAACGTCCTGCATGAAACTTTGGTGCCTCCTCATAAAGTTCTTCTACCACCGCTTCACATAAAGCTGGGATTGATGAAGCAATTGCAAATTGCTTCAAATACTTAATATCAAAGTTTCCAGGCCTCTCGGAGGCAAAGTTGAAGGAAGGTGTTTTCGTTGGACCAGATATTAGACGGCTTATGGCTGATCCATAATTCATCACAACCATGACGGATCTTCAAAGAGAAGGGTGGATTGCCTTTAAAGAGGTCATAGAGAAATTTTTAGGCAATAACAAAGACCCTAACTACAAACAAATCGTCAAAAGAATGTTAAAAGCATTTCAAGCTTTAGGTTGCCTAATGAGTTTAAAAGTACATTTTCTTCATTCCCACCTCGACTACTTTCCAGAAAATTTAGGAGATCTGAGTGAAGAGCAAGGTGAACGATTTCACCAAGATATTAAGGAGATGGAAAAAAGATACCAGGGAAGATGGAGCGTCTCAATGATGGCAGACTACTGTTGGACGCTTCAGAGAGACCTTCCAGATGCTTCCTACAAGCGAAAATGTACCAAAAGGAGTCTCACTGGGAAAAATAAATGTGTTTAGTGCCTACTAATGAATGTATTTTAGATAAAAAAAAAGGTTTTGTTACGCAATTATAAATTAAAAAAAATTTTTTTAGTCTTTTATCTTTTATTTTAAGATGATAACTTGTTTAACATAGATACCTACATTGTCAGAAAACGTGACGTTCTATAAGAAAATGAAAGTCATTTTCGGATTCAGTACACCCAAAAAACATAAGAATTACGCAAAAAAACCAAAACAGCTCTCAATTTTTTTTTTGCAGACTTGTGTAATTGGTGAGAATGGTCTAAATATGCAAATGCATATGAAACTATGCAAATGCATATAATCCGGTCTCTAGTCATTATAGAAAATCATTCGGAAATGACTAATTGATATATTTATGTACATGAGAAATGGTCTACCAAAAGACAGAACACCAGCTAGCCGCAAGGCAAACAGTTGATGAATATGCTTAATAACAACGTAACTAGAGTGTAGGCAACCTTTATATTAACTTAGTAACAATAAAGAGCTATCTGAATTTGAACTTGAGATTATCCTAGAGTTTTTTAATTTTCTTTTTACAAATTTAAAACGTAATTCTTCTTTCATTTTGCTATCTAGTACATCATAGGCGGGAATAATCAACATCATTCTCTGCGATACACACCTAAAAAATTCAAATACACGTACTGTGTAGAATACACATATGAGAAAAGCTCTCTTGTCTAACACTTTCAGTCAAAGAAAAACTTGCAAATTAGTTATTATTATATGGTTTTCTATATGCTTTATAGACAATCTCTTACAAAACCTAATTGGAAAATTTCAAGAGAATTTAACGAGCTTACTTTTCTTTTGTATGTAAATGCACCAGGTTAACTAATTAAAAAAATCGACGTATTGCATGTATGAGTAGTTTCCTTCTTCACATGCAAATTTTTCGCAATAATTAACGTCATGGCTTCAATCTGTATAAGGACAAGCTAACTACGAGGAAACATAAGTTTTTTTTTTACAAGCATTTAATATTTACATTTTTTTCTAATTTCCATGCCGTTACTATATATGGCGATTCTCAGGTGATTTCTCACCATTAAAAAATTATATTTCTTATTTCTTAAGTAAATAACAACAATAAAATCGCCAAAAAGTCGGTTTTTTACAGGGATTACAATCAAGATGGTAGCGCAATTGACGAGCTGTAGTACCACAGTAAACATAAAACTCAGCTACGACGCTCAAGAAAATTTTTAGGTCCTGTTTTTTATCACGCATGCGACCCCTATCGTACCAACAGCATGGTTGCCAGCGCGGTCGCAGGTTGTATTTACAGCTGGATTTCAAGGAGAATCGTTTTATAACGTGCTCCGAAATTCATTATTAATAATTTTTCGATAAGTAAATGAGTCGTTTGACGTTATAATTGAAAATAATTATAAAAAAAATGTCGAAAGGAAGTCTCCTTCAAGAGCAATCCAATCAGTCCAACGCTTTTCTAATATTTCTATACGGATTTATCTTCGCCTTCAAAATAAGCCTCAGTTTCGGCGATAACTTTTTCATTGGAGCCAAATCTCTTCACCGCGAGCATTGTTTTGAGGTCTGCGAATAGATAACAGTCGCTGGGGGCTAAATCTAGAGAATACGGTGGATGAGGAAGCAATTCAAACATCAATTCATGCAATGCCATCGTAACAATTGACTTGTGACACGGTGCATTGTCTTGATGAAAGAGCACTTTTTTCTAGGCCGTTTCTTTGCGATTTCTGCCTTCAATTCCATAGGCATCCCAAAATACAGAGGCCAAAACCTTCCCAGCCGAATGTTGTGTCTTTGGTCGCTTCGGGCGGCTTTCCCGGCTGCTGTCTACTATGACTGCCGATTTGAATCCGGTGTATAGTGGTGGATCCATGTGTCATCCATTGTCAGATATCGCATGAAAAAATCCTTGTTATTGCGCTGAAACAGGTCCAAACAGTGCTCAGAATCACCAACACGTTGTTGCTTTTGGTCCACTGTGAGCAAACGCGGTACCCATTTCGAATAGAGCTTTCTCATGCCCAGATGTTCATACAAAAGTTCTTTTGATACCTTTAGGGTGTCAGTTATCTCACGCAATTTCACTTTACGGTCATCTAAAACAATTTTGTGGATTTTTTAAATGTTTTCCGGTGTAACCACTTGATTTGAGCGTTCAGCATCATTTGCATGTGTACGACCGCGTTTAAATTCAGCATACCAGTAAATGATGAGTGATTTTCCAGGGGCAGAGTCCCCGTAACACTTATCAAACCATTCTTTTGCTTGAACGGTATTTTTTCCCATCAAAAAACAGTGTTTAATCAACACACGAATTTCGATTTTTTTCCATTGTTTTGAAAATATCAAAAATAGCGTCACTAAAAATCACTGTAACTTGTAAACTAGTCGTCGAAATATCATGAAATTTTGACACGTATCGTTTGAAGGTTGGTACTTCCTAAAAATCATACGGATTTTTTGAAAAGGGCGACATCTAAGTGTCAGACTAAACACTTTTCAGCCTACGTGTTATAAATACTACAGTCCCTTATCGTACCTAACCTAAATTTTCTTTTCAGTACTATCAACATTTTATAAGGCGTGCATATACCAGGTGTACAAGTATGAAATGCGAATTTCAGACAACAGATGGTGCACCAATGCAGTTTATGCTATAAAGATTTGACACTGCGCCATTTTGTTGTGTCATCAACAAGTGTCAGACGCGCACGAGTGATAAATTGGAAAAGTGTGTGCATAGTGTTGTGTCGTTGTGTTCAATATGTCGAAATTTATACCGAACAAAGAGCATTCGCGGACGGCATTAATTTTTTGTTTTCGTTTGAAGAAAACTGCTGTTGAATCATCCCGATTACTTCGAGAAGCTTATGGTGAACATGCCCCATCGCAAGATACGTGTGAACGATGGTTTCGGCGTTTCAAAAGTGGTGACTTCGATGTTGCAGACAAGGAAAGTGGAAAACCGCCAAAAAAATACGAAGATGTGGAATTGCAAGCATTGTTGGACAAAGATGATTTGCAAACACAAAAACAACTCAAGATTCAGAAGACCGGTAGATGGGTACCACATGAGTTGAACGACAGGCAAATGGAAAAGCGCAAAAACACGTATGACAATTTGCTCGCTCGGTACAAAAGGAAGTCGTTTTTTGCATCGTATAGTTACAGGGGACGAAAAGTGGATTTATTTTGAGTATCCCAAGCGCAAAAAATCATGGGTAAACCCAGACGCACCATCCACATCGACCGCAAGACCGAATCGCTTTGGCAGAAAGACGATGCTCTGTGTTTGGTGGGACCAGAGGGGCGTGGTCTATTATGAGCTGTTAAAACCTGGGGAAACTGTTAATACTAAACGTTACCAACATCAATTGACCGATTTGAACCGTTCGCTGCTTAAAAAAATACCGAAAGAGGCAACACAAAATCATTTTTCTTCATGACAATGCTCCATCACATACAGCAAAACTAGTTCGCGACACGTTGGAAGCACTCAGCTGGAAAGTTCTACCCCATGCGACTTACTCACCAGACTTGGCTCCTTCCGATTACCACTTGTTTGCATCGATGGGTCACGCACTTGCTGAGCAGCGCTTTGGTTCGTACGAAGATGTGATAAAATGGTTCGATGAATGGTTCGCAGCAAAAGGGGAAGATTTTTACTGGCGTGGTATTCACAAATTGCCCGAAAGATGGGAAAAATGTATAATAAGCGATGGAGCATACTTTTATCATTCTTCCGAATTTAACATGTTTTTTTAGAAGAAAAATCCGCATTTCATACTTGTACACCTGGTAGCAATATCAATCAAGTTTGGTTAGATTATGAGCTGTTACTTGCGCATTTATACAATTATCTCCCCCCCCCCTATTTCTTTGAAAATACTACATATTCTCAGAACAAATTTGTCTACATGTGGCCTTTAATTTGTTTTCTTTTTTACAGGTAATCCACTGTTCGGGCTATCTCAAAATCAAACAATTCACCGCAGGGAATGGCGGCCCCTACGAACCAGGCTGTTTTCAAAACATGGGTCTTGTAGCGGTGGGCCACTCTCTTCCACCAAGTGCTATAACGGAGATTAAACTTCACGGCAATATGTTTATGTTTCGGGCTAGCTTGGACCTTAAGTTAATTTTTTTAGATGCAAGGTAAGTTTCGTAAGTAGAACAGTACGAGTTAGACTAAGAGGCGGGGGCCATTTGGTTTAACAACGATTAGAACGGCAGGATATAGATTGTAGAGTACTAAAAAGGATATCACTGCAAAAATCACCATGTACTAGGTTTTCATAGTATTAAGATTATTCCACAAGGATTCTAAAAAACGATTGTTCTTACCGAATTTGAACAAATTATCTTTAAAAATGTCTAAAATAAGTAAAAAAAAAATGAAAATCCAATCACTTAAATGTCCCCACTTAGCCAGCCAGACTGTTACTACTCTTTACATTTAAGCACATTCTAAGCTATAAACCCAGATCCGTAATAAGTTGTCATACCTATCGTTGCACAGAATGATCTTCGCCTTCTCGCCTATTTCTGAAAATAAAAAAAAAAACCTTAAATAAATTTTCTTTGCTCTTTGTATCTTTTAAATAATTCCCTATTTTTTTTTAATAACAAAACAATGAAACTTAACCCACCCTCATAAATACTAACCTACCCATTTGACTGAGGTAACAGATATTTAGGAAGAAAACACTTTTAATTTTTTTACCGCTTTTCTTATACAACACAAAGTGCTTTTTTATACAATGGGGCGTAACTCGACACCTGACAATGACAGAATAATGGGGTGTTTTGTTTCAAAAATGTGTCATCGTGGAGAACGAACACGTGTTAAAGAGGTATGTAGATGTGTTTGTGAAATAAAAAAAATTAAATGAGGTGATTTATAAACAGCTTATTAGAAACAATAATAGGAAAGGAAGTTCGATCATCGATTACAAACTACGTTGATACTTGGGAATCCTTGGCACAATGTCACTGCATAACTGAACAGGGTGAGTCAACGATAAAGTAAATTTCATTATCTCATTTGTTTTGGAAATTACGAAAAAATATTAAATACAATAGTTTTAGAGAATGTTAAGGTGCGCAGTTTAAAATTATTTTTGAGTATACAGGGTACTTCAAAAAAGTGTGGCCGATATAACATATGTTTTTTAAATGGAACATCCTATTTTCTAATTTATTTTTAAATTTTGCGTAAAATTTTATAACTTTTTTATTAATAATGTTATATACCTAAACCTAGTAGTTTTTCTAATATTTCAATTTTTTTTAAAAAAAATACTAGTTTTCAGTTTTGTGAAAAAATTGCCAGTGGCGCCATTGTTTCTGAAGGTGGAATATTCATAATTGGTACGAGCGTTCTACAGAGATGAAATAACCGGTCAAGTGCAAGTTGAACTTGCACAATTAGTGTTCCGTACGTTGATTGTTTTTAAAATAAAAATTTTTATTAGGGTGGTATAAAATAATCAGTGACTTCACAAAACACACCCCAAATGAGTTTTCAACAAAGTTTGTTTCCAATCTTTACTGAAAACTGGTGACCTTGAAATTTTGTTTTTTTTTCTATAAAAGATAAATTATTAAAGGTAATGATAATTTCCGTTCAATCTATACCCCGTGGAGAATATTCCATGATTTTTTCAAAATTTTTTGGTCAATACTTTTCGAGATAAGATAGGGGACAGCGATTTTTCACGATTTTTTAAAAGTAATACGAAGAAAAGTGTGCGCAAGTATTACATTATATATATATTTTTTATTCGTGTTTTCACAAGCTTTCATTTGCCACCACACTCGATGACCTAGTAAAAAAATTTTTTTTTCACTTCCGATTTCACCCCTCAAAACGAATCCCTTAAGTCAAAATTTATGTTACGGTAATATAAAATGATCAGTGACTTCACAAAACACACCCCAAATAAGTTTTCAACAAAGTTTATTTCCAATCTTTACTGAAAACTGGTGACCTTGAAATTTTGTTTTTTTTTCTATACCAGATAAATTATTAAAGGTAATGATAATTTTTGTTCAATCTATACTCCGTGGAGAGTATTCCAGGATTTTTTCAAAATTTTTTGATCAGTACTTTTCGAGATAAGGTAGGGGACAGCGATTTTTTTCACGATTTTTTAAAAGTAATACGAAGAAAAGTGTGCGCAAGTATTACATTATGTATATATTTTTTACTCGTGTGTTTTCACAAGCTTTCATTTGACACCACACTCGATGATCTAGTAAAAAAATTTTTTTTTTCACTTCCGATTTCACCCCTCAAAACGAATCCCTTAAGTCAAAATTTATCTTACGGTAATATAAAATGATCAGTGACTTCACAAAACCCACCCTAAATAAGTTTTCAACAAAGTTTATTTCCAATCTTTACTGAAAACTGGTGACCTTGAAATTTTGTTTTTTTTTCTATACCAAATAAATTATTAAAGGTAATGATAATTTTTGTTCAATCTATACCCCGTGGAGAATATTCCAGGATTTTTTCAAAATTTTCTGATCAGTACTTTTCGAGATAAGGTAGGGGACAGCGATTTTTCACGATTTTTTAAAAGTAATACGAAGAAAAGTGTGCGCAAGTATTACATTATATATATATTTTTTACTCGTGTTTTCACAAGCTTTCATTTGACACCACACTCCATGATCTAGTAAAAAAAATTTTTTTTCACTTCCGATTTCACCCCTCAAAACGTCAAAATTTATCTTACGGTGATATAAAATGATCAGTGACTTCACAAAATACACCCCAAATAAGTTTCAACAAAGTTTATTTCCAATCTTTACTGAAAATTGATGACCTTGAAATTTCTGTTTTTTTTATATACCAGATAAATTATTACAGGTAATGCACTCGTGATAATTTTCGTTCAATCTACACCCTGTGGAGAATATTCCAGAATTTTTTCAAAATTTTTTGATAAGTACTTTCCGAGATAAGGCGGGTGGACAGCGATTTTTCGCGATTTTTTAAAAAATAATACAAAGAAAAGTGCGCGCAAGTATTACATTATATATATATTTTTTACTCGTGTTTTCACAAGCTTTCATTTGACACCACACTCGATTACCTAGTAAAAAAATTTTTTTTCACTTCCGATTTCACCTCCCAAAACTAACCCCTTAAGTCAAAATTTAACTCTCAAAACTACATGGCTCTGATGAGGCCATCAATTCCTATATTACTACCAAATTTCAACTTTCTATGACAAATAGTTTCGGAGAAAATCGGGTGTGACAGAGGGACAGACGACAGACAGACGGACAGACACCGAAGTGATCTTATAAGTGTTCCGTACGGAACACTAAAAAAAGATATATGTAAAGAAATTTGAGTTAGATGCTACAGGGTGTTCAAAATAAATTTATACATTTTGACTATTTTAAATTGAAAAATCTAAAATTTTTTAAATGGAACACCGTGTATATTATTATTTTTTCTGTTAAATTTTACAAAACCCTCTAACGTTTATTAAGTATATACCTATTTCTAACAGTTTTCGATTTATTCTGAATTTTTCAATTTTTACCCTTATTTTAAATACATTTACGCTATTGTGAAAACATAAACAAATAGTTAATAATAATTTTAATATAGTTTAACTTATCTAATGATTTAATTATTATGACGTAATAAATGTTCAAAAATATGCCCGTCTACTTGAATACACATGTTTAGTCGTTTTACTATATTTTCCTTCACTTTCCTTAGCATAAAGGGCGTTATTGTCCTGCACGCATCCCGTTTCCTATTTTCCACATTTACTGGTGTTTTAGGGAGATTCACATAAACACGATCTTTAATGTAGCCCCACAAAAAGAAGTCTAAAGGTGTCAAGTCACATGATCGAGGGGACCACTGAATGAACCTATCTCTACCGATCCATTTTTTTTGGTGATGATCGTTTAAAAATTCCCGATCTTCCCGGTGGTAATAAGCAGGAGCTCCGTCTTGTTAAATCCACATTTGTTCCCTTTCAAAGTTATCAACTTCTCCAAGAAGCTGGGGTAATTCGTTTTGCAAAAAATTTAGATATCTAGGCCCGTTAAGCGGTTCGCGGAAAAAATATGGACCAATAATTCAAAAATTTAATAGTCCACACCATACATTAAGGGACCAATGGTTTTAGTTTTGAACTTCCCGGGCCAAAAATGGATTAACTGTTGAATAATAATGCATGTTATGGCTGTTAACTGCTCCACTACTGCGAAAAGTGGCTTCGTCAGAAAACATTATTTTGGATAAAAAATTTAGATCGGCCTCTATTGCTCCATTCATGGTGGTACAAACGTTTACTCGTCGTTCAAAATCACGGTCTTGAAGTTCTTGGTGTAGTTCCATATGAAAGGGATGATACTTGTATTTTCTCATGGTGCGATTAGCCGTAGATTCGGATGTGTCAGATAAGTCAACTAGTTGACGGCTGCTGACCTGGGGATTATCTTCAACATGAAGTAAAATCTATATTTCGTTTTCCTTATTGGTGTACCATTCTGGTTTACTACTTTCTGTTTCATATACTCAACGCTACCACTACCATCAAACCGTTCAATTAAGCACTAAAAAGACTTTCTAGATGGTATACGTCTATTAGGGTACTTCGCTCCGTAAAGCTTTACTGCCAAAAGACAATTTTTTTCCGCCTCGCCCAGTTATAAACCATA
Source organism: Pachyrhynchus sulphureomaculatus (assembly GCA_019049505.1). NCBI lineage: Eukaryota > Metazoa > Arthropoda > Insecta > Coleoptera > Curculionidae > Pachyrhynchus > Pachyrhynchus sulphureomaculatus. Next base: position 75,353,324 of record CM032452.1, on the reverse strand, counting down.
TCAATTAATTCATTTTTAGAAAAATCCATAACTATTACCTTTATACGTCACTTATTACAACAAATTAAACTATTTTTTACTTGCTTAATAGACATGTCAAAAGTTGACAACGCCTACATTTTTGTTTTGTCTTGGCAACTATATTGCTATAGCGCAGGGGTCGGCAACCTTTTAACTAAGGGGTGCCAGTTTTCATCCATACATTTTGTATGCCGACATAGGTACTTACTACAACTAAAATTAACAAAAATTAACTTAAATTAACTTAAAATATTTATTACAAAAAAATTTTAACATTTAACAAATAATTTTATTATACTAGTCCTAGGACCTAGTGTGAACCCTGTGGTTGAAGTTCTTTAGAGAGTTTTCTTATATCCGGTTCATGTCTGGTTATTTTCAGTGTCACACATGCTTCCGAGTTGTCTGTTGTCAGCCTGCTTCGGTACGGCTTTAAAATCACTCTCATATGGGAAAAAAGTTGTTCACAGATATAGGATGATCCGAAAGCTGTAAGCAAGGCAAACGCTACTTTCTTAAGACAAATAAATTTCTCTGGTAAACTCATCCAACAACTGAGTATCTCGTTTGAATGGTTCTGGCAGTCACCTTCTAATACCCTTCTTAATTCTACAAATTTCGTGTTTCATAACTCGGAGCTTTTAAATTCAATGTATTGAAGATCAAAATTATTAATGTCCATCCATGAGAAAAGAGATATGTCAAAGCAACTGCTGGAAAAATCCATTAAATCTGGTTTGAGTAAAAAAGCGAACATAGGACCATGTTTATCAAAATCGTGACCCCTCTCGATAAACTCCTCTTTTAAATTAGTCATATATTTAAGAATTTCGTCTACACTGGATATATAAGTTTTTTAATTTGGAAAATATTTATATGTGTTTGTAGTAATATCGCTGATAAATAAATCTATTTTTAATTTGAATGATTTCCAGGATTCGCATAAATCCAGAACTGTTTTGCCTGAACCTTGTAACTTTAAATTGAGTTCACTGAGATGGTTTGTAATATCAGTAAGAAACATTACAATACAGATCCAGTTCTTATCTTCTAGTTCAGGATAAGCATCCACTTGATTTTTTTCCAACAAGAACGATTTAATTTCGCCCAGACATTGCATAAATCTAGAGAGCACTTTACCACGGCTGAGCCAGCGCACATTATTGTGCAATGGTATATCTGAATATGCACTTTCTAATTCCTGCAGAAACGCCTTAAATTGTCTATGGATCAGTGAAGAACAACCGACAATGTAGTTAACTAGTCTAACCACCCTATCCATCACGGATTTTAAACTTCCAGCGGAGATTTTAGCGTCTCTCTGCTGTTTTTGGACATTTTGTGTCATTTCGGTAATTCGTATATCGATGGTCCGTGCTGATGCCGGTATATCCCTAATCCTGGCCAATATTGTATCCTTATTGGGCAAGTCGTCGAATAAAATCTCGCCAGTACTCAAAAACGTTTGCTTCATAAATTCTCCGTCAGTGAGCGGCCTACCCTTTTGTGCCAACGATTGTGCAATTTTGAAACTGCATTCAGTTACCTGATTTTTTCCTTGGAAAACTTTGCTAAAGAATGTTGACTGTTTCTCGTATTGTTTACTTGCTCTTTGTATTGCCTCCCTTTTATCAGCGTTATCTTTAAATGACGATTCATGTTTTATCTGAAAATGTCGTTGAACACTAGATGTCCGGAAAACTACGCCTTCCCGACATAGGACACAAATGGCCCGATCGTTTTGGTGTACAAAACCGTAATCTGTTGTCCATGAAGTTTGAAATGATCGAACGTCTGCCTTCTGTTTCTTCGCGGCCATAACGCAATGTAATTTTAATTTTTAAACTTTTCGACGACTATTGACTGGAACGGATGTTACTTCTGTACCAAATGATCCAAACGTGTAGCCGCTTGCTATATATAGAAAAATAATGTTTCCAGAAAATTCCAATAATTACGTTTATTTAATTTCTTAGAACAAAAATTATTATCTACAACGCGCCCATTGCAATCAAAGGGCCGCCTAGAAGTTAAATATAACAAAAACTTAAAGTTCGGCAATATAAAAAGAGTTGCGGCGCGCGTCAGAACGATTGAAGTCAAGTCAAACAAAAACCGCCTTATAGCGGCTCTTTTGATCTGAATTGAGGACGTTTATTTGTGTTTTTGCCTAGGTATATATTTTGAGGCTTGCCGTCTTTAATACTTGCCGAAATTAAAGCCAAACCAATGCATTCAGTAAAATTATAAATTAAAAAATATATATTTTGTAGTTTTTGGTAATAATACCTAGTGACCTATATAATATATCGTTTTTGTTTGTATCGTTAAAGTAATACTGTCTTCGATTATTTACTTAATTTCGAAACATGTCACAGATTACAGAATTAATGTGTAAACTTTGAATAGGTACGCGTGCCATTCAAAACTGCTTGGCGTGCCAGAGATGGCACGCGTGCCATAAAATTGCCGACCCCTGATATATATATATATATATATATATATATATATATATATATATATATATATATATATATTCATCTCTATAGAACGGTCGTACCAATTATTAAGTATTCCACCTTCAGAAAAAATGGCGCTACTGGCAATTTTTTACAAAACTTAAAACTAGTATTTTTTTTTTAAAAAAATGAAAAATTAGAAAAACTGCTAGGTTTAGGTATATAACATTATTAATAAAAAAGTTATAAAATTTTACGCAGAATTTAAAAATAAATTAGCAAATAGGATGTTCCATTTAAAAAAATATATGTTATATCGGCCACACTTTTTTGAAGTACCCTGTATACTCAAAAATAATTTTAAACTGTGCATCTTAACATTCCCTAAAACAACTGTATTTAATATTTTTTCGTCATTCCTGAAACAAATGAAATAATGAACTTTACTCTATTGTCGACTCACCCTGTACATATACTGATACGCCTTTCCCTAACTATATTAAAATCATCAGGAGCGATGACTGACTTGACTTGAGTTAATCATCGCTCCTAATGATGCTAACATGTTTAGCAAAACTCGCGTCAAGTGCAAAAATAATGTCTTTGATGTGATGGTGGTAACTGTTGTGTAGTACCTATTACAACGCCATGCCAGTCATCTTACTTACACTTCTGCTGTACCATATCCGATACGGGGGTAGGCGACCGTCTCGCCTTTGCCTGTAGTTGGTCCATTTTTAAGTGCTCCAGAGACAAAGAGGACCTACAGTTTAATGCCGGTTTTTTTAAATTTATTAGTAGAAGGCAGACACCTTACCCACTACGTTATGGCCACCTCTCTTACTTACACTATTAGGGCTATTTTATCAGTTGATAATTGTGGAATATCAAGATGAAAATAAGCGTTTCTGAAGGATTCCGACTAGCCAAAGCAAAATCAGCAACGAACCTCATTTCTGTACTTGCCTTTGCACATTTGAAAATTTTAATCAAGAATTAACCAAATGCATCTCATTCCTTAAGTGATAGAATAACACTATTATTTCTACCCTTTAAATACGTTCAAAATTTTTTACAGGGTGGCCCAATTAACAGGATACGAACCACAGGATCTTATAGAAAAAACTCTCTATCATTACATTCACGGAAGTGATATATTCGCTATGAGGTACTCACATCATCAATGTAAGTAGCCAATATTATTCATATAAAATGCAAACTAATTCTAACAATTTTAGTTTTAAAATTCTGTAAATTATATTTGTAAAATATAAATTCTTCAGTAACTACGAGGGTGGTTCAATAAGTACCCGTGTTAGGATTGAAGGCGCCATTTTTTCAATTTTTTTTTTATTTTTCAACATAGTATCCTTTTAGGTATAGACGTCCAACGTCCTTGCCATTTTTTTAATCCCCCCAAAAAAATAGGAATTGTCCAACTCTTCAAAATATGCTTCTCTCTCTCTCTTTCTTATTTAAATTCGTTGAACGAATATCTGACTGTTGTCATTGATGGCGTAGGGTCCCCATAAACAGCATTCAATTTCGTTTTTATCTTCACACATCTTTTTCCATCAAAAACGCGAATCACTGAAACAGCACTTTTTCCATCTTAGCGACAAACGCGTTACACCACTTACTGAAATGGCTGCCAAATGCAAACAAACCTATGAATTACTGTCAATATTTTTTTGTTTTAATCTATAAGATGACAGCGCACGATGGTAGCATCAACTTGCCTTAGCAACGCCATCTGTCTTCAAACATGGGTACTTATTGAATCACCCTCGTAATAACCATATTTCCAATTCTCTACATTGGTTAGTTACTCCTTTGATTTCAATAAAACGTAAACTTTTTTGTATTCTACATTTGCATGCATTGCGTGCCACAGCTGCGGTTTTACGAAAATCAGAATTTTTAGTGTACCGTACGGAACACGTATAAGATCACTTCGGTGTCTGTATGTATGTCTGTATGTCTGTCTGTCCGTCACACCCGATTTTCTTCGAAACTATTTGACATAGAAAGTTGAAATTTGGTACTAACTATAGGAATTGATGGCCTCATCAGAGCCGTGTAGTTTTGAAAGGTAAATTTTTGACTTAAGGGGTTAGTTTTGAGGGATGAAATCGGAAGTGAAAAAAAAAATGTTTTTACTAGGTCATCAAGTGTGGTATCAAATGAAAGCTTGTGAAAACACGAGTAAAATATATATATATATATATATATATATATATATATATATATATATATATATATATATATATATATATATATATATATATATAATGTAATACTTGCGCACACTTTTCTTTGTATTATTTTTAAAAAATCGCGAAAAAATCGCTGTCCCCCTACCTTATCTCGAAAAGTACTGATCAAAAAATTAAAAAAAAAAACAAAAAAGTTTTTAGTAAAGATTGAAAACAAACTTTGTTGAAAACTCATTTGGGGTGTGTTTTGTGAAGTCACTGATCATATTATACCACCGTAACAAAATTTTTTATTTTAAAAGCAATTAACGTACGGAACACTAATTGTGCAAGTTCAACTTGCACTTGACCGGTTATTTTTTAATTATTGATTGTAAAACAAGTACAACACAACTTCAAAGCAAAAAATATATATTTAAATATATGTCCCCATCTAGCAAACGTATTTCAAATTTAAATAACCAGTCAAATACAAATTGGGCTTGAGCAATTCATGTTCTATACACACCATATAGTTTTAAACCATTTAGGGAAAAAGGCTACAAAAAGAGCTTGATGTTTGGGTGCCACAGGATTTGACCCTAAAAAATTTACTCGATCGAATTTCCATCTGCGAATCTTTACAGAAATGTAACAAAATCGAGCCATTTCTGAAGCATAAAATTATATAAAAACAACACTATGTTTTAATTTCCAATATATTTAAAGTCACTTGACAATTGTTTCACCATACAATGGCTTTCTTCAGAAGTAAATAAGAAAGAAAAATATTTGGTGGTTAAATAAACTATTCTTAATTGCCTAAGATTATGCTAATCATTTTATTATATTATTTACAGACAGAATTATTTTAAGAATGAAAATCTATGGTACTATTTCCGAGAACTAATAAAGATTAAGTAAGGGTGAATGGTTTAAGTCTACCTGTTCGTTTAATAATTGATTGGAGTTTTTCCGTTTGTTAATTTCAAGACATTCAAGCAAATTTAATTTTTTAGATTTATTTTCTACATGTAGGATTTTTAAAGTATCATCAAAATTATGAGACTCGTTTTATTATATGAGTTGCGTAATGTGAATTGTTCTTATTTTTTTAAATAACTATATTTATGTTCTTTAATGCGAGTTTCAAAAGATCTACCAGTTTGTCCTACGTAGGTTTTAGTACAAGATCCACAATTTAATAAGTAAACTCCTGATTTTAAGGAATTCTTAGATTTGGTTTTGTTATTCAAAATTATACTCCCTAAGGAATTGCTGGTTTTGAATGCTATTTTATTGTTCTTTTTTATTAAATGTTTGGAAATTGTTCTAGTTATTTTCCCTGTGTATGTGAGTGTACTAAATTTTCCTTTTTTGTCATTCATTGTGGGATAAATTAGAGAGATTGCTTGTTTAAAGGATTTTTTATTCAAGATATTATCTATAATGTTGGGGTCATATCCATTATTAATTGCTATTTGTTTGATTATGTTGAATTCTTTGTTAAAATTAGTTTTAGTCATAGGGATATGTAACAATCTATGTATGAAAAAGTTAAAAAGCTGCCATTTTGTGAGGATACGGGTGGGATGAGCTATTGTGTATGACTGTGTCAGTATGTGAAGGTTTGTGAAAAATCGAGAAATCGTGTTTATTGTTAACTTTTGATATAGATATGTCTATGATTTTTCTTTCTTATTTACTTCTGAAGAAGCCATTGAATGGTGAAACAATTGTCAAGTGACTTTAAATATATTGGAAATTAAAACATAGTGTTGTTTTTATATAATTTTATCATGAATTTCCAACAAGTATCGGCTAACACAATCAAAGACATTTCTGAAGCGTTTTGATCACAAGAGACAAAAAGTGGAATACGCACGACAATAATGTGTGAAAAAGATCGTAAGTCAATAAATTGGACCTTGAAAGGCAAAGAATACCGATAACATTACTTTACCGGCAGACTCGTAGGTTTTAAATTTTTTCTTTGCGAAAGAGTTCGCAGGTTTCCACTCAAGACTTTGCCGTTTGGATTGAGGTTCAAAATGATGGATCCGCGTTTCATCACAGGTGATAGTGATTACCTTTCATTAAACACCATCGTTTGAGTTCAGAACAAATGCGAACTCAGTTGTCTTTATGGTTCTGGGTCGGCTGTCTTTAAACCCAATAATGGAGTTTACGGTTCCAGTACTGACATTACACATTTTAGTAATTATGGCAATTTTTACACATCTGACATCTCTGAGAAAGTAATTTATGCGATTCTGCCGCGTGTCGTTCGAAAGTGCAACTGGTCTTCCCGAGCGATGAAAATCGGTGACAGTTGTTCTCCTTGAATTAAACTGCTTATTCCACTTATACATGTTTCCGCGGCTTAAATACCTTTCACCATACTGTTCCAACATTCTCGACTAAATTTCGGCCGGTTCCACACCTTCAGATAACAAAAATCTTATCACTGAACGCTGTTCTTCTGGCGTACACGTTGTCTCGTTAATTATTCAACGTCCCTCGTATGATAGTACCATCGTCACCATAAATCAAGAATCAAGGCTTGGTCTAAATGTACGAGCGAATTTCGTAAGGATGAAACTCCAGAAATAATGGAAAAGCCCGGATTGACGTTAACAAAGGTGATGCTGTGTGTTTAGTGGGATTGGAAGGGAAGCTGCTACAGCCTAGCCAAATGGTTCATTCTGTACTCCACTGTCAGTAATTTACAAGATTGAAGCAAGCGACTGAAAAAATCGACTGGAACTGGTCAACACAAAATGTGTCGTCTTCCACCGTGACAACGGCAGACCATACACATTTTTTATGACTCGGCAAAAATTGAACGAGCTTCGCTGGAAAGATCTAAGGCATCCACCGTATAGCCGGAACCTTGCACGGTTAAACTACCATTTTCTTCGGTCTCTACAAGACTCCCTGAATGGTGTTAAATCAGTTTGCAAATAGGCCTGTGAAAATCACTTGTCGCAATTTTTTGCCCAGAAACACCAGAACTTGTGGGGATGCCAAAAAATGGCAGGTCTCGAACAAAATGGCACATATTTGGCTTAATAAAATTCGTTGAAAATATAAAAAACAATGCTCTGAATTTTATTTTAGAAGGCACTATACTTTTTCGCCAACCTAATAACACTGGGCAACATTTTCGAGGTCATCAAATGTAACCTAAATTCTGACTTCAGTTTCTGGAAGTGCCCATCCAAACTAGCAAAACCCTATTTGGGTTTTGATAGTTTAGTTCGAATTTTTTTTTTGCCATCATCAATTCTTTTGCTCGAGCTTTGGTTTTGCACGGCTGTATCTCGTAATTTATTGGGAATTTCTCAATGCAATCTTCAGACGAAATATTCTTCACACTAAAATACACAATTTTTGTGAACATGTCGAGGCCAGATTTTCACTCTTTCGGGGTGTTTTTAGTGCAGAAAGCCCGAAAAAATGCAATTTTTTCACATTTTCCACCATAACTCACAAACTGTGCATATTTTAGCATAACTGTCTTCGACAAAAATATTCTCTGCATAAACACGAGTAACTTTGCTGAACATTGCAATAACCTACAATCGATCCTTATAGTTCTTTTGGCTGTTGTAAGGAATTTCACACCAAAATTTCAACTTTTTTCAGGTTTTACGTTCAAGAAACTGGTTTTTAGCTCACTTTTGAATGTTTTCCAACCATTGGCATCTATTTTGCATGTTACTAGCACAGTGCGCGTCAATTCCATACTACACACAAGCGATTCCCCGTTCAAATGTGTGTGTATTTATTCCAGCGTATGTGTGTGTGTACCATAGCAGTTTACAAACAATTTTTTTTTTTCAATTTCTTTTCCAAAAATAGATGCTAATAGTTAGTAAACATTCAAAAGTGAGCTAAAAACCAGTTTCTTGAACATAAAACCTGAAAAAAGCTGAAATTTTGATATGAAATTCCTTACAACGGCCAAACTATAAGGATCGATTGTAGGTTATTGCAATGTTCAGCAAAGTTACTCGTGTTGATGCAGAGAACATTTTTGTCGATGACAGTTATGCTAAAATATGCACGGTTTGTGAGTTATGGTCGAAAATGTGAAAAAATGGCATTTTTCAGGCTTTCTACATTAAAAACACCCCGAAAGAGTGAAAATCTGGCCTCGACATGTTCACAAAAATTGTCTATTTTGGTGTGAAGAACATTTCGTCTGAAAATTGCATTGAGAAATTCCCAATAATTTACGAGATATAGCCGTGCAAAACCAAAGCTCGAGCAAAAAAATTGATGATGGCAAAAACAAAAAAATTCGAACTAAACTATCAAAACCCAAATAGGGTTTTGCTAGTTTGGGTGGGCACTTCCAGAAACTGAAGTCAGAATTTAGTTTACATTTTATGTGTTGCACTATGTAATACGTTGAAGTAAGTTAAGAACATTTGGTTTTCCCCTTATCGCTACCTACAATACCAAACACCAACCTCTTAATAGGACACTTCCTAAATCAGTGCGACACCCGCTTCCCGTGTTTATTTTAGTTATTGAATGGCAAATTTCCCAGGGATTATAATCTTGTAAAAACACTCCAGCCGAGCGGCGGGTAGGCTCAACGACGGCAAATCATCCCTTTCGGTGCGTGGTTTTCTGCAAGTAGACAGGGTGTCACAAATTTAATGATCACGTTCACTATACCTTTCAATTGAGAAAAAATAAATGTACTCTTACAAATAAAATTTAGGAATTAGACACAGAAATACTGTTTGGCTAAAATTCACTCTGTTAGGTAGGAAACCAATCGAATTGTGAATGTCAATCAAGAATTGGATTAGTCAGTTTTTTGGCTGATATTTTTCTGGAACTTAAACTTCAGTAAAAATTTTATTAAAGCAATAGGCTGAACTAATAGATTTTAATAATGTTTTTTTATGGTAATTATCTGTCTATTGGAAAATATCCGTATATATGCTTTTCAGATCGTTGAATTTAAACCTGATATTAAATTGACGATTTTGAAAGTTGACAGCTGTCAAATCACCATCAACTATTGAAAAACTTGAAATAATCTTATAACTTTATGTTTTTGAGGTCTCTGAATTCGAATCTTATTTCAGATTGACCATTTTGACACTTGGTAGTTGTTTCTAGCCGTCAAATGACCACTGAATATGACATGATACATATTTTGCATAAAAATTTTTTTCTAAAACCAAGAAAAATACAGTGAAATACACAAAAAAAACTTTTTTTCATTACAAATAAAACCTGTTTTCTTAATTTCATGAAAGCTGCTAATGGTTTTGACAGATGTCAAGTACTTAAATATTTTCTTGTCTCTCTTTAACTGTAAAAAATCTACTGAGAATGAAATCTTTGAAACTATTTACGTTTGACAGTCTTATCCGAAAATTTTTATATCTTGCAGTCTCGTGTTTAAAACTTTTGGCAGCTATCTGTTGTCAAGTTAAACTTCTAACATGTTACTTCCAGCTTTTCAAGACAATCGCACTGTTGCATTAATGTAAAGTTTTTTCAATAAAAATGAACAACTTTTAGTTTTTTTGTAGTACCCAAACATGTAAGAAGATATTTTTTTTTGATAAGATTTTTTTGACGAACGAAAAAAACGATTTTTTGTACTAATACAAATGACGAAAATGAAAACAAATTTCTCTCGGTTATAGTGCAGTTCACATGAACGGTTGATTTTTTTACTGTAATATTGTGCTAAGTATATTTGTATTTTCAACTGAAAATGTCCACTATATTCTTTTTTTTAACCGGATGACTTACTTCTAACAAAAAATCAAAAATTAAGGTTTAATTTAAAAATGAAATTAATGGTTTAAATTTTTTAATTTCAAATACACTCCTGGACAAAATTAACGCAACAATATATTAAATCATACAAATCTCTATAATGAATTAATTTTAATAATTTTTTATGAACATTGGTTACACTAAAAGTTAGAAAGAACTTATTCGGATACTTTAAAAGTGAATTAGCTACCAAATTTCTCTATAAGATTCGAATTAAAATTATTCCTAAGACCTAACAATAAAATCGTTGAAATTATGTAATAATGAAAACAATAAACTGGGACACTAGTAGCAAAATTAATGGTGTAACTGGGACACTAGTAGCGTGTGTTGCCTCCTCTACTTCGGATGACGTTTATGCGCCTAGGCATGCTTCTAATTAAATTTTGGATAAAATCTTGAGGAATTTGCTCCCATTCTGTGATAACTGCATTTTCGAGTTCCCTCAGGTTTCTAGGTGCAGGTATATGACGTTTCACATTTTTCTTAAGGTGATCCCATACATGTTCTATCGGATTCAGATCCGGGCTTTTTGGTGGCCATTGCATAATCGGTATATCAACTTGATTAAGATAATCGAGTACCTCCCTAGACACGTGAGGTCGAGCGTTGTCTTGCATAAACAGGAAATTAGGCCCCACAAAATGACCGAAAGGCATCACATGTTTTATTACAATAATCTCAAGATAGTAGTCAGCATTCATGGATCTCGTACGGACATGAACTAACTCTGTGTGAGCATCAAAGCAGATGTCACCCCAGAACATAACAGAGCCACCGCCGAATGGAATCCTTGCAGAGATATTGCAAGGAGCAAACCTCTCTCCTGGTCTTCGCCATACTCGCTCACGACCATCTGGATGTTTTAGACTAACCCTAGCTTCATCTGTGAAGAAAACTTGTTTCCAATCATCCAAAAACCAGTTTTCGTGATTTCGAACAAAACGTAACCTGGCAACTCTGTTCTCTCTAGTAAGCAAGGGCGCAGTGGCTGGTCTCCTACTGTTTAATCCAGCTTCATTTAACCGTCTTCTAACTGTTTTAGAAGAAAATTGTGACATTGCGAACAGCTTCGAGTTCGTTTCTTATTATAGAACTAGTGACAGTCCTGTTTCTTAAAGCATATTGTCTTATAAAACGTTCATCTAGGTCGCTAGTGCATCGTTTTCGCCCTTGCCCTAGCCTTCTAGAATAAGTTCCTACTTCATTCAAGCATCTTACCATACGACTTATTGTGGAACGATGTTTGCCTAACAAATTGGCAACATAACTCTGACAATATCCCTCGTCCAATAAACCTGAGGCTCGCACTACCTCATGTTCAGTTAAATTCGTTGTGCGATTCATTTTTCTAATTCTTCGGAGTCAAAAATAAAACAGTCTACCACAAAACCGTATTACTTTGAAAAAGGGAACAATTTATAAGCTAGCTATAAGAGAAAATCTATCGCATTATTACAGAAAATTGTTTATCTTCTACAAAATTCTTTAAAACTGTAAATCTAAACGAATTGTTTTGATTTCTGTCATGAACAACGAAACAAAATATGCATAGCCTACTATTCAAATACTCGATAAACTTTAAAACTGACATAAGAAAAAGATAAATTAATTTTCAGATTGTTGCGTTAATTTTGTCCAGGAGTTTATATTTGATTTATCATTTTTAATTTGTCAATAAAGAATGTACACACAGTACACAATGTACACATATGTACTTAAAAATATAATTCCTTTTAGCAGAAATAGAAACCATTTTTACTTAGAATAAAAATAAAGTTTTAAATATTTTTCTATACAAAAAAAAATTACTGAGTGGTGATTTGGCGGCTGGTAAAAGCTGCCAAGTGTCAAAATCGTCAATCTGACTGACGTCAGATTGACGATTCGAATTCAGTGACCTCAAAAATACAAAGTTATAAGATCATCTCAAGTTTTCCAATAGTCAATGGTGATTTGACGGCTATTTGATAGCTGCCAGCTGTCAAAATCGTCAATCTGACATCAGATTCGAATTCAACAACCTCAAAAACAAAAAATTGTAAGTAGTTGGTGGTGTTTTGGCAGCTGTCAACTGTCAAAATCGTCCATTTGATATCAGATTTAAATTCAGCGACCTGAAAAGCATATATACGGATATTACTGTCGACTCAAAGGAGTAAAGAGAACAGTATTTACTGGTTTTAGGGTTTCAGCCTATATCAGTTTATAGGAGATATACTACAGGCAAACAAAAAAATTCGTCAAAGCGGCAGTCACTCACTATTCCAGACTCCTTTACGAATATTTTTTTAAAAAGAAAAAAAACGTTCATAGCTCAGAAATTGACTCTCAAAGCGATTTTTGATCTTTTTTTTTATGGGTCTAGCACACGTGCTACAGGGAAGTCCCTAAAGCGCTCCAGGAGCGGGGCGTGTGCGGAAAAAGCGATTCACGTTGTTCTTGAATCGCTGTAACTTATACTCGGTGGGAAACACAGCCTTGGGCAAATTATTCCGTTTCGCCACACTGTGCGACGTAAGACATCCTCGTTGGTAATACTGTCAGTATAAGAAATTTAAAAAATTCTACAATATAGCCATAATTGAAATGCTTCAAGTTTCCTAAAAGTGGCTTCAGTAAGCGTCCGAGATTCTCCACCGTAAAGAAGTACACTGAAGACATAACATCTTAAGAGTCTTATTTTTTGCTTAATTTTAGCGCGCTGGGCTCTTGAAAAGTGATGTCATTTTCAGGAACCCTACTCTAGCTTTTTCGATACGTCAACGATTTTCCTGCGAGTGATCCCACTGTTCATTTATCATGGTACCTAGATATGAGTATTCTGTAGTTCTTTGAATTGCTAACTGTCATCAAGGTAGCGGTAACAGAAAACTTGCTGACTGCCTTATACTTTGTCCTGTTAATATTAAGTTCAAGGCCGTATCGATTACTGACTTCGTCTATTATGTTGTAGACCCTTTAAATTATCAGCTATAACCGCCGTATCGTCAGCATAACCAATATTATGTATAGTATTCCTTCATCAACTTCTTCCAGTGCCTCTGAAGATTTGCTCAGAATGTATATTAAACAATAATTGCGACAAGACACAACCCTGCCTTACTCCAAGCTTAAACGACAGGTCGTGTAATCGTAGTAAAATATTGATTTTGTGTAGAGGTACTCGTATTACAAAAACTATTTACGCGGAGATGCAGGTGCAAATTGCCTACAAATTTGCAGATAGTCGAGTGATAGTGCTAATTTGTTTTCTCAAGAGAGGGTGTAATTTGCCTCAATCAAAATTGTAAAGCAATTATTTCTAATAATAATAATAAAGTCAATTGCCGTTAACGCTAACAAGACGTAATATATCCAGCGTAAATATCATTAAAAACAACGACACAGTTATGTCTTATTTTCTCTAGACAAACACTACCATATGTTCTTCTCAAACAAACAAACTCATAATTATCGTTAGTGTAATAGTCTAATAGTGCTAATACTGCCCATATTGAGAAAAACAATATCTCGAGAACTGTCTAAACGACCAATATTTCGGATGTCAGCCTTAATCAATTTGCACCCCTGCAATAATACAAATTGCCAAGGCATAAACCGGGCTTTAACATAATAAAGTGCCCTAATCCTTGGGTTTAGCTAACTTCTGGTTATATTTTCGCCTTAAAATATGGAAATTTTAAGTACGGCTGTTGGAAAAACCCAAAATCTTTATAAATGGTGGTTATTTAGCTGATTTGCCAGTGGCGTGGGGCCAAGTTATATATATATATATATATATATATATATATATATATATATATATATATATATATATATATATATATATATATATATATATACATATATATGTATGTATGTATGTATATATATATATATATATATATATATATATATATATATATATATATATATATATATATATATATATATATATATATATCTATATCTATAATATATAAAATGCAACGTCTCTCTGTCTGTCTGTCTGTCTGTCCGTTAGTGCGCCTATAACTGAAAAACCACTTATCCGATTTACGTACTTTTTTTTTTTTAAAACATACATATGTTCTCTGGCCAGGTTATAGGCTATATTTTATTACGATAGGTAGCATAAGGAATGAGCAGTGACGTAAAATAGTGAATGATGTCGGAAATAAGTTTGCCGCTAGCGCGTGTCTTTGCAATACACAGCCTAAACCGTTAAATATGGAACAATATTATGTAGCAAAGAATATCTGTAATGTATAATCTATAATATATACAAAATGCAATGTCTCTCTGTCTGTCTGTCTGTCCATTAGTGCGTTTATCACGCGGGAATCACTTATCCGATTTACCTGTCTTTTTTTAAATTCATGCATATATTCTTTGGCCAGGTTATATAATAATAATAATCTATATTTATAATATATATATAAAATGCAATGTTTGTCTGTCTGTCTGTCCGTTAATGCGCTTATCCCTCGAGAACCACTTATCCGATTTACGTGATTTTTTAAATTCATATATATGTTCTCTGACCAGGTTATAGGTATATATTTTATTACATCTATAATATATATAAAATGCAACGTATTCTGTCTGTCTGTCTGTCTGTCTGTCCGTTAGTGCGCTTATCACTGGAGAACCACTTATCCGATTTTCGTACTTTTTTTTTTTAAAACATACATATGTTCTCCGGCCAGGTTATAGGCTATATTTTATTACGATAGGTAGTATAAGGAATGAGCAGTGACAATAATAGTAAATGAAGTCGGACAAAGTTTGCCGCTAGCGCGTTCTCTTGCAAAACACAGTCCAAACGATTAAATATGGAACAATATTATGTAGCAGAGAATATCTATAATATATATAAAATGCAATGTCTCTCTGTCTGTCTGTCCGTCCGTTAGTGTGCTTATCACTGGAGAACTACTTATCTGATTTACATGCTTTTTTTAACCATACGTATGTTCTCTGGCCAGGTTATAGGATATATTTTATTAGGTGACATAAGGAATAAGCAGTGACGATAATAGTGAATTAAGTCGGAGAAAAGTTTGCCGCTAGCGCGTTCTCTTGCAATACACTCCCTAAAGCATTAAATATGGAACAATATCATGTAGCAAAGAATACAATATATATATAAAATGCAACGTCTCTCTGTCTGTCTGTCTGTCCGTTAGTGCGCTTATCACTCGAGAACCACTTATCCGATTTACGTGTTTTTATAAATTTATACATATGTTCTATATAATTCGATATAAGCCTAGATAATGGGAGATAAGGTGAGATAATGGGAGATAAGGATAAATAATGGGAGATAAGTCGAGATAAGCCTCGATAATGGGAGATAAGGTGAGATAATGGGAGATAAGTATAAATAATGGGAGAGAAGGAAAGATAATGGGAGAAGAGCAGAGATAAGTCTAGATAATGGGAGTTATGGTGAGATAAGGAGAAATAATGGGAGATAAGGAGAAATAATGGGAGATAAGTCGAGATAAGCCTAGATAATGGGAAATAAGGTGAGATAATGGGAGATAAGGAGAAATAATGGGAGATGAGCAGAGATAAGCCTAGATAATGGAAATTATGTAGAGATATAATGGGAAATAAGGAGAAATATTGGAAGATAAAGAGAAATAATGGGAGATATTTTGTTACGTTGGGTAACATAAGGAATAAGCAGTGACGATAGTAGTGAATCAAGTCCACGCGAGCGGAGCCGCGGGCCCGGCTAGTATATATAAATAAATATATATATAGTATATATATATATATATATATATATATATATATATATATATATATATATATATATATATATATATATATATATATATATATACCGGGTGACACAGCCAGCATGTAACACCCTGTATTTTTTTTTATTTTGAAAGTTACATATTTGCATTTTTAGATACCAGAATAGGACATTATTAGGCTTTTTTATCACTTAAGAAATATTTTTAACTACTTCCAGTTTGACCGGAAGTGACTACAACTTTCTTATTTTTAATAGAAGCCTGCATATTTTTTTATCAACTTCAATTCGCTTTGAAATTCTCTTTCCAACGATGCATCACAAGTTGACATTTGTTTGACAGGTGACCGGCAAAAACTGATTTAAACTCTTAGACTTAGGCGGCCATGGTGGATATACTAGCAGTTGTTTTTGTTCCTTTTATCTCACTTTGGAATGAATTTAAGACTATCCATTTGTCGTGCCATTTTCGCGAGTCTAAGTGGCTCCTACAAAATTTTATGCTTTACATTCAGTTACAGAATTTTCTCTTTAAATAATGATCAATATCACCGAAATTAAAATAGGAACACATATTTTTTTATTTAACCTAGTTACACATTACAGGTTTTTCGCCAACATACATCTAACAGGACTATCTAACGCCAATTGGATTTATTATTATTTTCAGAAAATAAGAAACCTATTTATTAAAAATTTATTAAATAAATATTTAAATGCAAGTAATAATAAGAATAAGACAACAAAACCGATAATTGTTATTAATTAATATTAGAAAGAAGTAATATTTTAACTAAGTAGCACAATAAAAATAAATAGGTAAAACTATTTTATACTAAACATAAATTTGCTAGGTATTTATTCCAAACGTTGAAAATGCTGTCCGTTGTTAATCCTACACAATCTTGTTTTTCTCACCGTGGCTCTCATAACGTTCTCCAACTGAATTTCAGTAATTTGATTTACTGCTCTTCTTAAGCGCATTTCTAAATTATTTCTGTCTGTTGGTGGATTTTTGTAAACTTTTTCTTATAGATAGTTCCATATAAAAAAATCAAGAGGCGTAAGATCTCGCGATTTTTCAGGCCACTTATTAGGTCCATTGGTACCTAACCAATTTACACCATATCTTTGATTCAAGTAGTTTACTACATTTCTATCATTGTGGGCTGGGGCGCCATCCTGCTGGAAAACAATGTCTCCACGATTTAAAGGTAAAGTTTCTAAAAAATCTTCAACATCATTTTGAATGACCTCCAAATATCTTTCTCCATTTAACGCACCATCAAATATAATAGGACCAATAATTCTTGTGCCAAGGATATCCAACCACACGTTAAAGCCGAATCTTTCTTAATAGGCACTTTCTCGCATAATTCTAGGATTTTCTTAGGCCCAATATCGATTATTGTTAGGATTAAATAGACCCAAATTGGTAAATCTAGATTCATCCGAAAATAGAATGTTATAATGAAATTGGTTATCAAGGTAGTATCTTTGCAAAAACAAATTACAATAATCCATTCTTCTTTGGTAATCTGTTTGAAATAAATGTTGATTCATATAATATTTGTAGGACCTGAATTTATATTTTCTTAAAATGCGGCGAGCGGTTTCACGATTTAGACCGGTTTGTTCTTCAACAAATCTTATAGAAATTGTAGGATCTACCTGAACAATGGCCAAGTTCAATCGATTGCCTTCTAAACTGCTGTTCTACCCTTAAAAAATAATTGTTGGGTGGGTGCCTCCTATCGGGATATCTTGCCATGTACAACTCCGCGGCTTATCGGCTATTGTTTCTGCATTGTCCATAAATTCATAACATGTCTACTTTTTCATCCGTTGAATACATTTTTGTTAACGAAAAATTATTTTTGACGTAAAGTAAACAATAATAATGGCCATTTTGGTAACATGCAGCAACCATGACTTTCGGTTCGTCTGTTTTATCACAGTCTACTAAGTCTGTAATGGAACTTGTTGATATCACATTATTGCATAATAAAACGGTTTATTTTCTGAAAATAATATTAAATCCAATTGGCGTTAGATAGTTCTGTTTGATATATGTTGGCAAAAAAACTGTAATATGTAACTAGGTTAAATAAAAAATATGTGTTCCTATCTTAATTTCGGTGATATTGATTATTATTTAAAGATAAAATTCTGTAACTGAATGTAAAGCATAAAATTTTATAGGAGCCACTTAGACTCGCGAAACTGGCACGATAAATGAATAGTCTTAAATTCTTTCCAAAGTGAGATAAAACCAACAAAAACAATTGCTAGTATATCCGCCTCGGCCGCCTAAGTCTAAGAGTTTTTAAATCAGATTTTGCAGGAAAGAGAATTTCAAAGCGAACTGATATTGATAAAAAAATATACAGGGTTCCATTAAAAATAAGAAAGTTGCAGTCACTTCCGGTCAAACCAAAAGTAGTTAAAATTATTTCTCAAGTGATAAAAAAGCCTAATAATGTTCCATTCTGGTATCAAAAATACAAATATGTAACATTCACAATAAAAAAATTACAGGGTGTTACATGTTGGCTGTGTCACCCGGTATATATATATACATATATATATATATATATATATATATATATATATATATATATATATATATATATATATATATATATACATACATATATACATACATATATATACATACATATACATATATACATACACATAGTGCTCCCATAAATACTGTTACAAACTTTCACGTATCCCCTATACACACATTAACATTTTAAATTAAATCTTTCTAGAAGCATCACAGGACGGCAGAAAGGTACTGGGAGGAAAAGAAAGACAGTTGAGCGATTAAACTGCTTGATGATGCCATTGTCTTTAGAAGATTGCTTCAAACAAGAAAATATCAAGGGATCTAGCAGATAGAAATTTAGCTAATGAAGGGTGCTTTAACCAAAGGGTTCATTTTCAATTGCTATTTTTCGTGTTTCAGATTTGACATTTGAGTAGTAAAAACTATACCGGAACGATATACCGTTGAACAACGCATTGAAATTGTAAAAATTCACCACAAAAATGGTGAAAATTTCACGGAGACAGTTCGCAAAGTTCGTACTGCTTTCGGTCCAAATGAAGCGCCTTCTCGTCCAGCAATTGTGAATTGAATCGGTAAATTTGAACGTCTCGGTCAAGTTTCGGATGTAAAGAATCCAACCCGTGCTCGCCCAGTCAGTCAACTGAAAATATTGCTGCTGTAGCTGAAAGTGTTAGATCAGAAAATAAATTCTATATTATCTCTTATTGTTACAGTACTGTGCAAGGGACAAGTCACGACAAAGTACTACAGATTTCTTTGCAAGGGAGGTGGTTGGGTATGGATGCAGAGTTATGCTACCATAGTACACAACTCACGTTCCTCTAGACCACATTGTATAGTTTCAGTAAACTACGTCTTAAGGTAAGTATTAAAAATAATCCATACTAATAACATATAGTAGTTTAAAGAGACCTACTTTATTAGTACTTTCAGCGGAGAGGGATGTAACTGATTTGTTATACAAAAGATATTTAATCAGGCGTTATTTCATGTTCGATTGATTACACAGGCCAACGATGAAAAATCTTTTTTAATAATTTTACCTGATTTCTATGTTTTTTGGTGTGTTGAGTCCGAAAATAATAATAAAAAAGTCGTATCACCCACCAATTTTTCACATTTTAATATTCAAAATGTGAAAAGTTTATTTTTTATCATTCAAATGTTATTAGGTTGGCAATAAAATCAGAATATTATAAGGTTGACAGTAAAATCAAATGTTATTAGGTTCGCAGTTCCGATAAATATCACAGCTGTTTGTTTTCTTCCAGTCAATATAACCTCGCATTGCAGTGTTTAACCCATGTGCTTTAATTCACACTCAAAGTATGGCTAATCGTGGTTGTGAAAACTTCCCAACACTTTTTGTTATATATGTGGTGAGTTTGTAGTTAAAAAACATCAAAGAAACATTACTGACTTTGTAAAAAAGTATACTTTGCATATTTTGGTGTAGAAATCGGTAATCAAGAAAAAATGTTGGGCTCCTCACAAAGTATGTTATGTTTGTGTGGAAGAAAGTAATTGTCTATCCTAACTTTACTTCAGCTAATCGGCCGGTAAGACATGGACCGGGACTTCCTATCCCTGAGCCACCTCAGTCTATTGATGACGTTTTACGGTCCAGTCCCGAATTTAATGAAAGTCGACCGGATGATGATGAGTTTCAATGTTCTCTAGAAAATGATTTAGTGAGAGATTTGGGTTTGACTAAGGAAAAAAGCAGAATTGCTTGGTTCTAGGCTGAAAGAAAAACATGTATTGGAATCTGGAACATCTATTTACCATTATAGAACAAGAGATCAATAGTTTGCTCAGTTTTTTAAGCAGGAAGAGGATTTTTTTTTTCCCTATTTTGAAATTTAATCGACGACATGTTGTGAGAGAACTGTGGGTGATACAAAATAACTGATACCAGATACCGTTTCAGCACCCAAAAATACATAACACTTAGATGTATTGGTTTAAAAAGTGTTTACAAATATTTTTTTTGTTGGTCAGTGTTATCTACGATTAGGAGTACACCATGGTTATGTACAAGAACACGACGAGTTTTGTGTAATCTTAATAACACCCTCTAGCATCGCACGATGCAGTTACAACGGAACTTTTAGGGACGATCTGTATTAAGAGTTTTGGGTCCCTCATAAACTAACAGCTGTCTACATTTTCCCGAATTAAAAATAAATTCTTCTTGATATTACACAATCTAGCCATAAATCCTGTCAGTCGCGTCCTGAGGTTGCGAGTTTTACATGCCAACTAGTGGTACCCCTACAAATGTTTTAGTTCACCTATCGTAACGTAATCGCAACGTCCTCAGTTATGCCCAGTTTTTCTTTTGCCGCTAAGGAGTATTGAAAGTACAAAAACAGTGTTACAGTTTCCGCGTCGTTTAAAGTAGGGAAAAGTGCGTGGGAGATTCTTTTGTTGTTAGAACCGTTACCGGTTACCGAAGGATTTGTGTATATGTATATAGTAATTTGCCACATACAACGAAACTCAAGACGTTGTTGATAGATCATGACAATGTCATCTTCGCTCTTCCCGAACAAGAGCGGGTAGCCGTATGTGCCGGTATAGACAGAAATTTTCTGAGAAAACAAGAAGGGACAACACGTGAAGTGAACAATGTCTCGACTTATTAAAAAGGATGTAAGACTGAGGACTGCAACATATGCATCGGAAACATGGACAATACAGAAAGCAGTTAAAAATAGAATTGCTGCATTTGAGATGTGGTTGTATCGTCGAATTCTTAGAATATCGTAGGTAGAACATCAAACTAATCAGTATATTTTACAAAAACTAAAAATCACTAAAAGGCTGAACTCACTTATAAATCAGACATTCTTAAGATATTTCGACCACTTCAGCAGAAGACATGAGATAGAATTACTGGTCATACAGGGAAAGACTGAAAGCAAGCGCTGCAGGGGTAGACCGTCTTCACATTGAGTGGATCAGATGAAACAGTTAACTGGAAAGAAAGTCACTGCGTGAATCATCAGAGCATGCACTGAATCGAGAAAAGTGAGAGATGTTAGTTCAATCCAGTTATTGAGCATAGAGTCACTATATTCTCTCGAGGATGAAGGGACTTAGGAAGAGGAGCAGTTACGGAGTCTAAGCTATTTTTTTTCATCGTTCACCTCCCTGCCTGAGTAGAGATTTTACCTTATTTCATATCCCGAGAATATCGACGGGGATACACTAATATCCATCAACGTTGTCCAAGTGTCGGAACATACATTTTTGTATTTCACCGCACCTTTTAGACTACGCGGTAATGCTGCGACCGACGTTATTGCATTTCTGCAAACAACTACTATCTATGTACAGGGTGGTCCAAATTGGACATTTTTAAAGGTTTATCCCCTTTATCTAAAGGAGATAGACGAAAACTGACGTCAGTGTCTAAGGCTCAATTTTTATGATAAACTCAATGGTGAAAACCGCATATCGATATCTAGTACCGTTTCAGATATACAGAGTGTTTTTCAAAAATCTGCATTTTGGAAAAACGTTTTTTTTCTTTTCCTATTGAAAATTTTTGATTTCTGTTAAAACATTCTCAAAGCACTTTTTCACGTGGATTTCAACATTTAATATTTTAATAGTTATTAACGCAAAAATATATTTCTTAAATGGCATACCCTGTATATTTTTCCTTATTCGAATAGAACTGTAGATTATCATTCTAAAAATATAGCACCCTTTATATTTTGCTTAAATCAAAATATAAAGGTTTACAATTTTTATGCGAATTTTAACTGCACATTTTATGAAGGAGGCTTTGGACGGAGCAGCCATATGGTTTAATTCAATTGTTTACTCGTAGTGTCAAATTTTACTTCAGGATCAGTTATTGAATTGTCAAATAAATCGCAATGAAGTTTGAAAATTACGAAAAATGGGATATGATAGTGTGTTCATACAAACCGGAGAAAATTCGGAAGCGGCAAGTAATTTGTACCACGAACGGTATCCAGAGAGGCGTCAACCCTTTAAGGATAAATTCGCTCGATTGCGACATAACCTAGTTAATAATGGCCAGTTTGAAAATACACGACCCAAAAATTATGCATCAAACAGGTATAAGGAGTTCGGATCGGATGGGAAATAATCCCAACACTTCAACCCGACACTTAAAAGAATCCATTAGACTACCAAGAACTAACGTAAGTCGTACTTTGAAGAAGCATAAATTCAGGCCTTAGAGGACAAGAAAAGTTCATCACCTTAGAGACGGAGATTTTCAACGGCGTATGGATTTTTGCCAATGGTTTCTGAAGAATTGTAACCATGTTCCAAATTTTTCATTAAATTGGATTTGGACAGACGAAGCTTATGTAAGCAATGCAGGTATTTTTAACCATTACAATTCTTATACGTGGGCACAAGAAAATCCTAATTTACTTGTGGAGCAAAGAAATCAAGGCAGATTTGGATTTAATGTGTGGGCAGGAATTTTTAGAGGCGGGGTTATAGGTCTATTTATTTACTAAGGAATACTCACCTCTCGGAGATATTTAGAAATTTTAAGGCAGCAAATAAAACCTCTTGTTGGTGAACTGCCGTTAATGGACCTTAGAAATATATTTTTTCAACACGACGGGGCACCCCCTCATAACTCTGCAGTTATCAGTAATTTTTTATCGGCCAATTTCGACAATAACTGGATAGCCAACCAAGGTCCGAACCGTTGGCCGGCAAGGTCACCGGATTTAACACCCATGGACTTCTATCTCTACGGAACATTGAAAGACCTAATTTTTAAATTGCCGATAAACACCAGGCAAGAGTTAGAAGTCGCAGTGATACAAAGTTTTGCAGCTCTCACCCCTCTTGAACTGATCAACTCGGTAAGAAGTGTCCAGAGAAGATGCCGCCTATGTGTAAATGAAACTGGTCGACATTTCGAACAACTCTTATACAAAAATTGTTTTGTTTTAGTTTGCTCTACTCGGAAAAAACTGTTTTATTGTTGTTTTGTTTTATTTTCTGCATAGTTTAAAGTACTATAGCATTTAGTAAATTTCATTGTAGTTATGACTCTTAGAGTTACTTCTGGGAATTTTTTTTACGATTTGACTGCTATCGGTAAACAATTGATATTGCCGCTCTGTCCAAAGCCTACTTCACAAAATGTGCATTTAAAACTCGCGTAAAAACTGAAAACCTTTATATTTTGAAGTAGATTTAAGAAAATATAAAGTGTGCTATATTTTTAGAATGGTAATTTAAAGCCCTATTCGGATAAGGAAAAATATACAGGGTATCCCATTTAAAAAATATATTTTTGCGTTAATAACTATTAAAGTATTAGTTGTAAAAAAATGTAACTTACATTGTTGAAATCTACGTGAAAAAGTGCTTTGAGCATATTTTTACAGAAATCAAAAATTTTCAATAGGAAAAGAATTACAAACATTTTTCCAAAATGCAGATTTTTGAAAAACATTCTGTATATCTGAAACGGTACTAGATATTGATATGCGGATTTCACCATTGAGTTTATCATAAAAATTGAGCTTCAGATACCGACATCAGTTTCCGTCTATCTCCTTTAGATAAAGGGGTTTACCTTCAAAAGTTTCCAATTTGGACCACCCTGTACGTGGCCAGGCCATATATACTTAAATAAAAGTATACCGACCAGCTGGGATTGCAACCCAAGACCTTCTGCACCGCAAGCAACTACTACACCACGGAGCCACTGGCCGCCACACATTACTGCTTACTAACCATTTATTACCGAAAACATTTAAGAAAATTAATAAGGTTAAGACAACTCAATGCTGGCTAGTAGACATTGTTCCATCATTTATAAAAGCCAGTAGTAGTCCAGATTTGACTACAGACTAACAGATATTTTCAAAGAAAAGGTTTGTCGAACGAAAAGTGGAGCCCCTAAAAAAGTATTGTGAGTGCAATAACTCCATTCCTTTATGGATGAATATCCTAAACGTTTAAAACTTGGTTATTTAAATAACTGTATACGAATAGTTACAAAACATTAAAACAAATACAGTGAATAAAAAACCGGCCAGTAATGTTCTGTGAAATAGTTTAAAAAACCTCCACCATATTATCAAGGCCCATATTTTTTTATAGTAGATAAATGATCAAACATAACGCACTCGCGATAATGTTCGCTCAATATACACTTTATGAAGACCATTCCAGAATTTTTTTTCAAAATTGTGCTTTTTGAAATAAGATTTTAAACTCGTATTTTTACAAGCTCTCAATTGGTACCCTACTTGGTGACCCGGTATTTTTTTTCACTTCCGATTTCACCCCCCAAAACTAACTCTTATTTGGCCATCAATTCCTATATTTCTGCAAAGAAAATCGGTTGTGACAGACAGACGGACACCGAAGTAATCCCATAAGTGTTCCGTACGGAACGGGAGTTTACTATAACGTCATTCTAAAAAAAATATTTCTTTTTTTCCAGCGACAATGAATCCAAAGAGCTGATTACCAATCTTACTCAGACCGCACCTAAAGAAGAACTACCCGCCTCCCCTCCAGAAACTCATTCGCCTCTTGCCACCCCGACACGATCACTTGGTCAATCGAAATATCACCCTCACCTCTCCCCTTCGTCTAGCGGCGGAGGGACGCGGCTAAGCGGGGGCGGAAGTTCTATAGTCGAGCCAGAACATTACAGTGATTCAAATGGAGCCAGCTCGGGTCATTTCGGAGGAAATTTGGAATACGGACATGGTAAGTAAGATGAATATATTATTGTTTTTATTTTATTAAAAATATATCAATTTTAGTATATACTATACTTTCGCAATTAGTCCATGATAATGTTAACAAATTACAAGGCAAGTTTATCAATGTATTAACCAAAATTTATGGCGTAAAACTAACATTATGTTACAATTACTAAGCCATCACTAAATTTTGAGCAGCATGTTAACTATTTATGTAAAAAGTTGGGGAAAAAGATTGGGTTTTTCAGAAGAATTGCAGGAAATCTTTCGGGGTGTTCTAAAATGCTAGTGTGTAATACAATCATCAGTCCTCACTTTACTTATTGTAACTCTATTATTGACATGCCCTCAAGGCTGCATATACTGCAAAATAAATGTATGAGAGTACTGTTGAATTGTAACATATATACTCCAATTCAAAGTATGCTGCGGCATCTTAATTGGGTGTCTGTTGAGGACAGCATTAAAATAAGTAATTTAATATTCATGAATAAAATAGTTCACAGGCAATTACCAGGCTATCTGAATAAATTTCTAATTTAGCGTTACGAGCTTCACCAGGACAATATAAGATCCAGGGATAATTTTCACGTAGAACACACAACAAAATCGTTTTTGATGAGATCATTGTTCCAGGAAAGAGTCCGACTTTTAATGCTCTCCCTAATGAGGCAAAAAATACAAAAAATTTGTCAGAGTTTCGAAAATTGATTAGTGGTTCAATTAGGCAAGAAATTGCACAATTTGTTGTAAATTATAAATTTAACTATTGTAATGTATTAGCGAGTAGCTAAATAAAGAATTCATTCATCATGTACAAAGTACAATATCCACTAATTTTTTTCACCATCACCGTAACGACTAACAAACAAATATTAAACTAATGACCTGATAATGGTATAACTATTTTATATCATTTGATATACCAGGTGTACAAGTATGAAATGCGGAAGTGTCAGACGCGCATGAGTGATAAATTGGAAAAGTGTGTGCATAGTGTTGTGTTGTTTTGTTCAATATGTCGAAATTTATACCGAACAAAGAGCATTCGCGAACAGCATTCATTTTTTGTTTTTATTTGAAAAAAACTGCTGTTGAATCATACCGATTACTTCGAAAAGCTTATGGTGAACATGCTCCATCGCAAGATACGTGTGAACGATGGTTTTGGCGTTTCAAAAGTGATAACTTCGATGTTGACAAGGAACGTGGAAAACCGCCAAAAAAATACGAAGATGTGGAATTGCAAGCATTGTTGGACAAAAATAATTCGCAAACAGAAAAACAACTCCCCCGAGCAATTGGGCGTTAGTCAACAAGCTGTTTCCAATCGGCTAGGAGAGATGGGAAAGATTCAGAAACCGGTAGATGGGTACCACATGAGTTGGAACGACAGGCAAATGGAAAAGCGCAAAAAACACGTGTGACATTTTCCTCGCTCGATACAAAAGGAAGTCGTTTTTGCATTGCGTAAAAAATCATGGGTAGACCCAGGCACACCATCCACATCGACCGCAAGACCGAATCACTTTGGCAGAAAGACGATGCTCGACGATTTGGTGGGACCATAGGGGCGTGGTCTATTATGGCTGTTAAAACCTGGGGAAACGGTTAATTCTAAACGTTACCAACAACATTTGACCGATTTGAACCGTTCGCTGCTTGAAAAAAGGCCAGAATACCGAAAGAGGCAACACAAAGTCATTTTTCTTCATGACAATGCTCCATCACATACGGTAAAACGACTTCGCGACACGTTGGAAGTTCTACCCTATGCATCGATGGGTCACGCACTTGCTGAGCAACGCTTTGGTTCGTACGAAGATGTGAAAAAATGGCTCGATGAATGGTTCGCAGCAAAAGGGGAAGATTTTTACTGGCGTGATATTCACAAATTGCCCGAAAGATGGGAAAAATGGATAACAAGCGATGGAGCATACTTTGAATAAGGCACTTTTTATCATTCCTCCGAATTTAACATGTTTTTTTAGAAAAAAAAATCCGCATTTCATACTTGACACCTGGTATAAAACGAACTTCTCAACTTAATTATATTTCTTTTATTTTCAGGAAACGTATTATTCCTTCATTCCACCCAAGAAGATTCCAATCCTTATTACCACCATCCTGAACTTTATTATCCCTACAACGACCCGGAAACCTCATATACCGGTCTAACGGGCTCCGTACCATCACAAAGCCGACCATTCAGCGCATCATCGAGCAGTTGTAGTTCGATCGAGAGCAACACACCCGAAAATACTCATCATTACCCTCATGCCGGTAGTACGCTAAACCCGCTTGTTGGGGTAAACTCTGGTATAAACCCGCCGACGGAATATAGTTTGAATAATAGTTGTTTTGCCGCTAACAGCCCATCACATCATCCTAGTACGAATTGGGGCAATGTGAATGTACACCACCACGATTTTAAACATGAGTTTGCGCATCACGCGGCGCATAGTGCGGGGTACACTAGTGTTATAGTGGACACTCAACAGTATCAACTAGCTAACGAATATGTACATTAAAATACTTCTTTAACAGAAATTTAGTCGAGACAATGTCGTGGAAATGTTATTAAGTGGGGTCAAGTGATGTACGCGTTCGTTTAAATTCTGCAGAGTGAGAGGAGATTTTCAATGCATTCTAAAATTACAACAAGAATACAACCGATAATAAACATCATTGCTGCAAATTAGTTAAACTGGGGTTGAGACTAACACTGCTGGACGGATTGTGGTCTCTTTGTATACACCAACATAAATTGGGACGACACCTAAAACAAATGAGTAAAAATCAATTTCCGTTGGTTAAAACCTGAAAGTTTTAATCAATGACGATTATTTTTTTCATTTGGTTCGGATGTTACTTTTCTCAACAAGTTACTCTAAATGGCTGGAGTTCTACGTA